>JABMCL010001962.1:82500-102500 GCA_018857735.1 Alviniconcha marisindica
TTCTGCACTCCTCTCAAAGGGGTATTTTTTCAGGAAGACTGTTTGCAGTCTCCCTTTTTTTTCGGAGTTGGTAGATGGCTGTAGATACTTTTTCCTCTTCTTCCTTTTTATTTAAAGTCTCTGCACGTAAGTGATATTAGACTGATATTACAAATATCAAGATAACAGCATATATCATCAGGTTACACCAAAACAAACAAACAAACAAACAAACAAACAACACACACACACACACACACACACACACACACACACACACACACACACACACACACACACACACACACACACACACACACACACACACACACACACACACACACATGTAGTCGTAGGAATCCAGCCCACCGGGCAGGCCTTAACAGAGCCATAATGGTCCAAAATTTATTTTGATTAAAAGTTACTATAGAACCAGGACTGTTGTTCTTCACTCTCTCTCTCTCTCTCTGTCTGTCTGTCTGTATCTGTCTCTGTCTCTCTCTGTTTTTATCTCTGTCTGTTTGTCTGTCTGTCTGTCTGTCTTTCTCCCTGATATACCCGCAATGGTTGACTGGGCGTAAAACACCAAGTTACTACTACTACTACTACTACTACTACTGCTACTACTACTACTACTGCTACTACTCTCACTCTCCCCTATCCTCTCCACGCCACGTCTGAAAAAGAATAACAATGATGAAAAAATTGATCATGACCAAGGGGGTAACCAGTCCGCTATGGGTGGGTAATTTCCTTCCAGGTGTGGTGAGCTGGGGCATTGGCTGCGCGAGACCGACGCACCCCGGGGTCTACGCGGACGTGCAGGCTCTGAAGAGCTGGATCAGTAGCCAGATCAACTAGACCAGCTAGACCAGCTAGACCAACTGACTGGGCCGTCTAGGCTGCCGGCTGTCCAGCAGCTGCACTGAGAAAGTCTGCAAGAAAGCAAAACGGATTTCACCTAGGCGCACTGACAGCGCGCGAAAAAAATCCCCGATGATGGCTTTTTTTGGTCATGTGAGGTTTTTCTTCAATGGCAGTATACTTTGTTTGTTGTTTTACGTCTCTGAAGAATTAAAGTGGATGGTCAGTCAGTTTTGTAATTTGTGTGCGTAATCGCTGCGCGCGCGCGCGCGCGCGCGCGCGTGTGTGTGTGTGTGTGTGTGTGTGTGTGTGTGTTGTGTGTGTGTGTGTGTGTGTGTGTGTGTGTGTGTGTGTGTGTGTGTGTGTGTGTGTGTGTGTGTGTGTGTGTGTGTGTGTGCGTGCAAGCAAGGCGAACACCTCTGCTTCACGATGACAATAACAGAAGTGATGGTAAAATTCGTATAAATAAATAATTCCCCCCCCCCCCCTCTCTCTCTCTCTCTCTCTCTCTCTATATATATATATATATATGTATATTACACCACAACCCCCGTTTTGATACCAGCCCCAAAATCAGCCAAGCAAACATTTTTATGAGAGGATTGTCGTTTGCAATGTAATATTAAGGGTATTAATATTTCAGACTGGCAACAACATTAAAAATTGGTTTGTTTGCTTGTTTGTTTGTTTGTTTTTTGTTGTCATTTTGGTCTTTGTTGCCTCTGACGTTTTGACAACAATTTGCCATCTTGCCATCGTAAATGTCTGTGTGATTATCATTTTATCTATAGGTAACACTCAAATAAGCATATTGCTTTTGTGTTTCCTGTACTTATTTGTTGAGCTTATGATTACGATGAATGAATAAAATTTTGTTTAAACCAACAACAACAAAATATATAAGGAAAATAAAAATCAAATAAAAAATAAAAAATAAAAAGAACGAAGAAAAGAAAGAAAAAAAGAAGAAAGAAAAGGTTTTAAACTCAGTAAACTCGGGTATTCCAATGTATTAGCTCATGACAGTCTTGCTTCTATTATAACACACACATAATGCACATACCGCGGTTTGTACTTGTAGCTACTCACTATGGACTTTGAACTTGGAGGAGGAAAAAACAATCGGTCCCAAAGTATTATACAAGGGTTGAGTTTTTATGTGGGCCCACAAACTGAGACTGAATGACAAGAAACTACACTCAAGGGGCCGTCTCCTAACATATGGGTTAACATTGTTCGGGTTTTGCCTGGAAAGCAGGTGTACCTTTTCAAGACTTCAAAATGTGTATCCATTCATTTATTGTTGTTGTACCAGTTCACAGAGAGAGAGAGAGAGAGAGAGAGAGAGAGAGAGAGAGAGAGAGAGAGAGAGAGAGAGAGAGAGAGAGAGAGAGAGAGAGAGAGAGAGAGAGAGAGAGGAACCAATTCAGATTCAGAACTGTAGAACTTTGTTACCTAAGGAATTTTAAGACTTTAGGCAATAGGAATTTTAAGACTTTAGGCAATAGCGTAATTTTTCCAATTTTCCTTAAAAAGCTACATACATCCAGACATGCATAATTCAAGTGTGTCTCTAATACCATCCACACTTACTCCATTTTCTAAAACAGTAAGTTAGTAAGTAAGTTTTTTACGCCCGGTCAACCAGGACGATTATATCAGGGCAGATCTAAAACAGTGGCAATATCGGCGGTAATATGAATGAAATTTAGAAGTACTAAATAACTGAATGTCAAAGGCAATGACAAATACATTTGAATCACATAACATGAGGAACAGAGGGTTTCAGGCTACAAGTCAACCGAACAGTTGAATCCAGTCAGCCATAAAGGTTAGATCCAAACTCCAAGCACTGGTTTACATCCTTCCTCCCTCCACTGCCATAACTGGTTACGCCATAGGTCTCCGAAAACTATCAGCTAACTATGAGGTTTTCGTGGGTGCTCAAACGGCAGTAACTTCGTAACAGACATTTCAAATTATATCAGGCGTTTCTTTCATAGCAGTCCGTAATGCTTACGCCATCACAAATAAAAGCAAAATTGTTTGGTCTGGAGACGGAAATCTTTTGTTGTTGTTGTTGTTGTTGCCAGGGGCGGACGCGCCTCATGTTTAAGTGCGTGCTTGGATGGTGTGTTGAGTTCACAGTCTTCTTAGTACCCAAACCTTTCGGAAGGCACTAACAGCCTTGGTGGACAGATACGCGCAGATAACAAATCGAGTGCTCCTTCAGTGGCGTAATTAATTTTGGCAGAGTTTGGAGGAAGATGCCGGAAAGCGAGGCATGGAGTGTGGGCGCAGAGAATCTGCGTACACCAGAGAATATAATAGCGCTGTTGGGCGGTTCAGGCGGGGTTGTTAACTCCCTTGACTTTTGCCCGGCATCGCTTAAGTCCCTTGGCTGCTTTTACTTCCGGTGCGTACTTTCTTCACAATGGAAGGCGCTGACAGTGAATTTTCGAATTTTACACTGCCAACTTTAAAGACATTTTTGGAGGCCCGTAGTCAGAATGTGTCTGGCAACAAGCAATAACTTGTTGCTCGTGGTATCTATAGGATGCCCCAAAACGCATTTTTTCCACGAACTCTCGATCTTCTGGTCAGCTAAAAAACGACGCAAAAACACTTTTTTCCACCCTCCATCCCCTTTCCCCGGTAATGTTTGCAACTGTGACAGTGCTGGCATTTGTACTGATTCGCAATTCTAAGTTCAACTTCTATTGTTATACACAGCGTGAAGCGACGCCTACTCAGAAATTGGCCCGGAAGTGACGCTGCGACCTCTCGCGACTTCTTGCGCGAAAGATTACACAAGGCATTCACTCGTGCAAACCAGCTTCACTGAACCGCATAATACAAAAATTATCTATTAGAGCTTGTGTACACCAGAGAATATAATAGCGCTATACAAAAGTTATCTATTAGAGCTTGTGTACACCAGAGAATAGCGCTAAACAAAAGTTATTTAGTAGAGTATGTGTACACCAGAGAATAGCGCTATACAAGAGTTATTTATTAGAGTTTGTGTACACCAGAAAATAGCACTATACAAAAGTTATCTATTAGAGTTTGTGTACACCAGAGAATAGCGCTATACAAAAGTTATCTAGTTGAGTATGTGTACACCAGAAAATAGCGCTATACAAAAGTTATTTATTAGAGTTTATGTACACCAGAGAATAGCGCTATACAAAAGTTATCTATTGGGGTTTGTGTACACTAGAGAATACCGCTATGCAAAGGTTATCTATTTGTATTATTTTTTAAGACAGCAACCAACCTGTCATTGTTGATCTTGAAGGAAACCAACAACAACAAAACCGCGCTTCACTGTTCAGATGAACCAAAGAAGCAGGCCGTCTCGTGCTCTGTCAGATGCTGTCAGGTGTAGTTGTAATTTCAACCCACAGGTGTTTAGCCAATATGTGAGCAGTTACCGCCGAGAGGCTGACAAAATCTGGCTGTGGAGTCAACAAAACGAATGAAAATTTCGACTGCATCTTTTGTTACATGCATCTCATTCTCTCGTTTGATTTCCTAAAACAACTGACAGCGTAAATTAATTCAGTTTGAATGATACACACAACAAAGGTGACAACATCGATACTTTTTTGGGATTGTTAACATGCAAAAGATTTCAAAATTAATACTTGCAATAAACAATTTTGGAACACTTTATGGAATGTATAATTATGAAACGGAGAAGACTGCGTCTGTGAGCAGACTAGAAAGAAACTGCATGCTGTCGTATCAATGATAGTAACCCTAGGCACATGAAGCTGGAACTTTATGACAGCTGGAAGACTACGTCTGTGAGCAGACTAGAAAGGAACTGCATGCTGTCGTCTAAATGACAGTAACTGAAGGTACATAAAGTTGGAACTTTATGACGACTGGAATAATAATGAGTTTATAGAGCGCTTTCAGAGACTCAAAGCGCTTTTATATTTCCTTAAACAAAAACATGCAACGCGCATATACCCACATCCGAAACAATGAAATATAAATGGGGTTGTTTATATATCATTGATTTGTATGTGGGTATCTGCGCAAAAAAAATTGATAAACCTATTTACATAAAACATGAGACCCCCCCCCCACCCACACACACGATATAATATCAGTCAGGGTTTTTGAGACAAAGAAAAAAAATCTCTCATTGGACAAAACTTATCTTAACTGAGGCGTCAAACCCCTTTAAGCAATGACTTTGATGCTTTCGCCCTCTTTGTCTTTTCCGCTCCGAAAAACATCCGCAAAATGGACTTTGTACCCTTCTATGTGTACTTTTCCCCACCATGCATTCTTCCCCGACAATCACCTGTAAATGGACTTTGCACCTTTTTATGCGTATACATATACAATGCTGAAGACCAATTGCAGCTTTCGCTCCACGTAGGCGCTACAGTCTAAATGAAGACAGTCAGGGTTTCAATCTCTCCACGGCCTACACACAAGGCGAAGCTAGGGGACCATGAAAAGCTCACGGGTACAGGACACAACGCTTGGCATCGAGCTGTCGATCGCGAAGCCGAGGTCTCCGAGGCGGACGTCAAGAGGGCAGCAAAGAAATAAATCATCCTCCGAGGACTACTACCGGCCAAGGCTCAAAGCCGCTGTCTCTATACATACATGTAGTCGTAACGTTTTTAAGGCTCTCGGCTCGAAGCATGCCAAGGAGACACAGCTGGGTGGATCATAGGAGACTATGGACACGTGACGGGTGTAGCCTAATAATACGGGTATGTCTGTTAATGCTGGGTTGAGTGAGTCTGAGCTGTTTGTCAGTCTGGGTCGACCGGCTCCGTCAGCACGTGTTTCAGTGCAGAGAGCCAGACGGTGTGGGCAACTGGTGGGGACTCTCTCGCGGAAGGATGTGTGACTGCGTTCAGTACCACGTCGTGTTGGGGCTTCTGCTGTGTGGACTTTCTCAAGGTACTTAATTTTTGTTTTAAGCAAGCAAGCAAGCAAGCAAGCAAGCAAGTAAGTAAGCAAGTAAGTAAGTAAGTAAGTAAGTAAGTAAGTAAGTAAGTAAGTAAGTAAGTAAGTAAGTAAGTGTTTTACGCCCAGTCAACCGGTACGGTTATATCAGGGCGATTTTTGTTTTAAAAGCTCAGCTGAAAGTGGTTTAGATCCAAACACACGAAAGGTTCAAAATAACGGTATTTATTCGGATCAAAACGCAAGTTGTGTTCTGTTCTAATAAATAGGGTAGTTTTGAACCTTTCATGTTTTTGGATCTTGTTTTAGAACGCTAGAAGTCAGTCTTGTTTCAGATTCTTGAAGTGGTTTAGACTACAACTAATTTTTCAAGTAACCGCACGACAAGCAGTCAGATTTCACCCATAATTATCATCGTTTTTTGGGGGGTGTATTTGATCTTTTTGTTAGTTGAAAAAAGTGTTGTCTAAATTAAACTAGCCTTCCTCTTTGTCTCTTGCGTGTTTTGTCTTTTACAGACTCAAGGTAAGTAAGTAAGTAACTTAGTGTTTTACGCCCAATCAACCTTTACGGTTATATCAGGGCGATCAAGGTAGGTAAATATTAGCAAACATTTTATGTGCAGGGTCCGAAACATCAATAACCAGCCGCTAAAAACGAGACCAAGTAGAACAAACCACATAGCTGGTTACCCACATTAACAAACGCCAAACTAATTTAAACATTTTGCTCGATGTCGACTTTTTCTTCAGTCCCCACTGTCCTGATATTCGGATCCGTGTGCGTGTGCGTGTGCGTGTGTGTGTGTGTGTGTGTGTGTGTGTGTGTGTGTGTGTGTGTGTGTGTGTGTGTGTGTGTGTGTGTGTGTGTGTGTGTGGTGGTGTGTGTGTGTGTGTGTGTGTGTGTGTGTGTGTGTGTGTGTGTGTGTGTGTGTGTGTGTGTGTGTGTGTGTGTGTGTGTGTGTGTGTGTGTGTGTGTGTGTGTGTGTGTGTGTGTGTGTGTGTGTGTGTGTGTTGTACGCACTAATCTTGACCAAATGTGCATTTAAAGAATATGTAAGAGTTTGGGCCTGTGCGGGTTAGGCACTGTAAGAACCCATTATTAATATTATCAAAAATAAATCAGTTTATTTTTTGCATAGCGAAAGTCCCGCAAGCAGCTCAAAGTTTCCTTTACAAAACAACAAACAGGAGTGGAGGTGATAACTACGACGTCCTATAGATAAGCGGGAAGGTACCTGGCCGAGGATATCGTAATATACGACGTCGTAAAGTTAGGACCGGCCACACCACATTCTTGCACAAACATGCAAGCCACATTGAGTATATTTAGGACCATACTCTGTGTGTGTGTGTGTGTGTGTGTGTGTGTGTGTGTGTGTGTGTGTGTGTGTGTGTGTGTGTGTGTGTGTGTGTGTGTGTGTGTGTGTGTGTGTGTGTGTGTGTGTGTGTGAAAATACAGTACGTACATGTCTATGTGTGTAATGGATGGGAGGGGGAAGGGGTGTGTGTATGTGTGTGCGTGTGGTGGGGGTGGGGGTGGGGAGGGGGGTGGGGGTAAAATAATGAGAGAGTGGCTGAGACAAAGACAATTTTATACAATAAATATTATATTAAAAGTTTCTTCTTGTTCTTGTTCTTCTTGTTCTTGTTCTTGTTCATGTTCTTCTTTTTTTCTTCATCTTCGTCTTTCTTTCTTTCTTTCTTTCTGTTTCTTTTTTGGGCCGATGTGTTAAACATTTCTTATGCATACATTATGTATAATTGTTAACAACAAAAGATTAATTTGTTGTGTGTGTGTGTGTTGTACGCGCGCGCACGGCGCGCGCGCGCGCGCGGCGCGTGTGTGTGTGTGTGTGTGTGTGTGTGTGTGTGTGTGTGTGTGTGTGTGTGTGTGTGTGTGTGAATACAGTGGGCACCTTCCTGGTGGGCTGTGAACCGGCGACGTGCGGTGAACCCGTAATTCAGCCACGAAGCTCGCGAATCGTCGGAGGACAGGAGTCGCTACCCGGGGCTCTGCCATGGACGGTACGTACCCTGCGTACCCTGCGTACGACTGCCTTTGCTCCGCACCCGCCGCTGGGTACCGCGGATGCAGAAATTAAAGTTCAACTCCGCTAAGTGCGCGGAACTATTCAAGTTCAAGAGAGTTGTTGCTTTACGTCCACAGAGACCATAAGGACCATTAGGGACGGGGAGCCCATTACGGCCATCTCGACTTTCACACAGCTCTTGAGGTCTGGTGACTCCCAACGTTCAATGTTGCTTTACGTCCACAGAGACCGTACGGATTATTAGTGGCCCAGGACGGCCACCTCGACGTTCACACAGCTTCTGAGCTCTGGTGACTCCCAGCGTTCAGTGTTGCTGTACGTCCACAGAGACCGTACGAACTATTAAGGACAAGGAGCCCAGGACGTCCACCTCGACGTTCACACAGCTTCTGAGCTCTGACGGAACCATGCAAGGATGTACCCTCTTAAATGTTGTGGGAGTCGGAATATCACTTGCATGCTTCGCCTGCTGTCTGTAATTTTGCCATTCTTGTCTCTCTGCATTTCGGGTACATTCAGTTTATTTTTTTAGGATTCTCTTTTAACGTAAAGTGGTGCGTGCGTGTCACGATTTGATTGCTTCTATACGATACGTCCTTTGCAGATGCTTGTTAAACGCGAAGTACCAATACATAATTGTTTGATCATCACACACACGCATATCAGTAGGGTGGAGTGACCAAGAGCGAGAAAGGACGTCCACCGTGTCAAGTTGTGTGAAACAGAGAGAGAGAGAGAGAGAGAGAGAGAGAGAGAGAGAGAGAGAGAGAGAGGAGAGAGAGAGAGAGAGAGAGAGAGAGAGCATTGGCATTTGGCATAATTGTTTTCTCTCCCTGAACGGATTTAGTTCACCGCAAAGATGATTTGAGGCTTCAGATCTGTTTGTGTCCTACCAATTTAACAAAAAACAACGAAGAGTATCCCAAAACATTTCCTATGCCTGTTGCCAGAAATTATTTGACAAACACAGTCTAGCGAAGACATTAATTCAGTCAGAATATTAGCAATGGTTGATCTCGCCATTTCCTCCTTTGTTCGGTTCCTAGGTGTGTCTTCGTGACTGTAGGAGCCTGTTGTGTGAATACGATGCTTGTAATAATGGGAAACAACTGATTTATACTTCTGCTTTTTTTTCTTTCTTTTTTTCTTCCACTTGATGGACATTGATTTGTCTTCCTTAGTGGAGAGCAGATACTAATTTATTTCTCACATCAAAGACGTGCGACTCTTCGTCATGTCCGATTCAAGATGACTTTACTCACTTGGTCGTCGAGACGACACGAGGAAAAGATGTCCAGTGTTGGGGGAAAATGTGTTTGGAAGTATTGCGTTGTGTGTGTGTGCGTGCGTGTGCGTGTGTGTGTGTGTGTGTGTGTGTGTGTGTGTGTGTGTGTGTGTGTGTGTGTGTGTGTGTGTGTGTGTGTGTGTGTGTGTGTGTGTGTGTGTGTCCGCGTATGAAGTTGGCATTTTAGGTGTGTGCCTGTGTGTTAACGTACGCTGTATGTCATATGTATGCGTGTAGGCGAACGTGCGCGCGTGAATGCATGTATGCACTTGCATCCGCGTCGCTTTGAAAGTGCACACAGCTCTTATACTGTGCCCTGTTCTGCCATGCCATGCGGCAAGTAAACGTGGAACCTGACTGTTACAGACCATGCTGGTGTGGTGTGATTACGTGAGATGCGGAGGCGCCATCCTCAACAGTCAGTTCATAATTACCGCTGCACATTGCTTTGACGAGTAAGTATGGCTTCGGCATTGGCTGAATCCACGCCTAAAATGTCTGTTAAAAAACCTAGTCGTAAGTATGTCTTGGCTGAATCCACGCCTAAAATGTCTGGTACAAACCTAGTCGTAAGTATGTCTTGGCTGAATCCACGCCTAACATGTCTGGTACAAAACCTAGTCCAAAGTATGTCTTCGCTGAATCTATACGTAACATGTCTGTTACAAACCTAGTCGTAAGTATGTCTTGGCTGAAACCACGCCTAACATGTCTGGTACAAAACCTAGTCATAAGTACGTCTTGGCTGAAGCCACGCCTAACATGTCTGGCTGAAACCACGCCTAACATGTTGTTAAAAAAAACTAAAAAAAACTAGTCGTTTTTTCTTCATTGCTAATATGCTGGCAAAATATACTATTCAGTTTAGTTAGTTCAAGATGGTATCTATGCGCTCGGAAAAGCCCATATGGGCTCCTCCACACAGCCTCTCAGAAGTTTCCCCAACGTTGCCTTTGAAACAGTTTCAATGGTAGTCTGACTGACGATGGCCCTCTCTCGTCCTTTCAAGGAGGATCGATGCGGGCTTCATCTTACCACGCCTCTCTCCTTCAGGAGATCGATGGTAGTGTGTTCCGTGTTAGTGGCAAAGTATACCATGTTTACGTTCAATAATTACAATATTTAAACATTTGCAGGTAATGTTATAATTATCATATTTGTGTCTGAGAACCCCTTGGGTTTTTAATGACAAATGTATCTTCCTGTTCTTGCTCTTGTCTACTTCTTATATGTATCGTTTTAACTTTTCTTCTTCTTCCATTTTTTTAAATTTTTAGTCTTTTCACATAAGTTATATTAGACTGATCTTACAATTATCATGCTAACAGCATGCGTTAGCAAGTTGCACCAATTATAATAGTAATTTGTTTAAACCAAACGTATCTGCAGTCAACAAACAGCCATATATACATTTGTATCTATATCCCTACATATAGTTTCACTTGATCTATATCTCATCCACACAGGACTGCATACTCGCATTTTGCTAACACATTCATACACCATAAACGTCGTGTACTCGCAGATGATATTCAAAAGATATTGTATAGAAACTCTCGTTTACTTTCTGACACAATTAATTTAGCTATCACACACAATTTCATTCCACCCGCCCCTATACATACTCTTATACATATACCCCCACCTTAATGACACACTTAATTTAGCTATCATCCACATTTTCAGTCCACCCACCCAGATATATACTGTCATACATATAACCCCCTTCCACCTCCCAACTGATGATAAAAAATCAAAAGATCTCACACACGTAATTCAAAGTAAATGACCAATGAGACTATTGGTCAGGTGATAAGCCAAAGAAAGAATTGACAAATTATTTTGTAACCAAAGATTTCGTAAAGATAAATGGAAACATCCAACAGATTACCATTCAGGAGGCAAAAAGGACTTCATAAGCTGACAACTTAACAAAAACTGATATACTGAGAGCTTTTTCTGACAAATGCACATAATATTTTGGGAAATTTTGTTTTTATATACTAAACTCGAGACGTACATTTTGTAGCATTGTTTAAAACTGGATAATGAGAGTGATCGACTAAATCCTAATCGTTTCCACATATCATTTTCATCAGTGTCGCAATCTCCTTTGAAGACAACGGAACATCTAATATTGCAAAAAAAAAAAAAAAAAAAAAAAAAAAAGCAGCAAAGAAAAGAAAACACGGATGACTCTTTCTATGTAAACGACAAAATATACTACTACTACTACTGCTACATGTATAAAAGTACACAGATCACCTGCATTGTATAATACACAAGTGTGAGAGTGTACGTGTGTGCGTTCGTTCGTGCGTGAGTGTATACGTATGTGTGTGTGTGTGTGTGTGTGTGTGTGTGTGTGTGTGTGTGTGTGTGTGTGTGTGTGTGTGTGTGTGTGTGTGTGCGTGCATTTGTAAGTGTTTGTGTGCGTGCGTGCAAATATTCTGCAAATGTTGGGGCAAGGTGTAACATTTCTCTTTTGCAGATGACAAAACGCCATTTATAGACCGTGAAACATTGAAAACACAAGTTACAACCCTGGCTCCTGAATAGCTGGGTCGCTTTCATTTGGCAGGAAAACTACCGCCCGATTTTAATGCGTATATTTGTTTGTTTTTCCATGTGGACCAAACTATTTCTGACGGACCATACATTCGTATGTACTGCCCGTTTTAAGCTGTGTAAATTTTGCTTTGTATAGAATGCTTGTGTGTGCGGGTGCCTGTGTGTGTGTGTGTGTGTGTGTGTGTGTGTGTGTGTGTGTGTGTGTGTGTGTGTGTGTGTGTGTGTGTGTGTGTGTGTGTGTGCGTGTATGCGTGTATGCGTGTGTGTGTGCGTGTATGCGTGTATGCGTGTGTGTGTGTGCGTGTGTATGCGCTTAGAATAGTCTCTACGGACAAGATTTTGCGCTTTACAAAATACCTCATTATCATTATTCTTAGTATGTGCATGCAAATGATTTGTAGCCTCAAATCTCTCTCAACCGCCTTCATGTTGATTTCAGGCCGCGTTATCCGTGCTTCAGGCTGAATTCCAAAGACACACGCAACCCGGGCAACTGGACAGTGTTCGCAGGCAAGCACAACGTGATCACTCAGAACATTGGGGAGGAGATGTTCGAGGTGGAAGAAATCCTCATTCACCCGCTGTACAATAACCGCTCGCATACGAACGACGTCGCCCTGTTGAAGCTGAAGACGAACATCTCCTACAGTCCTCTCATCAGACCCATCTGTCTACCGTCCGAGACGCACGTGCTTACAGCCGGGCAACCGTGCATCGTTGCTGGATACGGAGAAACATTGTGAGAAATTTGTATGCGTACTGTTAGTTGGTGTGTGTTTGTGTGTGTGTGTGTGTGTGTGTGTGTGTGTGTGTGTGTTGTGTGTGTGTGTGTGTGTGTGTGTGTGTGTGTGTGTGTGTGTGTGTGTGTGTGTGTGTGTTGTGTGTGTGTGTGTGTGTGTGTTGTGTGTGTGTTGTGTGTGTGTGTGTGTGTGTGTCCCTGTCTGATATTAGCCCTGATATAATCCTATGAGGTTGACTGGGCTCAAAGCAGCAGCTGACAAATAACCCTGTCTGATCATGTGCCAAGAACTCTCTCTCTTTTTTCCTTTCGCCCTCTCCATACACCCTCTCCCCACCCCTCTCTCCCCAATTCCTCTCTCCCACCCTCTCTTTCCACCCCCTTCTCTCCTCAGTTCCTCTCTCCCACCCTCTCTCTCCCCACGCCCTCTCTCCCCCCACCCCCTCTCTCCCCACCCCCTCTCTCTCCAACCCCTCTCTCCCCCGCCCTCTCTCCCCACCCCATTTCTGTCCAACCCCCCTCTCCCCACCCCACTCTCCCCAACCCCTCTCTCCCCAATTCCTCTCTCCCACCCCCTCTCTCCACATCCCCTCTTTCCCAAACCCCTCTCTCTCCGCACTCTCTCCCCACCCCATCTCTTTCCCGCTCCCTATCTCCTCACGCCATCTCTTTCCCGCTCCCTATCTCCCCACCCCATCTCTTTCCCGCTCTCTATCTCCCCACCCCATCTCTTTCCCGCTCCCTATCTCCTCACGCCATCTCTTTCCCGCTCCCTATCTCCTCACGCCATCTCTTTCCCGCTCCCTATCTCCCCACGCCATCTCTTTCCCGCTCCCTATCTCCCCACCCCATCTCTTTCCCGCTCCCTATCTCCCCACGCCATCTCTTTCCCGCTCCCTATCTCCCCACCCCATCTCTTTCCCGCTCCCTATCTCCCCACCCCATCTCTTTCCCGCTCCCTATCTCCCCACGCCATCTCTTTCCCGCTCCCTATCTCCCCACCCCATCTCTTTCCCGCTCCCTATCTCCCCACCCCATCTCTTTCCCGCTCCCTATCTCCCCACCCCATCTCTTTCCCGCTCCCTATCTCCCCACCCCATCTCTTTCCCGCTCCCTATCTCCTCACGCCATCTCTTTCCCGCTCCCTATCTCCCCACGCCATCTCTTTCCCGCTCCCTATCTCCTCTCACGTCATCTCTCCCCACTGTTCCCTGAGTGCCGACTGAAAGCGTTAACTGACGACGTGATCTGTGTGCCGGCTGTGCAGACAGACAGAGACGTTTTCCCTGAACCAGGTGACAGTCCCCATTGTGAGTGATGAACAGTGCTCACTGCCAGACTGGTACGGGACCTCTTACTACGCGCCGCCAGAACAGTTCTGTGCAGGCTTTGAGGAAGGCGGAAAGGACGCCTGTATTGTAAGTGTGGCACGTTGCCTGTCTCTCTCTCTCTCTCTCTGTTTGTCAGTTTTTGTGTTTATCGGTCTGTCGTGGCGTAAGCCTCAGACCCATTCTCTACTGGCGTAGAAAAAAAGGTGAGCAACGGAAAGCCTTCGTACGACTTCTTCTCTTTTGAGCTCGAAGACTCGGATCGGAAGAGAGAGGAGAGAGAGAGAGAGAGAGAGAGAGAGAGAGAGAGAGAGAGAGAGAGAGAGAGAGAGAGAGAGAGAGAGGGAGAGGAGAGAGAGGGAGAGAGAGAGAGAAGAGAGAGAGAGAGAGAGAGAGAGAGGAGGGAGGGGAGGGAGAGAGAGAGAGAGAGAGAGGGGGGAGGGAGGAGAGAGAGAGAGGAGAGAGAGAGAGAGAGAGAGAGAGAGAAGAGGGAGGAGGAGGAGAGAGAGAGAGAGAGAGAGAGGGGAGAGAGAGAGAGAGGAGAGAGAAGAGGGAGGGAGAGGAGAGAGAGAGAGAGAGGAGAGAGAGAGAGAGAGAGAGAGAGAGAGAGAGAGAGAGAGAGAGAGAGAGAGAGAGAGAGAACAGCCGATGACCTGGACCCAAGACTCATTGTCTGTTGGTCTGTCAATAGTTATAGAAAATAATTTTTTTTTCTTTTTTTTCTTTCTTCGAATTTGAGCTTATCGGGGCGTAGCCTTGCTGGTTCGCTCTTTACAACAAATAAGAGCAAAGAAAAGATTGCTTCGTGACTTCTGCCTTACTTGCCGTTCTTGTTTATGACGTCATTCACACAACAGGGCAGCACTGAAGGTCGTGTTTTCGCAACTGTCAGAAGCGATTTTTTAAATTTATTTAAACAAACAGGACCAGAATTCGATTGAAAAACTGCTGAATGCGTGTATATCTATTTAAAAAAAAAAAAAAAAAAACCTTTCCCACGATACTCCGGTTTGGTTAGCCTTTAAGATTTCAGTTCACTTCAAGATGGTATCTATACACTCGGAAAAGCCCATATGCGCTCCACCCCGTCTCTCAGAAATTTCCCCAAAGTTGCTTTTGAAAGGGTTCCAAGATGGAATGTAAAAGAACCTCTGCGCGCAAAAGAATTTGCGACTGGAAGTAGGCTAGCGTTTGATCTCCGGCTGAATTCGATGATCGAGTTTTAGTACCAACTATCTGAGTTTATTGCCAGTGGCTGTACAAATAGCAGAGGTTTAGTACAGGTAGCTGAATTTGTAGCATGTGTCAAACTAGCTGAACTTTAATTCTGAACAAAATAATCGTAGAGGTTTAGTACAGGTAGCTGAATTTGTAGCATGTGTCAAACTAGCTGAACTTTAATTCTGAACAAAATAATCGTAGAGGTTTAGTACAGGTAGCTGAATTTGAGCATGTGTCAAACTAGCTGAACTTTAATTCTGAACAAAATAATCGTAGAGGTTTAGTACAGGTAGCTGATTTTGTAGCATGTGTCAAATTAGCTGATCTTTAGTTCTGAACAAAATAATAGTAGAGGTAGTACAGATAGCTGAATTTGTAGCATGTGTAAACCTAGTTGAATTCTAATACTCTGGGGTAAGTCAACAACTAACTAGTCAAGAGGTGGTACATGATAACAGAATTTGCATGTAAACAGTTCAAGTCTAAGATCGAACTCAACTAGCATTGTTTAAAAGAATCGTATATATTTCTTATTCAAAGGGAAAGGTGGGTGCCACACATGAATAACAAACAACAAAGAAATAAATTTGCATGTATAAGAGATTCAGAGTCTAAGAGCGCGCAATGCACTCAAATGCTATAAGCATTGTTTAAATAGAATACGTATATAGTACTTATAGAAATGCACTGTGAAATAAACGGTATCACACACATATGATTGACATGTAATACATTAACAGGCACACATATAATTATCACTGTTTTTTATTCTGTCCCTTCACAGCCACACCCACATCGATAGCAGAGGTATAGTACAGCTAGATGAATTCGTTTTCATTATGTGTGGAACTAGCTGAATTTGAGTACTCTTAGTGACCAAACAGTAGAGGTTTAGTATAGCTAACTGAAGATTTTAATGTGTAAAATTAACTGAATTTGAGTACTCTTAGTGACCAAACAGTAGAGGTTTAGTATAGCTAACTGAAGTTTTTAATGGTAAAATTAACTGAATTTGAGTACTCTTAGTGACCAAACAGTAGAGGTTTAGTATAGCTAACTGAAGTTTTTAATGTGTAAAATTAACTGAATTTGAGTACTCTTAGTGACCAAACAGTAGAGGTTTAGTATAGCTAACTGAAGTTTTTAATGTGTAAAATTAACTGAATTTGAGTACTCTTAGTGACCAAACAGTAGAGGTTTAGTATAGCTAACTGAAGTTTTTAATGGTAAAATTAACTGAATTTGAGTACTCTTAGTGACCAAACAGTAGAGGTTTAGTATAGCTAACTGAAGTTTTTAAGGTAAAATTAACTGAATTTGAGTACTCTTAGTGACCAAACAGTAGAGGTTTAGTATAGCTAACTGAAGTTTTTAATGTGTAAAATTAACTGAATTTGAGTACTCTTAGTGACCAAACAGTAGAGGTTTAGTATAGCTAACTGAGTTTTATGGTAAAATTAACTGAATTTGAGTACTCTTAGTGACCAAACAGTAGAGGTTTAGTATAGCTAACTGAAGTTTTTAAGTGTAAAATTAACTGAATCTGAGTACTCTTAGTGACCAAACAGTAGAGGTTTAGTATAGCTAACTGAAGTTTTTAATGGTAAAATTAACTGAATTTGGTACTCTTAGTGCCAAACAGTCCAGAGGTTTAGTTAGCTAACTGAGTTTTTATGGTAATTAACTGAATTTGAGTACTCTTAGTGACCACAGTGGGTTTGTATGCTAACTGAGGTTTTTGTGAAAATTGACTGAATTGAGTCTCTTAGTGCCAAAAGTGAGGTGTTAGTAGTGCTTGGTTTTTGTGTATTATGTTTGTTTTGTGAACGTGTGGTGTGTGTGCTACTGTGGTTTGTGTGTGGTGTGTGTGTTGTGTGTTTGTAGTGCCGTGGGTGTTGTTGTATGAGTTTTGTAATGGTAAAATTACTGAATTTGAGTACAGTGACAAAAGAGAGGTTTAGAGAGAGAAGAGAGATAGAGATGAGTACGCATAGGAGAGACAGAGAGAGAGAGGATAGACGAGAGAGAAGAGAGAGAGAGAGTAGTGTGTGTGAATGAATTGTGAGAGACGGAGAGAGAGAGAATAGAGGATGAGAGAGAGGATGCTAGGCAAAGATGAGAGAGAGAGAGAGAGAGTGTGTGTGTGTTGTGTGTGTGTGTATGTGTTGTGTGTGTGTGTGTGTGTGTGTGTGTGTGTGGTGTGTGTGTTGTGTGTGTGTGTGTGTGTGTGTGTGTGAGAGAGGAGAGAGAGAGAGAGAGAGAGAGAGAGAGAGAGGAGAGAGAGAGAGAGAGAGAGAGAGAGAGAGAGAGAGAGAGAGAGAGAGGTAGATGGTGTGTGTGTGTGTGTGTGTGTGTGTGTGTGTGTGTGTGTGTGTGTGTGTGGAGAGAGAGAGAGAGGAGAGAGAGAGAGAGAGAGGAGAGAGAGAGAGAGAGAGAGAGAGAGAGAGAGAGAGAGAGAGAGAGAGAGAGTGTGTGTGTGTGTGGTGTGTATGTGTGTGTGTACGCGCGCACGCTTTCTGTTAGCGGGTGTGGGTGTGCGGATGAGAGAGAGGCGGAGCGGAGGAGGTGTGTGTATAATAAGCTGGTATTGATGTGTATATTTGTAGGACACACTTTTATATTATATATTTGCTATGTATATATGTGTGAATTATTTGCTATGCATATATGTGAATGTATTTGTCAGGAGTCGTGTGTACAGCGCAGAGAACAGAATAGCGCTTCATAAGAATTATTTTTCTTATTATTATTACGTTTGTCACGTGCAGGGTGACAGCGGCTCTGCACTCATCTGCAGGTTCGAAAGGAAATGGTTTGTTAGTGGTGAGTACCACTTTTTGTTTTTTGTTTTACATTTGTTTTCGTTAAACAGGAATCTAACTATTCCCTTTAAAATAGAAGCAGGCATTCTGTTGCATCCCAGGTGCAATCAGTGTGTATTTCTTTTAACCCTTTTACTACCAATAAATAAAATCAACAGCTGAAAAGTGAAGTCTGATTCACCATTCAAGAAGTCACACGTCACTTTAAGCTTGAGGAAAATTGGCATTATAAAAATGATATATAGAGAGAGAGAGAGAGAGAGAGAGAGAGAGAGAGAGAGAGAGAGAGAGAGAGAGAGAGAGAGAGAGAGAGAGTTAATCGGGAAGGACGAATGAGTTTGAAAGGCAGAAATGCCGACAATGGACGAAGCATATAAATTTTAATTATGATCTGCCACAGCCCCCCTCCCTCGCCCCCCACCCCACTCAGTGCACACACACACACACACACACACACACACACACACACACACACACACACACACACACACACACACACACACACACACACACACACACACACACACACACACACACACACACACACACACACACACGCACGTATTCGGTTAGTTGGTTTTAGGGCTGGCTGCCAAAATTCAGGTACTGGCTCTTGTTATGTAAATGAGGTATCACTGCCACTGTAGTTACTTCATCCATGTGGTATAATGTTTATGTCTGTTCACCTTGTACAGGGATTGTAATTTCTTCCGTATGGTACAAATCGTATTTTTGTCTTTCTCTTCACTTTCTCCATGGATTGTAATCATCTCCATATGGTTCAGATCGTATCCTTGTGTTTCTTTTCACCTTGTGAATTGATGGTAACTTCCTCCATATGGTAAAATCGTATTTTTGTCTTTCTGATCACATTGTGCATGAATTGTAACTTACTGCATATGGTACAAGTCGTATCTTTGTCTTTCTCTTCACCTTTGGCAGGGATTGTAGCTTCTTCAGTATGGTACAAGTCGTATCTTTGTCTTTCTGTTTACTTTATGCATGGATTGTAACTTCCTGCATATGGTACAAGTCGTATCTTTGTCTTTCTGATCACCTTGTGCAGGGATTATAACATACTCCATATGGTACAAACGACACCTTCGTCTTTTTGTTCACCGTGAGCAGGGATTTGAATCTTCCTCCATATGGTACAAGGCTTATCCTTGTCTTTCTGCTCACTTTGTGTAGGGATTGTAACTTCCTCCATATGGTACAATACAAACCGTATATTTATCTTTCTATTCAGCTTGTGCAGTGATCGTAACTTCCTCAATATGTACAAGGCGTATCTTTGTCTTTCTGTTTAGCTTGTGCAGGAATTGTAACCGTACTCCATATGGTACAAATGGTACCTTTGTCTTTCTGCTCACCTTGTGCAGGTATTGTCAGCAAAGGCCTGCTGTGTGCCGATCCCAAAAAGCCAGGTGTTTATACAAACGTGTCTTATCACCACTTATGGATACGAAACGCCATGGCCCAGTACGCTTCCACTCTTCCCTGCTTTTGACCCGCACACGACACTTAGAATACAAATGGTATAGAACTGTGCAGCTGACATGGAGTGGAGACTCTGTATAAATGAGTGAGTGAGTGAGTGAATGAGTGAGTGAGTGAATGAGTGAGTGAGTGAGTGAGTGGGTGGGTGAGTGAGTGAGTGAGTGAGTGGTGTGTGTGGTGTGTGGGGTGTGTGTGTGTGTGTGTGTGTGTGTGTGTGTGTGTGTGTGTGTGTGTGTGTGTGAGAGAGAGAGAGAGAGAGAGAGAGAGGAGAGAGAGAGAGAGAGAGAGAGGAGAGAGATGAGAGAAGAGAAGTGGGGGTGTGTTAGTGTGTGTATGAGTGTGTGTGGGTTGTGTGTGTGTGTGTGGAGAGAGAGAGAGAGAGAGAGAGAGAGAGAGAGAGAGAAGGAGAGAGAGAGAGAGGGGAGGGGAGGGAGGAGAGGAAAAGGAGAGAGAGAGAGAGAGGTGAATGCGGGTGTGTGGTGTGTGTGGTGTGTGTGTGTGTGTGTGTGTGTGTGTGTGTGTGTTTGGTGGTGTCTGTTTTTTTTTTTTTTTGTGTGGTTGTGTGTGGGGTGTGGGGTTTGTGTGTGTGTGGGGTTGTGGGGTGTGTGTGTTGTGTGTGTTTTTATGCTGTCAAATGCATGTGATCTTTATTTTGTTCATGGTGTTTTCCCTCTTTCTCCTCCTCTGTTTTCTTCTT
>JABMCL010001962.1:112500-117500 GCA_018857735.1 Alviniconcha marisindica
CAAGACAGCGCAGTGTACACGGACCACAACTTTTGAAGAGAAAGGAGAGCCGAAGCGGATTCGAACCGAGGTCCCTCTGTTTACCCACCCTAACGCCTGAATTACCGCTAGGCCAAACCGGCTCACAGAACGACCGGAGGACGCGGCGGCTTAATGTCCTCAGATGTCAGTTGACATATTAGGGACAAGCTGAGACCAATGCCGAAGCATGGTTCAATATAGCTTTACGTCCACGGAAACCAGAAAGCTCGTTAGGACGGACAGCCCAGGACGGCCACCTCGACTCTCACACAGCTCCTGAACTATGAACGACCGGCAGCCAAAGCTGTGCTTCATAGGCTGAGTTGTGTAATGTCTAGCTTTTTTCGGGTGGAGGTTTTTGGGTGAGGATCGAGAACTCAGGAGGCGGTGGTAATAGGCGATGGTGGTGGTGGTGGTGGTGGTGGTGGTGGTGGTGGTGGGGGTGGGTGTTGTAGGGATGCTATATACCTAGTGCGACACTCCTACCATCAGAATGATTCCACATTGAGACGGCCGGTAGTGCCAGAGGTTTTAAATGTTCATAATTGTTTTTACCCGTAATTGGCGAAAACATGTATCACTGCTACTGGAAGTGGATCCCAAGAAACTGGCGCCGAAGCACCACCACGGCATCACCTGTGGTGGGTGAAGACATCCATCTTTGTTTTACAGGAACTGGATTCAGCAATGTAGGCAATGCCTATGATCGGTAAATACATGGGTCATTGTGTTACAGGACTGAGATCCAAGGAGGTGTTGAACAAGGTGACGATCTAGCTATATCTGTGATCGGTAAATAGTGCGTCATTGTGTTACAGGTGTATTACAGGGTGTTCAACCAGAAGACGATCTATCTGTGATCAGTAAATACGTGCGTCATTGTGTTACAAGATGTTCAACCAGAAGGCGATCTATCTAAATATGTGCATCCTTGTGTTCAACAAAGAGACGATCTCCCTGTGATCAGTAAATACGTGCATCATTGTGTTACAGGATTGGGATCCGAGGAGACGCTCTATCTGTGATCAGTAAATACGTGCGTCATTGAGTTACAGGATTGGGGTCCGAGGAGGTATTGAACAAGGTGACGATCTAGCTGTGCTAAATTATTGTAACACTCCACACTACGTTTTCTGTGATCAGAAAATGCATACAGTATATCACTGTGACAGGAACGAGATGCCAATGGACGCTGAACCTCGTGACGAAACTTCTGATCTGCAAATACGTGCATCGTTGTTACAGGAAAGGTATCCCAGAATCGAAATGCTGAAACAGGTGATGGTGCCTGCGATCAGTGAATACGACTGTCGTGTGTCTTTCTGCTTAGGAACAGGATCTCAGGACGTGCTTAACCAGATGATGGTACCTGTGATCAGTGCATATCTGTGTCATTGTGTCAAAGGAACAGGATCCCAGGAGGTGCTGAACCAGGTAATGATACCTGCAATCAGTGAACACCCGTGTTATTATGTCACAGGAACAGGATCCCAGGAGGTGCTGAACCAAGTGACGGTCCATGTAATCAGTGAACACCTGTGTCATTATGTCACAGGAACAGGATCCCAGGAGGTGCTGAACCAAGTGACGGTCCATGTAATCAGTGAACACCTGTGTCATTATGTCACAGGAATGGGATCCCATGAAGTCCTGTACCAGTACCTGAGATCAGTGAATACTTCTGTCATTATGTCACTAGGAGGTGTTGAACCAGGTAATACCTGTGATCAGTGAACACCCGTGTCATTATGTCACAGGGACAGGATCCCAGGAGGTGCTTAACCAGGTGACGGTCCCTGCGATCAGTGAACACCCGTGTCGTTATGTCACAGGAACAGGATCCCAGGAGGTGCTTAACCAGGTGACAACACCTGTAATCAGTGAATACCGTGTCATTATGTCACAGGAACAGGATCCCAAGAGGTGCCGAACTCAGTGACGGTCCATGTGGTCAGTGAATACCTTGTGCCATTGCGTCACAGGAACGAAATCCCAGTAGCTACTGAACCAGCTGACAGACGGTACCTGTGATCAGTAAATACTTGCGTCATTATGTCACAGAAACGGGACCCCAGGAGGTACCAGTACTTGTGTTCAGTGGTACTTCTGTCATTGTGTCACAGGAACAGGATCCCAGGAGGTACCAGTACTTGTGTTCAGGGGTACTTCTGTCATTGTGTCACAGGAACAGGATCCCAGGAGGTACCAGTACTTGTGTTCAGTGGTACTTCTGTCATTGTGTCACAGGAACAGGATCCCAGGAGGTACCAGTACTTGTGTTCAGTGGTACTTCTGTCATTGTGTCACAGGAACAGGATCCCAGGAGGTACCAGTACTTGTGTTCAGGGGTACTTCTGTCATTGTGTCACAGGAACAGGATCCCAGGAGGTGCTGAACCAGGTGACAACACCTGTAATCAGTGAATACCGTGTCATTATGTCACAGGAACAGGATCCCAGGAGGTGCTGAACCAGGTGACAACACCTGTAATCAGTGAATACCGTGTCATTATGTCACAGGAACAGGATCCCAGGAGGTGCTGAACCAGGTGACGATCCCTGTGATCAGCGACGCGGTGTGCTCCAAGCCTGGCTGGTACTACAACGACTTCATTCCGCAGAAGACGTTCTGCGCGGGCTACGAGGAAGGCCAGAAGGACGCGTGCGCTGTGAGACAGTATAATTATATACCGGCCTTAGAGATACAGTTTTATCATTGCAGAGTTCTGTCCCCTGCCGTGGTCATACGAATGTGTTCGAGTTGTGAGAGTGGCATGTGTGAGTGAGTGCATGGATGTGTGTGTGTGTGTGTGTGTGTTTGTGTGTGTGTGTGTGTGAGAGAGAGAGAGAGAGAGAGAGAGAGAGAGAGAGAGAGAGAGAGAGAGAGAGAGAGAGAGAGAGAGAGAGAGAGAGAGAGAGAGAGAGAGAGAACTCGAAAACTTTATTTGACAAGGATTGTAGTTTAGGTTCAGTCAAAAACATGTCTAACAACTAGTCCTAGAGAGAGAGAGAGCACTGTGGTGTGTGTGTGTGTGTGTGTGTGTGTGTGTGTGTGTGTGTGTGTGTGTGTGTGTGTGTGTGTGTTGTGGTGTGTGTGTGTGTGTGTGTGTGTGGTGTGTCGTGGGTGGTGGTGTGTGTGTGTGTGGTGTGTGTGTGTGTGTGTGTTGTGTGTTGTGTTGGTGTGTGTGTGTGTGTGTGTGTGTGTGGTGTGTGTGTGTGTGTGTGTGGTGTGTGTGTGTGTGTCTGTGCTGTGTGTGTGCTGAGTGTGTGTGCTGTGTAGTGTGGGTGTTGGCGGTCGTGATAAAGTGTGTGTGTGTGTGTTAGGTGGTGGTGGTGTGCGTGTGTGTGTGTGTTTGTGTGTCGCGTGTGTGTGTAGTGTGATAGTGTACGTTACTGCGCCCCGGATCAGAGTCAACTTTGCCTATGCAATGAAATGCAGTGTTACGATAAAGTAAGGTCTGCTTTCTCACACACAGGGGGACAGTGGCGGACCGCTTATTTCCAAGTTTGGTCACCGCTGGTATGTCACCGGTAAGTGTCGGCCCCTAGGAACAGTCTTTAACCTCTTCAGTTCCTTTGCATTTAGTCAGCCACGGTGTGTTGGCTTCCATTTTCCGGCCGATTGTATTACTTAAGAAAGACAACAGAGTACTGTTTTAACAACCATGAAACATTTCTGTGCTCTCCCTGCTTGTGGAAAGAGCTAGAGTTAGAGTTTTTTTGTTTGTTTTTTGGTTTTCAGATTAAAAAGAAAGTAGAACAACAAACAGCAACAACAAATCACGAGATAAAATAAAAAGTAAAAATTTAAATGATCAGAGTGCACTCATAATCTTGCGGTTCCCTGGCTATCTGTTACGGGTATCTAATAATATAATGAGATTATTATTTTACTGCTGGGCTTTAAAGAAGTCTAACCAGCGACAAATCAATCAGTGTTTTATTCGATGTCTGTTCACAGCAAGGTGAAATACCCCCCTCCCCACCCATTCACAAAAAACAAACAAACAAACAAACAACAACCGCCCCAAAACAAACATACATACTATTAGTAAGTTACACACAAAACAACAACAACAACAAACAAACATATAATTATTAGCAAGTTATACTAACTTACTAACAGGACTATGAACAATCAGTTTAGCAATAGAAGTTATAACATCAGTATCGGAACATGTATTATATTGCTCTTGCTAAATACCTTCAACAAGAAGGAATCGCAGATTTACTGATTTTCAAGAGTTCTTTATACACAGTCTAACTAACGAAGGAACGAACGACTTTGGCACGTTTGCAGGAATCGCCAGCTGGGGATACCGGTGTGCGGAGCCCCGTTGGCCAGGCATCTACACCAACGTCACCTATTACCTCCCCTGGATACACAGCCAATTCTCTGCCCATGGCTTCCAGACCCCCTGTCTCATCGGCTGAACGACAGCCTGTATGTTGTCCGTGTTGTTGCGTCTAAAGGAACTCTCCTTCGCAGGCTAAACTCATCATGTGCTTGGAGCAGGTTTAACGAAGATGATACGCATTAAAAAAATTAAAAAATAAAAAATGTGCATGATTGAACCTGATTTTGTATAGATTTTATAAGGCGGCTTTTTCGGACACCATAACTGCATCTTGTTTCACTAGCTTATTACCGCGTTGTGCGCTCTTTTTTCCAGCGCTTCATTTTGATGTCACCATGCAGAGTGTCTTTGGTGTCACGGGTAGAACGCCAGATGGTCTCAGTTTTGCGTACAGGTCAAGGAAGAAATGTATGTGGATTGCGGTCATTATTGTCACCGATTGATTTTTATTGTCTGTAGAGTGAACTTTTGATGACGCATTGCAGCGTTCTAGAAACAATGCAAGTCCACGAGAATACATGTCTGTTGGTTTGACTCCAGTCTGTTTTTAACTCATAATGATTGGCAATATTTTGGTAAAATTAGATGACATGAAAGAAATAATGCAACAAACAAATCATAG
>JABMCL010001962.1:140000-150000 GCA_018857735.1 Alviniconcha marisindica
CACTCTCCGGCTAGAATATAGTTTTGATTTCTCAGCCTGAGCACTCTCCGGCTAGAATATAGTTTTGATTTCTCAGCTCCCCAACCCTTTCCAGCAATAATGTAGTTTTGATTTTTCTGCCCCAGAAACCTCCAGCTGTAATGTAGTTTTGATTTCTCACCCACGCACCTCCAACTATAATGCACCTTTCATTTCTGACGCAAGCCATCTTTAGCCGTAATGTAGCTTTCATTTCTCACACCCAGCAATCTCCAGCTATAATATAATTTTCATTTCTCACCCAGCTATCCCCAGCATTTCTCACCTGACCATCTCCAGCTGAAATGTAGTTTTCATTTCTCACCTGGCCATCTCCAGCTGTAACCTGGCCATCTCCAGCTGTAATGCAGTTGTTTTTTTCTCCACCTGGCCATCTTCAGCTGTAACCTGGCCATCTCCAGCTGTAATGCAGTTTTCATTTCTCTACTTGGCCATCTTCAGCTGTAACCTGGCCATCTCCAGCTGTAAAGCAGTTTTTTTTTCTCTCCACCTGGCCATCTTCAGCTGTAACCTGGCCATCTCCAGCTGTAAAGCAGTTTTTTTTCTCTCCACCTGGCCATCTTCAGCTGTAACCTGGCCATCTCCAGCTGTAATGCAGTTTTTTCCCCACCTGGCCATCTCCAGCTGTAACCTGGCCATCTCCAGCTGTAATGCAGTTTTTTTCTTTTCTTCACCTGGCCATCTCCAGCTGTAACCTGGCCATCTCCAGCTGTAATGCAATTGTCATTTCTCACGGCAGGCATCTCCAGCTGGGGGAAGGGGTGCGGAGAGAGACACAAACCTGGGGTCTACACACGAGTCCTCAGCTACATCGACTGGGTTACGAGGCAAGCGGCCGATCTTAATGACTGAAATAGACACTGCAGTCAGGTTCTCATGTCATCCGTAAAAAGGCCGATCACCAACAGAGAACCGGGACATTAAAGACTTGCTGGCTTCGATCGTCTTCTTTTTGGTCATATTCGTTACTCCCTGGTTGGCAGAGATCAGCACCCGTCTGTTTGGGTTGGACTCTTGGGCGTTGATTTTGTACTGAAAAACTTTTAACGTTTCGTATGTTTTGACTTCCCCTGTGTGTTTTAACTGGTAAGCCATTACTTTATGCAGTAGTAACGGAAATACGGATGTACTCAGATTGCTATGTATGGGAATAAATAATGATAATAGCAATAACGGCAATAGCAACAACAACAACAGCAATAGCGGTCGTTTCTAGAGCAAATCTCACCGACAAGGGTGAGCACACCATGTTTTATATGTTCAACATGTACATGAATACTATTTTTTAAAATATAAACACATAATAATAACTGTATTCCTCGCACACCACACACATACATACAGACACACAAACACACACACACACACAAACAAACCAAAGACATCGTGCACACACACAGACAGACACACACACACACACACACACACACACACACACACACTCACACACACAAACGCACACACACACACACCACACACACACACACACACACACACACACACACACACACACACACACACACACACACACACACAAACACACAAACACACAAACACGCGCGCGCACGCACGCACGCACGCACGCACGCACACACGCACACACGCATTTACGCACAGTTCATACCACACAGCACATCAACAAACACGCATACACCCAGGTTGACACACACACACACACCACACACACACACACACACACACACACACACACACACACACACACACACACACATACACGTACACGTACACCACACATATCAGAAACACACATGCACGCGCACTCACGCACATACGCACGCAGGCACAGACATGTACTGATACACATACAAGCACGCGCGCTCACCCGTAGACGTAAAATAAAATTTGGACGGAATTACATTGTATCACTATTGCACATGCATATACACATTGCCGGCATCACAATCAGCGAAACAACTGTTTATTCAATTTTGCCTTTGCATCTCCCTACACTGTTAACCTATGTTCAAAGATGATAAGAGTTGTGTTGTGTAACGCTGTCACTGAAACAAAAATAATGTAGGCCAACCGCGATACGCATATCCGAACATAGCCTTTTACAGTGAGGAGAACACAGCGGATACGCTCGTGCGGGTGTATGACCCGTCAGGCATGGACCGTGCATTTTAAAACGACAAAGACACACCAGACACGCTCGCTTGCGTGTATACCCCCTCACACATGTCCCGTACCTTTTACATGATGTATGGCCAGTCATGCATGTCCCATACCTTTTACATGATGTATGGCCAGTAATGCTTGTCCCATACCTTTTATAACGACAAAGACACACCAGACACGCTCGCTTGCGTGTATGCCCCCTCACACATGTCCCGTACCTTTTACATGATGTATGGCCAGTCATGCATGTCCCATACATTTTAAAACGACGAAGACACAGCAGACACGCTCGCTTGCGTGTATGCCCCCTCACACGTGTCCCGTACCTTTTACAACAACGAGGACACAACGGACACTCTCGTGTGCGTGTATGACCAGTCACGCATGTCCCGTACCCTTTGCAATGAAGAGGACACACCACACACGTTGGTGTGGGTGTATGGCCAATCATGCATGTTCCGTACCTTTTACAACGACGGGTACACACTAGACACATCCGTACGTGTAGTAGATTGCTCCATCACGCAAGTCCCGTACCTTTTACAACGATGCAAACACACCAGACCCGCCCGTACGTGTGGCCGTGGGTGTGTGCCCCGTCACGCGTGTTCAGTACCTTTTACAACGACTAGGACACAACAGAAACACTCGTGTGCGTGTATACCCCAGTCACGCATGTCCCATACCTCCTGCATCGACGAGGACACACCAGGTACGCAGGTGTGGGTGTATGTCCCGACACACATGTTTCTGTTTCCTGTAGAATACGTCGTTTACTGGCATCCAGGAATCTGGCATTGGTGCAACTGGCTGGGGTGCGCAGCGGAGGTGCCGGTCTACCGTTGCTTGGCTTGGCTGAGGCCAGGGCCGACTTCAAGCACTTCGTTCAGTACCTTCTGAGTGGACCGTCTTGTTGTCTGAGTGGACCGTCTTGTTGTCCGTCTTGTTGTCCGAGTGGTTTCAGGCTATGATAGTTCTTGGTTGAAGTGTTGATTTACGTCCACAGAAACCGTAGGTTTATTAGGGTCGGGAGCCCAGGACGTCCACCTCGACTTTCACACAACTCCTGAGCTCTGATGATAGTTCTCTATATTGTTCAGTACTGCAGCATAGCACTGTGTAGTATCTGGGCACGTCCCACACTTTTTTACTACAACGTTGCGGACACAACGGACACGACCGTCTCGTACCATCTATATCGTCTTCTGTAACAGCCATATTATCAGTATTGCAGCGTGGCACTGTGTAGCATGTGGACACGCCCCATACCTGTTACAACAATGTTGCGGACACAACGGACACGGTCGTCTCGTACCATTCTTCATCGTCTTCTGTAACAACCATACTCTCCCCAATGGCCACAGCCCTGAAAAAAAGGAGTACGTGTTTATATTGCTCAGCATTGCAGCGTGGCACTGTGTAGTATTTGGACACGTCCCATACCTGTTACTACAACGTTGCGGACACAACGGACACAGTCGTCTCGTGCCGTCCTCCATCGTCTTTTGTAACAGCCAACCACAGAGTTGAAGAAGAAGGAAGAGTGTTTATATCGTTCAGTATTGTTGCGTGGCACCGTGTAGCATCTGGACATGTCCCATACCTTTTACTACAACGCTACAGACACGCTTGTCTCGTACCATCCTCCACAGTCTTCTGTAACAACCATATTCTCCTCAGTCACCACAGCGTTGAAGAAGAATGAGGCGAGTGGAACTGTGTAGCATTTGGACAGGAGTGTCATTATCGTTCAATATTACAGCGTGGCACTGTGCAGTATTGGGACACGTCCCATACCTGTTACTACAACGTTGCGGACACAACGGACACGGTCGTCTCATGCCACTCTTCATCGTCTTTTGTAACAGCCAAGTACAGAGTTGAAGAAGAAGGAAGAGTGTTTAAATCGTTCATTATTGCTGCGTGGCACTGTGTAGCATTAATTTTGGACATGTCCCTTATTTAAACTACAACGTTGCGGACACAACGGACACGGTCGTCTCGCATCGTCCTCCACCGTCTTTTGTAACAGCCATACTCTCCCCAGTGACCGCATAGTTACTCGTCCTCAACCTGTCTCGGCTTCCCGACGATCCCAGAAGCTTATCCGCCAATCCTCGCGGAAGGATACCGCGGAAGAGGTTCCGGCGGAAGGCGGTGCTGAGGCCCAGGTAAGAGAAGAAATTGGTGTAGCGGGTAGCGATGAGAGCGAGGTAGGAGAATCGGCTGACCAGTCGGTAGAGGTAGTGGTCCACTTTGCGGAAGCCGAAGGTGGGGTGGTAGGTGGAGACCAGGTGGACCGTGTTGTTGGGTAGTGACAGCAGTGTGAAGAGAAAGGTCGATAACTGTAAAGAGTTAATTGTAATATTACTATTGCTGCTGCTGCTGCTACTACTGCTGCTGCTGCTACTACTACTACTACTACTACTGCTGCTGCTGCTGCTGCTGCTGCTGCTAATACTACCACCACGCTACTACTACTACTACCACCACCACCACCATCACCACCATTACTACTACCACCACCACACCACCACCACCACCACCACCACCACCACCACTACTACTACTACTACTACTGCTGCTGCTGCTGCTGCTGCTGCTGCTGCTGCTACTACTGCTGCTGCTACTACTACTACTACTACTGCTACTACTACTACTGCTGCTGCTGCTGCTGCTAATACTACCACCACGCTACTACTACTACTACCACCACCACCACCATCACCACCATACTATACCACCACCACACCACCACCACCACCACCACCACCACTACTACTACTACTACTACTGCTACTACTACTACTACTACTACTGCTGCTGCTGCTGCTGCTGCTACTACTGCTGCTGCTACTGCTACTACTACTACTGCCGCTACTATACTACTGCTGCTGCTGCTGCTGCTAATACTACCACCACGCTACTACTACTACTACCACCACCACCATCACCACCATTGCTACTACCACCACCACACCACTACCACCACCACCACCACCACTACTACTACTACTGCTGCTGCTGCTGCTAATACTACCACCACGCTACTACTACTACTACCACCACCACCATCACCACCATTACACTACACCACCACACCACTACCACCACCACACCACCACTATACTAGCTGCGCTGCTCTATACTACCACCACCACTACTACTACTCACCACCACCATCACACCATTACTACTACCACCACCACACCACCACCACTACCACCACCACCACCACCACCACCACTACTACTACTACTACTACTACTACTGCTGCTACTACTACTACTACTACTGCTACTACTACTAGCGAAGAGCATCAGGAGGAAAACCTGAGGCAACCTGGGAAATACCGACACCCAGGCCAAGGACCCGAAAGGAGCAGAAGACTTACGCGTGTGTGTATGCGCTGAGAATAGTCTCTATGGACAAGATTTTGCGCTTTCAAACACTTTAGTTATTATTATTTATTATAAAACATTTCGTGATGATAATCATTGTTATTATTAGGAAGACTAGGGGACATTTGACTGGGCGCGTGTGTATGCGCTTGAGAATAGTCTGTATGGACAAAAAGTTTGCGCTTTACAAATACTTTAATTAATAGTATTTATTGTAAAACATTTCGTGATGATAATCATTGTTATTATTAGGAAGACCGAGGGACATTTGACTGGGCGTGTGTGTATGCGCTGAGAATAGTCTCTATGGACAAGATTTTGCGCTTTACAAATAGTTTTATTATTATTATTTATTAAAACATTTGGTGATAATACATGATGTAATCGTTGTTATTATTACGAAGACTAGGGGACATTTGACTGGGCGTAAAACACCAATTTACTTACTTCTATGGGACGTAGCCAGATGAGGTTAGCGCTTTATATAAAAAAACATTTCGTCATGATAATCACCGTAATTATTAGGACGACTAGGTGACGTACCCAGATGGTCTATTTTGATGCTAGAGGTTCGCGCTTTATATAAAAACATATCGTGATGATAATCACTGTCATTATTAGGACGACTCGATGACGTACCAGATGGTCTATTTTGATTCTAGAGCTTCCGCTTTATGCATCTGTGTGTGTGCATCTTTTGCATAGTTACGCTTGAACCCGTGTCTACATTATGTGTTAGCTTCTCTCTCTCTCTCTAAACATTTTTATTACTGATAACATTTTCATCTAGATGTACATTACGTGTGTTATACTGTGCTTGTTCAGCGCTTTGATCCGCAGGGTAGGCGCTTTACAAATTTCCGTTATTATTATTATAAAAACTATATAGTGATGATATTCATTGTAATTATCAGGACAACTCGGTGACGTACCCAGATGGTCTATTTTGATGTTAGAGCTTCGCGCTTTATATAAAAACATATCGTGATGATAATCACTGTCATATTAGGACGACTCGGTGACGTACCCAGATGGTCTATTTTGATGCTAGAGGTTCGCGTTTATATAAAAACATATCGTGATGATAATCACTGTCATAATTAGGACGACTCGGTGACGTACCCAGATGGTTATTTTGATGCTAGAGGTTCGCGCTTCATATAAAAACATATCGTGATGATAATCACTGTAATTATTAGGACGACTCGGTGACGTACCCAGATGGTCTATTTTATGCTAGAGGTTCGCGTTATATAAAACATATCGTGATGATACTCATGTAATTATTAGGACGACTCGGTGACGTACCCAGATGATCTATTTTGATGCTAGAGGTTCGCGCTTTACATAAAAACATATCGTGATGATAATCACTGTAATCATTAGGAAGACTCGGTGACGTATCCAGATGGTCTATTTTGATGCTAGAGGTTCGCGCTTTATGCATCTGTGTGTGCGCATCTTTTGCATAGTTACGCTTGAACCCGTGTCTACATTATGTGTTAGCTTCTCTCTCTCTCTCTAAACATTTTTATTACTGATAACATTTTCATCTCGATGTACATTACGTGTGTTATACTGTGCTTGTTCAGCGCTTTGATCCGCAGGGTAGGCGCTTTACAAATTTCGTTATTATTATTATAAAAGCTATATAGTGATGATATTCATTGTAATTATTAGGGCAACTCGGTGACGTACCCAGATGGTCTATTTTGATGTTAGAGGTTCGCGCTTCATATAAAAACATACCGTGATGATAATCACTGTCATTATTAGGACGACTCGGTGACGTACCCAGATGGTCTATTTTGATGCTAGAGGTTCACGCTTTTATATAAAAACATATCGTGATGATAATCACTGTCAAAAATTAGGACGACTCGGTGACGTACCCAGATGGTCTATTTTGATGCTAGAGGTTCGCGCTTCATAAAAACATATCGTGATGATAATCATTGTAATTATTAGGACGACTCGGTGACGTACCCAGATGATCTATTTTGATGCTAGAGGTTCGCGCTTTACATAAAAACATATCGTGATGATAATCACTGTAATTATTAGGACGACTCGGTGACGTACCCAGATGGTTTATTTTGATGCTAGAGGTTATCGCTTTATGCATCTGTGTGTGTGTGTGCGCATCTTTTGCATAGTTACGCTTGAACCCGTGTCTACATTATGTGTTAGCCTTTCTCTATCTATCTATCTATCTATCTATCTATCTATCTGTCTATCTATCTATCTATCTATCTATCTATCTGTCTGTCTATCTATCTATCTATCTATCTATCTATAATTTTTATTGCTGATAACATTTCCATCTCGATGTACATTACGTGTGCTATACTATGCTTATTCAGCGCTTTGAGCCGCGGGTTAGGCGCTTTACAAATTTCCATTATTACTATTATAAATTCATATAGTGATGTTACTCATTGTAATTATTAGGACGACTCGGTGACGTACCCAGATGGTCTATTTTGATGTTAGAGGTTCGCGCTTTACATAAAAACATATCGTGATGATACTCATTGTTACTAGTAGGACGACTAGGTACATGACGTACCCAGATGGTCTATTTTGATGCTAGAGGTTATCGCTTTATGCATCTGTGTGGTGTGTGTGTGTGTGTGTGTGTGTGTGTGTGTGTGTGTGTGTGTGTGTGTGTGTGTGTGTGTGTGTGCATCTTTTGCATAGTTACGCTTGAACCCGTGTCTACATTATGTGTTAGCTTTTCTCTATCTATCTGTCTATCTATCTATCTATCTATCTATCTATCTATCTATCTATCTATCTAACATTTATTGCTGATAACATTTCCAAATCGATGTACATTATGTGTGTTATACTATGCTTGTTCAGCGCTTTGAGCCGCAGGGTAAGCGCTTTACAAATTTCCATTATTACTATTATTATTATTATAAAAAGATATCATGATGATACTCTTTGTAATTATTAGGACGACTCGGTGATGTATCCAGATGGTCTGTTTTTATGCTAGAGGTTCGCGCTTTACATAAAAACATATCGTGATGATAATCACTGTAATTATTAGGACGACTCGGTGACGTACCCAGATGGTCTATTTTGATGCTAGAGGTTCCGCTTTATGCATCTGTGTGTGTGTGCATCTTTTGCATAGTTACGCTTGAACCCGTGTCTACATTATGTGTTACCTTTCTGTATCTATTATCTATCTATATATCTATCTATCTATCTATCTATCTATCTATCTATCTATCTATCTATCTATCTATCTATCTATCAACTAATTTTTATTTCTGATAACATTTCCATCTCGATGTACATTATGTGTGTTTCTATGCTTGTTCAGCGCTTTGAGCCGCAGGATAAGCGCTTTACAAATTTCCATTATTACTATTGAAAAATCATATAGTGATGATACTCATTGCAATTATTAGGACGACTCGGTGACGTACCCAGATGGTCTATTTTGATGCTAGAGGTTCGCGCTTTACATAAAAACATATCGTGATGAAACTCATTATAATTATTCGGACGACTAGGTACATGACGTACCAGATGGTCTATTTTGATGTTAGAGGTTCGCGCTTTACATAAAAACATATCGTGATGATACTCATTGTTACTACTAGGACGACTAGGTACATGACGTACCCAGATGGTCTATTTCGATGCTAGAGGTTGCGCTTGTATGCATCTGGTGGCGTGGTTTGGGGTGCTATCTTTTGCATAGACGCTTGAACCCGTGCTACATTAGTGTGTAGCTTTGCTCTATCTATCTAGTCTAATATCTATCTATCATATCTAAACATTATCTCTACTACTAAATTTTATTGGCTGGATTAACATTTCCAAATCGATGTACATTGTGCGTTATACTAAGCTTTTTCAGCGCTTTGAGCGCAGGGTAGCGCTTTACAAATTTCCCGTATTACTAAATAAATTTTTATTATAAAAAGATAAACGTATGTACTCTTTGTAATTATTAGGACGACTCGGTGATGTATCCAGATGGTCTGTTTTTATGCTAGAGGTTCGCGCTTTACATTTAAAACATATCGTGATGATAATCACTGTAATTATTAGGACGACTCGGTGACGTACCCAGATGGTCTATTTTGATGCTAGAGGTTCGCGCTTTATGCATCTGTGTGTGTGCATCTTTGCATAGTTACGCTTGAACCCGTGTCTACATTATGTGTTAACCTTTCTGTATCTATCTATCTATCTATCTATCTATCTATCTATCTATCTATCTATCTATCTATCTATCTATCTACCTATCTATCTAAAAAAAAAAATCTGATAACATTTCCATCTCGATGTACATTATGTGTGTTATACTATGCGGCTTATTCAGCGCTTTGAGCCGCAGGGTAAGCGCTTTACAAATTTCCATTATTACTATTGAAAAATCATATAGTGATGATACT
>JABMCL010001962.1:160000-162500 GCA_018857735.1 Alviniconcha marisindica
GAGAGAGAGAGAGAGAGAGAGAGAGAGAGAGAGAGAGAGAGTGCAGTGTGTACTAGAGAGAGTGTGTGTATGCGTGTGTGCACGTGCGTGCGTGCGTGCATGTAAGTGTGTGTACGCGCGCGAGCGTGTGCTTGTGAATGTTCACGCGCGCGTGTGCATACCGTGCACTGATACGCCTGCGCCACATGTTGCTCTACACTGTCATTATAGCCCGTATCGTTTTACCGACTCAAAGCTGGTGCAATTACTGTGCGTGTCGCTTGCTACGAAAACCGACCCTACATACATCGATATTATTCAGCGGAGGCTTTGCTTCAGACAGCACTCGACTTGTGTTACCACTGCAAACCAAAAGTAGGTCTGTTTATAGCCTCGTCTTTAAGTCAGACAACACGCAACTGTACACTATAAATACAAACCAAAAGTAGATCTTTAGAAGAAGGGGACTTTTTCTTTGGGATTTCCAGACGGCGAGGTTAAATCGCTGCGGATCGCCTTTTTGGAAAATACTTTAGTTGTGAAGTAGGCTATAGTCTGTTATCAAGTTTTGCTTCTGTTCATCTTGCGGGAAATATCTTACAGTTACTGTTTACTACAAGCGCTTGACGAATACGTAGGGCTGTCTATCGATCTGGACAAATGGATTTCTGTGACTGTGCCTTGTGTGTGGAAAAGGTGAATCTCACAGTGATAGAGGGCGATTTGCATTGAACTCGGCTGAACCGTCCACTTTATTAATTGTATCCTGCATTGTAGCTTACGAAACGAAGCTATACCTAGGCGGTGGGACATCGTTCTGTGAACTGGAGCGTCGGCCTTCTGAACAGAGACACATTATAGGCCTTCAGAATAGAGACACATTATAGGCATTTGGAACAGACAGGCCTTCAGAACAGAGACACAGTGCAGGCCTTCAGAACAGAGACACATTGTAGGCCTTCAGAACAGAGATACAGTGTAGGCCTTCAGAACAGAGACACATTATAGACCTTCAGAACAGAGACACAGTGTAGGCTTTCAGAACAGACAGGCCTTCAGAACAGAGACACATTATAGGTCTTCAGAACAGAGACACAAAGTAGGCCTTTAGAACAGACATGCCTTCAGAACAGAGGCACATTGTAGGCATTCAAAGCAGAGACACATTACAGGCCTTCAGAACAGAGACACAGTACAGGCCTTCAGAACAGAGATACTGTGTAGGCCTTCAGAACAGACCGGCCTTGAAAATAGAGACACATTATAGGCCTTCAGAACAGACAGAGTACAGGCCTTCAGAACAGAGACACATTGTAGACCTTCAAAGCAGAGACACACTATAGGTCTTCAGAGCAGAGACACATTACAGGCCTTTAGAACAGATATGCCTTCAGAAGAGAGACACATTGTAGGCCTTCGGAACACAGAAACATTATAGGCCATCACAACAGAGACACATTACAGGCCTGCAGAACAGAGACACAGTGTAGGTCTTCAGAACAGAGACACATTATGGGAATTAGAACAGATAGGTCTTTAGAACAGAGACACATTGTAGGCCTTCAAAGCAGAGACACATTATAGGCCTTCAGAACAGAGACACATTACAGACTTTTAGAACAGATAGGCCGTTGTAGGCCTTCAAAACAGAAACACATTATACGTCTTCAGAGCAGACACACTACAGGCCTTTAGAACAGAGACACATTGTAGACCTTCACAACAGAGACATATTACAGGCCTTCTGAACAGAGACACAGTACAGGCCTTCAGAACAGAGACACATTGTAGGCTTTCAGAAGAGAGACAGCTAAGAACGGAATAAACAAACAAAATACCCATTGATCAGATTCTCGCTGAACCTTTGACCACGAGCCGCAGTGGGGTTAGGAAGCAAACAACAGAGAGGTCGGGGTTGTTATTTTGTTGAAGCATGGCATCCTGTTGGCTGGTTCGTTTCACAGTCGGTGGAGTTTTGATTTCCACGTTACTATCCGATCTGTCACAAGCCCGGTCCGCTTTTCGATGCTGGAGCAATCTCAACGCAGGCAGATTTAAATCTGACAACTTCCGACCGTGTTTTGAAAACAAATGTCGCTGCGACGGGTTCAACATTGACTGTTCTTCCAACTTCGGACAGCTTCCTTACGTGCCTCTTGTCAAAGGCGGTGGCGAAGTCCTGAACTTCTCGAACAACAACGTGGTTGAGATTAACGACCCCAATTACTTCGTCAATGTTTCGAGAAGCGTGTCGGCGATTGATCTGTACAACAACGGTTTGACGCGACTCACTTCTGGAGTCTTCCGATTTGTGTTTAAACTGAAGAGAGTTTTGATAGGAGGGAATAAGCTCAAGTACGACCAGCTGGATCCTGTGTTACAGGTGCCCAGGCTGAGGAGTCTTGAAATCAAGTGCGGAGGTCTGGGAGATATTCCCAAGGGTTTCTTCTTCAACCGACCATGCTTTAGGCTCAGGTACATTGACATGAGCTGGAACAAAATGCAGGTTCTTGACTTGGAA
>JABMCL010001962.1:165000-182500 GCA_018857735.1 Alviniconcha marisindica
GTGTGTGTGTGTGTGTGTGTGTGTGTGTGTGTGTGCGTGCGTGCGTGCGTGCGTGCGTGCGTGCGCGCGAGGGTGCGTTTGTTGGTGAGGGTGTGCATCTACTATCATATTATTGTGTGTGATAATGCTATCACAACAGCGCGATTCTATAAGTAGTACATACATTATATTAAAACCGTTTTTGCTGCTATCAATCTTGCTGGTCCGCTGTTTTGTATTCTTAAACTTTGATTCTTTTCGTCCTTCGCAGATACATCGTAGAAAACATCGTGAAGAGCATGGACAAGAGCTACAGCATCCTGGTGGTTCTGTCTTCCAACCTTGCCTCCAGCGACTGGTGCGAGTTGGAGCTCAACCTAGCGATAGCCTCGCACGCCCTTTTGCTGCCCGTCTTGCTGCCAGGACTGCGAGAGGCGGAGATCACACACAGCATGAGAGCCTTGCTGTGCGCCAGAACCTACGTGGCGTGGTCAGAGCAGCGCGATGCCAGAGAGTCTTTCTGGAAACTCGTGCATGCGGCTCTGGACACTGTCTTGAAAAAGCGCAGGTGAGAAGTGAAGATCAAACAGTATACTATATATAAGACGCGACTTCGTTTCGTTGTAACACGAAATGAACCTCTTCGCTGTGCATCTTCCCTTTTATCCATTATACGTAAAATGACTTCGCATTCAGTATTTCCTTTTATCGTTTACATGAAATGAACGTCTTTGCGTTAAGGCTTTCTTTTCATCCTCTACATGAAATGAACTTATTCGCGTGATATGTCTTCCTTTTTATCCTTTACATGAAATGAACTTCTTCGCGTTAAGTTTTGCTTTTCATCCTCTACATGAAATGAACTTATACGCGTGATATGTCTTCCCTTTTATCCTTTACATGAAATGAAATTCCTCGCATTAAGGCTTTCTTTTCATCCTCTACATGAAATGAACTTATTCTCGTCATGAGTCTTCCCTTTTATCCTTTACATGTAATGAAATTCTTCGCATTAAGTCTTTCTTTTCATCCTCTACATAAAATGAACTTCTTCGCTTCATGAGTCTTCACTTTCATCCTTTACATGTAATGAAATTCTTCGCATTAAGTCTTTCTTTTAATCCTCTACGTGAAATAAACTTGTTCGCTTCATAAGTCTTCCCTTTTACCTTTTACATAAAATGAACTTCTTCGCATTAAGTGTTTCTTTTCATCCTCTACATGAAATGAATTTCTTGGCGTGATAACTCTGTGTGTGTGTGTGTGTGTGTGTGTGTGTGTGTGTGTGTGTGTGTGTGTGTGTGTGTGTGTGTGTGTGTGTGTGTGTGTGTGTGTGTGTGTGTGTGTGTGTGTGTGTGTGTGTGTGTGTGTGAATGTGTGTGTGTGTGTGTGTGTGTGTGTGGTGTGTGTGTGTGTGTGCGTAGTGGTGTGTGTGTGTGTGTGTGTGTGTGTGTGTGTGTGTGTGTGTGTGTGTGTGTGTGGCGTGTGTGTGCGTGCGTGCGTGCGGCGGCGTGGTCGTGCGTGGTGTGTGTGTGTATTGTGTTGTGTGTGTGTGTGTGTGTGTGTGTGTGTGTGTGTGTGTGTGTGTGTGTGTGTGTGTGTTAGTGTGTGTGCGCGCGCGCGCGCGCGATCTGTAGGCTTTTCTAAGCGCCAGAGATGGGGAACAATAACCTGTGATTATAAGTCTTCCCTTGGATTGTTACCTCCCTTATAACCATCTGTCCTCTTTTGCACTTCTTCCTTCTTCTCTCACTCTCCTTTCTTCTTTCTTCTCTGTCCTTCTTCGGTGTCATCACTGAGTTAGTACCTGACGATAACATACATTTATTGTCGAAACCATTTGACATCTCCGTGGCTTGTTTCTCCTGTTTATTGGTTAGTTCCCTAGTTTTATTACACTTCTTCAGATCATCTGACTGGTAGCATGGAAACATAATTTAGAGAAACATTTTTGAGTAGGTCGTTCAGGGATGGTCCTCTGGGCTCCATCTTCTATTGCCCAAAGAAGAAAGAAAAGAAAGAAATGTTGTTATTTTTCAAAATGTAGTTCATTGATCTTCTGTGTGTGTGTGTGTGTGTGTGTGTGTGTGTGTGTGTGTGTGTGTGTGTGTGTGTGCGTGTGTGCGTGTGCGTGTGCGTGTGCGTGCGTGTATGTATGCGCGCGCGCGCTGTGGTGTGTGTGTGTGTGTGTGTGTGTGTGTGTGTGTGTGTGTGTGTGTGTGTGTGTGTGTGTGTGTGTGTGTGTGTGTGTGTGTGTGTGTGTGTGTCGTAGTTAGCATCGTAGGATTGGTAGACTCTTGGGTGTTTTAATCGATTACACGAAGTACTTTTTGCTGTTAATGATATTACATTTCCGTCGCTTGTTTTTCCTGTATATTGGTAGGTTTCCCTAGTTTTGTCACACTGTTCAGATCTGACTGATGTTCGAATGTGTTTCGCTCTGATAACTATAATAATAATAATAGATAACTTTTGTATAGCGCTATTCTCTGGTGTACACAAACTCACTGCGCTTTACAACATTCTCCAATATTTTCTAAGTTTCATAAACATAATACATATAATTATGACAACTAACAATGTATAATATACAAGTACATGTGTCATATGAGAAGCAGCAATATATAAAAGAAAATAAATCATTATATTACTACCTACCCTTAATTCCATCCCTTCCAGTCCCCACCCCCGCCCCCAACTTACACACACACACACACACACACACACACACACACACACACACACACACACACACACACACACACACACACACACACACACACACACACACACACACACACACACACACACATACACACACACACACACACACACATGAATATGAAACAGGTAGCGGTTGGCATGTACAAATCAATCAGAAGGCTTGGCGGAAGAGATGCGTTTTTAGGTTAGCTTTGAAAGTTGGGAGGGAGGGAAAAGTTCTCAAGTCGGCCGGCAGCGAGTTCCAGACAGTCGGAGCAACGTAACCAAAAAAACGTTCACCGAAGGTTTTCAGGTTTGTTTTTGGAATTTTGAGCAGCCTTTCTGTCGAAGAACGAAGGGAGCGCGATGGTTGATATGTTCGCGTATCAACTATGACCTGTAGCGTTGACAGGGCGTTACAAACCATTACTTACTTGCTTACCTGCTATCGCAGCTTTCAACTGTGCAGGCTTAAGTGTCAACAGCAGTCATTTGCGTGTTGTTGTTGTTTTTGTATGTTTCAAAGATTTCCTCAAAGGACCTGTCTGTTTGTCTCTGTCTCTGTCTCTCTCTCTAACACACACACACACACACACACACACACACACCACACACACACACACACACACACACACACACACACACACACACACACACACACACACACAAACACACACACGCACGCACTCACGCGCAAAGTTGTAGTTCGTGTATGTGGCAAATTGATAACAACGATCACTCCTTTTTTTTTTTTGTCTCTCAGGAAAATTGACATTTTATTTTTCACTCAGCGACACACACATTGCAAAATGAAACATATCATGGTTGAGCTGGATCAGACGATTAAATCACTCCTCAAAGAATATAAAGACACATTCAAACAATTAGCAGTCATGTATACATCTGGGCTAATGATTTCCGCAAGCAACACACTGTACTAAAACGGACAAAAAGCACAAACCCGTTTTACCGCGACACAATTTGTTTATACAGTCTGGAATGTGATCGGTAGCACACAAAAAGTATCTAACAAACCAATGTTCAAACAGCCATATTTTTGCTTAACAATATACAATATACACAAACAGGATGTACATGCATTGAACAACCGATTCTGAAACCCACTACATCAGAATATTAGATTTCTCGTAAGGTGAAGTGTTTAAAAAAAAGATATATTGTAGGTGCACAATATCCAACTTCTTATCATTACTAATACGATTAAGCGTAATCAGACATGACGACAAAACGGTGATTTAATATTCACAACTTGAGCAGTAACAGATTTATTGTCCCGACAGGCAATGTTTGCATTAAGGGGAGGAGTGGAAGGGGGTGGGTGGGGGGTGGGGGGGGGCGTCAGCCATTCCTCCTTGGTTGTCGCGTTGGCACCAACACTTCAAACATATCGGAAAATGACGTCATGCCGGACAGGACTAAACGTCAGCGACGTCGGCAGTCACCAGTGACGTAGCAGTGAATTAATTACTTGGGGCAGGCTTTGAGCAGTTTACAGATGTTTTCAGCTGACGCCGTACCGTTCAGGAAGTTCTCCCATATTTCAGGGAACTTGGTGTCGGCAGTCGACAAGCACTGGAGAAAAATAAATCAGAATCCAATCAGTGTAGGCCTATGGTGCGTATAACACAGGGTCCATGAATCTTGAATACTCTAGTTTCTGCTGAAATACATGCTTACACACTGAACAGCCGCAGAAACATTAACGAAATCCTATCCGTGCAAATTAGACTGACTATGCTATCAGGTCACTCAGTTTGTCATGGAACAGTTTTGTTGTTGCTGTTCTTTTACGATGATAATAATGATGATGGTATTAGTTTACTTAGTTTTCACATAGTATAACATTTGGTAAAATTTGAAGCTGTGTATGCTTGTACTCTGGTTGACAAAGTCTACTACTACTACTACTACTACTACTGCTGCTACTACTACTGCTGCTGCTGCTGCTATTGCTGCTGCTGCTGCTACTACTACTGCTGCTACTACTACTACTGCTACTACTACTGCTACTACTACTACTACTACTACTACTACTACTACTACTACTACTAACGGAAGACTTCTAGAGCGCCTAGTCTTCGGAAGCACAAGGCGCTTCACAGTGAACAATGTCACTAACGCAAACTAACGGACAAAAATCTAACAATTCCCCCCCCCCACCCCCCCCCAACACACACACCACGCATTAATTCTACTCTTGTACCTCGTTTGCGAATAACTGATTTTAGTTCTATAAGCACAAACTGTATAGCACTTTTCATCAACTCAATTTACAGCGTGAATCTTGTACAAGTCAAAGACGGCAGCTGACACGCTGTTTACAATAGAATGATGCACTTTGCACGTGCTCACCGCTTGGTCGGTAGGGGGAGGCAGGCGGTGACAGACGTCATCCAGCAGCTTCTGCACTGCTCCCTGCAAACAGAACTCCTTGCATCAGTGCAGATCCACACAACAGACACTGTCACGGGTGCAGGAACAACCAGACTGTACAGCCAAAACGCTAACACGCACATACAGAGAGAGAGAGAGAGAGGAGAGAGAGAGAGAGAGAGAGAGAGAGAGAGAGAGAGAGTTAAGCTTGTTAAGCTTGTAACACAGGTACCCACCAAGGGCATAACTGCCACATTGTACTCGTTAGTTATAATCCTACAAACATCCCCGATGTACAGAACCTGCCACATTGTACAGTTAAACGAGAGAGAGAGAGAGAGAGAGAGAGAGAGAGAGAGAGAGAGAGAGAGAGAGAGAGAGAGAGAGAGAGAGAGAGAGAGAGAGAGAGAGAGACAGACAGACAGACAGACAGACAGACAGACAGACAGACAGACAGACAGAGACAGAGAGACAGAAAGAGACAGAGACAGAGACAGAGAGAGACAGAGACAGAGAAGAAGAAGAAACCCATAATTAATGCCCGTCCATTCACTATCTCTTCTTCGGGGTGGATTAATTTCCACGAAGATCCCCTAGCTGCCTGGCAGCTAGACCTATCAAAATGGTCATATCTCTTTTAAGTCTGGATTATGTGAGATCAAGGCTTTGCATGCTTCACCTACAGCCAGGAATTCTCGCCAATTACAGCTGGTGTTCTGCCTTTGGCTTTACTTTTTATTCCACTTTGTTTAAAGTTTATTTTAACCCCAATCCTGTAAAGTGACATATCACGTGAACAGTGACTCGGAATTTTTACCTACAAGTTGATGACCGTGGTGTTTCGTTCTGGTGTGATCCAAATGAATTACCGTGATTTGAAAAGCAAACCAGTTTCTAGCCTCCGTAGCTTCAGTAAAGGGTTCAGGGATAATCTCTAAGTACTGCCTCTCATAGTTACGGTCTCACAAGCTTTCGATCTGACCACTACTGTGATGTGGAAACTGTGTTAGCTGGACCGATGAGTTGAATCTGATCCCAGCATTCAAATACAAATTGATATCTAGATCTTTCATTATTAGCGAATAAGCCAATACTTATTTTTGAATTTTTTGTTTGGAATCGAAACTCTTTCGCTCTCTTGCTCAGCTTTATAGTTCGTGTGACAAACATGGCTGACGCTCTTCGGGCTTTTCACGCGGACAGCTATTTGTTAGTCTCCGATTCGATGAATCCTTTTCTAGTGATTGGCAGCCAGGAACCATCTTCTTCTATCTTTTTTCGTCTTCTTTAATTGACGGGGTGTTAAAATCCGTGTTTCTTCTTCTTCTTCTTCCGTTTTTTCCCCCCTTTCTTTTCTTCTTTCTTCTTCTTCTTGTTGACGAGACGTTAAAATCAAGAGCTAACATAACAGCTAACTTCTCTTTCTTTCTTTCTTTCTTTCTTTCTTTCTTTCTTTCTTCTTCTTCTTCTTCTTCTTCTTCTTCTTCTTCTTCTTCTTCTTCTTCTTCTTCTTTTCTGTCTTTTTTCTTTTCTTCTTCTTTCTTCTTTCTTGTTGTTGACGAGACGTTAAACTCAAGAACTAATTTAACAGCTAACTTTTCCTTCTCTTTCGCCTCCTCATCCTCCTTATTCTTTGACTGCTCGTCTTACCTCCTCGTTGTACAGGTCCTCGTCAAGGATTCCGATGTGGTCTTTGCAAATGGTGCACCACATGTCATCCGTTAGCCCCTCCACTCTAGGCAGCAGTACCATCGTCAGGGGGCCCTCGGGTCTGGCTGCTGAAGGCAGACAGTCAGAAACACAGCAGTTCATCAGCTAGGCCAAGCTCCGAGCACTGGTTTACGACATCCTTCCTTCATCCACTGCCGTATTTAGTTACGCCATAGGTCCCTGAAAACTGTCAGCTTTCGAGCAGTTTTTTGTTGGTGCTCAAACAGTAGTAAGTTTGTTACAAACAACTCAGATTACACCAGACGTTTGTTTTATAACTGACCATGTTGCTTACGCCACCTCAGATAAAACCAAAATAGTTTGAATCGAGAGGGAACTTCTTCTTTTTTTTACCCGGGGTGGATGCGTCTCACGTTTACGTGCGTGCTTGGGTGCTAGGTTACATCCACAGTCTTATCAGTACCCAAACCTTTCGGAGGGCGCTGACTGCGTCGGTGGACAGCTGCGCGGAGATAAAGAGTGCCCCTTCAGTGGCGTGACCAAATCTGGCAGAGTTTGGAGGAAGGTGCCGGAAAGCGATGCTCGGAGTGTGCAGCTAGGCTAGTCATACTTACTTAGCAAGTGGACCCTTACGCCCTGTCTGCCGCACAGGGCTACCTCCGGATGAAGAGACGTTAACCCCACTCAACAGTCAGTTCTCGTTCAGTTCTCATTCAAACACACACAACCCCTCCCCTTGGAGGAACTTCACTCCACCGATGAAACAATAGCGTGGAGAGAACTTGGGGGATCTTGAGCCTATTTACGATTATGTGTGAAATCACCTTGTCAAAGTCGGTGTCGCAAGTCACCTACAAGAGAGAGAGAGAGAGAGAGAGAGAGAGAGAGAGAGAGAGAGAGAGAGAGAGGAGAGAGAGGTGTGTGTGTGTGAATGAATGAGTGTGTATGTATGTATGGTGTGTGTGTGTGTGTGTGTGTGTGGTGTGTGTGTGTGTGTGTGTGTGTGTGTGTGTGTGTGTGTGTGTGTGTGTGTGTGTGTTTGGTGCGAGAGAGAGAGAGAGAGAGAGAGAGAGAGAGAGAGAAGAGAGAGAGAGAGAGAGAGAGAGAGAGAGGTGTGTGTGTGTGTGAATGAGTGAGTGTGTGTGTGTGTGTGTGTGTGTGTGTGTGTGTGTGTGTGTGTGTGTGTGTGTGTGTGTGTGTGTGGTGTGTGTGGAGAGAGAGGAGAGAGAGAGAGAGAGAGAGAGAGAGAGAGAGAGAGAGAGAGAGAGAGAGAGAAAGAGAGAGAGAGAGATTTAAAATAAAGAAAATTATCATATATCGAGCCATGCTCACCTCAGATCAACAACTTCAAAACAACACGGGAAATCCCACGACAGGCCAGAAAGATTGCAAAAGGCTTCTTTCGCAAAGAGGATAGTGTATTTTGATCACCCCTACAACCTGGAGTACCCAGTCTTTAAGCAATGCCGTGCTAATTTGGCTCATAAGAATGTCGACAGTATAAACATAACAATCTACCTGTCGCTGTACTCAAAAGCAGTTCCCAAGCATTGAAACAAAAGAGATTAAAGCGATAGATACGTAACCTCCATACCTGTAGAGTTCGTGCAGAGTTTGATAGCTGTGCAGGCTTTTTTGGGATCCACACCTTTAGATAGCGCAGACACCAGTTGCGGCGCGAACGCCAGACACTGGGGACAGATTACAATCAAAGTTGAATTTAAACTCTACAAACAAGGGAGTCAATTACCATTCGAAATACTTCAAATACCTGAGTCGACTATGACAACTCTCACCGGGAAGTAAAAAAAAAAAAGTCCATTACTGATTCACAGCAACTTTGAGCTATACATTTTACATACTTATATACGTTTGTGTGGAGCTGTGCATTTGTAAGAGTTTGACCAAAAAACAAAAAACAAAACAACAAAAACCACCCAATGCAGATCTATGAACCACAACGAAAAAGAAAAGAAAAAAAGAAGAAGAAGAAAAGAAAAAAAGTAATTAAAAAAAGTGAAGTAACTGAGGTTAAAAAAAATAAAATCAAAACAATCACCAGGCATGCGAATAAATTCAAGGTACATAAACTCCATCAGAGGTGTATCCCAAAACAAAAACAAAATAAAACAACAGCAACCAAAAACAACAACAAAATAAAACAACAGCAACCAAAAACAACAACAAACAAACAAACAAAGTAAGGGGGTGGGGGGGGCTCTTTCGAGCTACAATTATTTCATCTGTTTGTTGATACTGCTCAGGCGCTCTGGGCCCCCTTCAGTCTCAAGATTGTGTCAGTTCAAACTCTGTAGCGTCCATACACAAACACAGAAAATGATTTTGCCAAGGAATGTCCATTTGCTATTTCTACCGTGCCTTTTCTTTTAAAAATTGAAATATGGCCCTAAACGTAACAACAACAACAACAACAACAACAATAACAATAATAATAAATACCAGGCTCCAGCTGTTTGGAATTCACTGCCGTTAAACAGCTGGAGCCTGGTATCGAAAGGATCGTGCACCAGCTCTTTTCAGGTTGAACGTTTTTTCCTGTTTCTTTGCGCTGCAATAAATCCAGTGACAGCACATGAGGACAGAAACTCACGGTGGTCTTGAGTGTGTCCGGGAGGTCGTTGCAGAGTTTGTAGACGGTGGCGTTGATGGCGGCTTCAGTCTTGTTGTCCTTCAGGTACTGGTCTATGGTCTGGACTAACAGCTCACACAGCTGACAGGCCAGACCGTCTGTTGGGAGCTGAGGGACAAAATGGTATTTTAAAAAAAAAAAGGAAAAAAAAAGCTGACAGTATTCGTGAAATGCTGCGTAATACACCGGACAAATGCATCAATTGTATGGATCCCTGGGACGGAGGGAATTATGGGTAGGTAGTAATATAATGATTTGTTTTCTTTGCATATTGCTGCTTCTCATACGGCACATGTACTTTATACTGTGTGTGTGTGTGTGTGTGTGTGTGTGTGTGTGTGTGTGTGTGTTGTGGTGGGGTGTGGTGTGTGTGTGTGTGTGTGTGTGTTGTTTGGTGTGTGTGGAGTGTGTGTGTGTGTGTGTGTGTGTGTGTGGTGTGTGTGTGTTGGGTTGTGTGGTGTGTGTGTGGTGTGGTTTGTGTGTGTGTGTTAGTTGTTAGAGAACGTAGGACTTTATACATCGTCGTTTATGACACCATACTGAGAACTTTCTGCACGGTGTGTGTGTGTGTGTGTGTGTGTGTGTGTGTGTGTGTGTGTGTGTGTGTGTGTGTGTGTGTGTGTGTGTGTGTGTGTGTGTGTGTGTGTGTGTTGTGTGTGTGTGTGTGTGTGTGTGTGTGTGTGTGTGTGTGTGTGTGTGTGTGTGTGTGTGTGTGTGTGTGTGTGTGTGTGTGTGTGTGTGTGTATTGTTAGTTGTTAGAGAACGTAGGACGTTATACATCGTCCTTTGTGACACCATACTGAGAACCTTCTGCGCGGTGCGGTGCGCAAGAGCCACAGAGAGCCTTGTTTTTTTCTGTCTTCGTTGGTACTTGTTATATATGTATTACTTCCGTAAACACGTTACCCTCGATTTGTTTCTCGCTTAACCTAGAAAATGTTGGAGAATGTTGTAAAGCGCAGTGAGTTTGTCTACACCAGAGAATAACAGCGCTATACAAAAGTTATCTATTATTATTGCTATAAACCTTTTTTGAATAAGTGATATTCTCTTTCGAGACTAGTCTTCGGAGAAAATTGCAACACTAGTACATATTCTTTGGCGGGGAATAGGGATACGAAGGCAAGGAGTGGTGTAGCCCATTAATGAGCCTGTTTGGCCTAGCGGTAAGGCGCTAGGCTGGTAAGCAGAGGGACCTCGGTTCGAACCTGCCGCTTCGGCTCTCCTTTCTCTTCAAAAGTTGCGGTCTGTGGACACTGTCTTTGTGACTTTGTCCGTCACAATTAATGAAACATTAAAATGGCTCTTTGTCGCTGCCCATCTTAATGCAGGAGTCATTCTGGCGGTGACAGTGTAGCGATAGGTATATGATCTCCCTCCCCCACCTCCATACCCCCTTCCCCCTTCTCCCTGTCCCTAATAAGCCTTGTGGTTTCTGTGGACGTTAAGCACCATGCTTACTTACTTACTTTGGGTAGCTCAGTTGACAGCTACGTCTTACACAGCTTCTATGTATACATTTAATGTGGTAACGAAATTGTTCGGTCTCATGTAGTCGTTGACATCGGTACCCAACTACTCTAAGGAAATAAAATCTCATCAAACGAAACAGAAAGCCAACCAAGGCAACCAAAGCCAACCAGCTTGGCCAAATTGAAACAAACAGATATACAGATAGTTGATTTTTAACGCTCAGTTAACCACGACGGTTATATCAGGGCGAATCCAAATCAATAACAGGGCAATGCATAAATAGAACATACCTTGTCGTTTCTTGGGGACGTTCTATTCTCTGAAATCAGATAAAGTAATCTAAATGGAGACAAAAAGCAGCTTTAAAGGATCTGATTTTTAAAAATTCTAACGACGCTTCCTCCTTGTTAATCAAACAGTGTGTTAGCACCCACCCCTCCTCCACCCCACCGCCCGTAGAGAGAGAGAGAGAGAGAGAGAGAGAGAGAGAGAGAGAGAGAGAGAGAGAGAGAGAGAGAGAGAGAGAGAGAGAGAGAGAAGAAGAAGAAGAAGAAGAAGAAGAAGAAGAAGAAGAAGAAGAAGAAAACAGTGATATCGCCTGCCAGCTTTAGGCAGAATACCTCTGGTGGTGACAGTATATAGCATAAGCACACTTCAAGCTTCGCTTTCTTCAGGAAAGGCTGTCGGAAAGCGATGATAGGAGTGTGTAGCAAGGACCCCATGATTCATTCTCTCTACTGGCTGTCCATCGAGGAAGGCAAACGAAGATAGAGACTGAGCAACCTCAGTCAACGATTGAGTCAACAAGTCCGACGAACCAGACGATTCAACAGGTTAGCCAAAAATCGACATCTAAACTGTAATACAATGAGTGTCTTAACAATAAACACTTAACGTTGGCATGATGTTGATCAACATTCTAGCCGATCGGTAAATGGGCAGTTTCAAATTAATGATAGGTTCATTACGTGTCATACAGTAGTTCGTAATTCGGTACAGAGGAAGGTGCGCGCGCGCGCACACACACACACGCACACGCACACGCACACACACACACACCACACACACACACACACGCACACACACACACGCACGCACGCACGCACGCACGCACGCACGCACACACAAACAAACACACACACACCACACACACACACAACACACACACACACACACACACACACACACACACACACACACACACACACAGGATGTCTATTATAATATGCAAATACAGATAAAAGACACTCAATCTGCAAACAGGCAGCAAATGAAAGGTCCATACCGGTAGAGTTCGTGCAGAGTTTGATGGCTGTGCAGGCTGTTTTGGGATCCACACCTTTAGACAGCACGGACACCAGCTGGGGCGCGAACGCCAGGCACTGCGGACAAGGAGGAAGTAAAACAGTCCAAATACTTTCATAAAAGCCGTATGTCAGCTCCAACCTGCCTGGAAAAAAAGAACCATTCAGAAAACTGACTGCATAAGGAAGAAAAACAGCCCGTACTCACAGTGTCTTTGAGTGTGTCCGGGAGGTCGTTGCAGAGTTTGTAGACGGTGGCGTTGATGGCGGCTTCAGTCTTGTTGTCCTTCAGGTACTGGTCTATGGTCTGGACTAGCAGCTCACACAGCTCGCACGCAGGACCATCTGATGGGAGCTGAGGAACAAACTACTATTTAAAAAGAGCTGACATTATTCGTCAAATGCTACCTTATATACTGGAGAATTTAGTTAGTTGATGCTTAGAGCCCCAGTCAGCCACATAGGGTTATATCAGGGCTAGTACTGGAGAAACAACGAGTAAAGGAGAAATGTGTGTTAGAAAAAGGTGCTACAGACTTTCACACTGCATCCTGTTGTTGAAGTGGCCTTCCGCCCCAGCTGCACAATCTAGGGATCACCCGTACATGCAATTATACATTGACAAACGCATTCCGTGTTGTAACAGGATGACGTGCGTGACAAAAAAAATAAAAAAATAAAAATTGACCCAGCCTCATCGATGGGCAGCCATACGCCGTCTTCCGAGGATTTATCTCCGTTTCTGGATGCTAGGAGCGGTTATACAAAGAGCATATCACGGCTGAAAGTAGTCCCCAAATACCCATACAGCGCATAACAACATTTTAATGTAGCCTTGGTGTTCTTGCTGGTGTCAGTGTGTTGTGAGACAGACCAGGCCGGGGCGTACATTGCATCTAGTGTTAGTCAGTTGTTATTGCAAGACCCAAAAAGCAACTAAATAGAGAGGTTAATGAAAAATAGACAAAGGTCAGTTCGCAATGGCGTTGCTTTAATGGATATAAATTATATCATTTGGAAGATTACGTTTGCTCAAAATAGGTCCACAGGACAAATGTAGTTCATGTGAAAACGTAAATGTTCGGTCTAGACTGTTGATCATTGCTGAAAAGAAAAGAAAAAAAGAAGAAGAAAGAACCTCAACAAAAACAATAATTCCCAAACCAACAAGAACGTGCGGAAAAACCAACAAAACACACACACACACACACACACACACACACACACACACACACACACACACACACACACACACACACACACACACACACACACACACACACACACACACACACACACACACACACACACACACACACACACACACACACACACACACACACACACACACACACACACACACACACACACACACACAACAACAACAACAACAAAACAAAACAATTAAATCAAACATACCTGGACCTTTCTACGGGCGAATTCTATCTCTGAAACAACGTACAGCCATAAATTATGAGGTGGAAAAGAAGGTATGACATCTCATTTACTCATAAAACCCAATCCAGAACAAGCTTAAAGATTTATAATAATCTGCGCACTTCTTGTCAAACAACTTGAAGGTAATCCTCGCTAAATGTTCATTAGCCTCCTTTCGGATCTCACTAAATGTTCATTAGCCTTCTTTCGGATCTATGTATTGACAACTTAAACACAGAATTTGTGTCATTCTCGAAACATTTTTCAATAGCAGTAATCGACGTTTCATTTTCAACTTAGGCGACTACGTCAAAACCAGTTACAAGACAGCTCACGTTACTTCGCAAAGACAGAAATGAAACTTTGGTACCTGTAGAATTAGTGCAGAGTTTGATAGCGGTGCAGGCTTTCTTTGGATCTGCACCGTTTGCCAGGACCGACACCAACTCGGGTGCGAACGCCAGACACTGTAAGGGACAAAAACAAAATAATTATAGAAATTACGATATTCCATCACAATTCGCTTACATCTTCCAGGCCAACAGGCCAAGGCAGTACTGATTGCATGCGCTAATTGTCATCATAGAAAGAATGTACTTACGGTGGTTTTCAGCGTGTCCGGGAGGTCGTTGCAGAGTTTGTAGACGGTGGCGTTGATGGCAGCTTTAGTTTGGTTTTCCTTCAGGTACTGGTCTATGGTCTGGACTAACAGCTCGCACAGCTCGCACGCTGGACTGTCTGACGGAAGCTGAGGGGCAAAACATGACGAAATCAGTGACACTGTGCTCTGTGCCTGTTTCCTCGGATAACAGCGATTAACAGACAACAAATATACAGATATGGGATCTGAACACACACACACACACACACACACACACACACACACACACACACACACACACACACACACACAACACACACCGCGCGGCGCACACCCCCGCACAACACAACACACACACACACCAACACACACACGCACACACACACACACACACACACACACACACACACAACACACCACACACACCACACACACACACAACACACACACACACACACACACACACCGCACACACGACACACACACACACACACACACACACACACACACACACACACACACACACACACACACACACACACACACACACACACACACACACACACACACACACACACACACACACACACACACACACACACACACAATCATGCACACGACACACACACACACACACACACACACACACACACACACAACACACACACACACAACACACACCACACACACACACACACACACACCCACACACACACACACACACACACACACACACCACACACACACACACACACACACACACACACACACACACACACACAACATACACACACACACACACAACAATCACAACAACACTTAACCGCAACGACAATACACACACGCATACACACACAATCAATCAATCACGAGAAATACTTTAACCAGCAACTGACACAGTTCGCACGCAGAATCATCCTGTATAAGAAAAATACAATGACCCAACTTATTCTTCTTCGTTTTTCATTTTTGTTAAAACTCTTTTCATATAAATGATGTTAGACTGATTTACAACTATCATGCTAACAACATGTATCAGCAAGTTGCACCAATACAAAATTTATGAAGGAAAAAAGAAAGAAAATGTACTTATCCGGCTTCGTTTGTGTGCGTGTGCGTGTGTGTGTGTGTGTGCGTGCGTGGTGTGTGCGTGTGTATGTGTGGTGGTGTGTGTGTGTGTGTGTGTGTGTGTTGTGTGTGTGTGTGTGTGTGTGTGTGTGTGTGTGTGTGTGTGTGTGTGTGTGTGTGTGTGCGTGCGCGCGTGCACTTTATAAACGCAGGCAACTGAAAGTCTTCAGTGCGAATCAAGCTGCCACTTACCTCAAGTTTACTTGGTAGGACTTCGACACCTGTAACACATACCACAGTTAAGCGATGAATATTGCGGAGAAAGAGCACACAGACACAGACACAGAGAAACACTGACAAACACGCGCACACACACACACACACACACACACACACACACACACACACACACACACACACACACACACACACACACACACACACACACACACACACACACACACACACACACACACACACACACACACACACACACACACACACACACACACACACACACACACACACACACACACACACACACACACACACACACACACACACACACACACGCACACACACACATTGTGCAACGCGACCGCATGCGCATGGGCATGAAACCTGGTTATCCATAGTTCACTGGTTACCCACAATAACTTATTGTCCAAATGTTCGCTGGTTTTTTCAGAGTTGTCAGACAGTTCACTGGTTATCCACAATTGCCAGACAATTCTGTTAAGTACGCGGAAGTCCTCACAAGTACTGCTCTTCAGGGGGGAAAAAAACCCGCCAAAAATGGCCTTGCTGCCAGAGCTTACAAGGCAATGTCCAAGCATTAGGGGAAGTATCAACATAGTGTTTTAAATACGTGCAATACATACCTGTAGAGTTCGTGCAGAGTTTGATAGCTGTGCAGGCTGTTTTGGGATCCACACCTTTAGACAGCACGGACACCAGCTGGGGCGCGAATGCCAGACACTGGGGACAGAGTACAGTACGTAGTTGTCATCAGCATTGATCTGTATAATGTAAGTAAGCAAAACAGTGCAGTCTGGCTCTTTAATCTGTGCACGATCACAGAGGGTATTTAAAAAAATAAAATAATTGTATTTAGGGGGTTAAGTTAACTACCAAAGCACATTACTGTTACAGTGTCCTTGATTGTGTTCGGGAGGTCGTTGCAGAATTTGTAGACGGTGGCGCTGATGGCGGCTTTAGTGTTGTTGACGTAGTCTACACTTAATGTGAGCTACTTGGTTTGCAGATAGCACGTTTTGCAAAATAGCCTGTATACTCACGGTGGTCTTGAGTGTGTCCGGGAGGTCGTTGCAGAGTTTGTAGACGGTGGCGTTGATGGCGGCTGCGGTTTTGTTATCCTTCAGGTACTGGTCTATGGTCTGGACCAACAGCTCACACAGCTCGCACGCAGGACCATCCTGTAGAAGTAAAAAACATAAATAAAAGAAATCAAAAATCAAAACAAATATTCTATTTAAAAAACACGTGGTCAATCTAATAATAACTACACTCTGAAGAGCTTCCAGGATTTATGAAAGTGTTCATAGACTATGATTTTGAGAAAAAAGAAGAAGAGAATATACGTGGATAATTCAAACAGTCAGACGTCCCAGAAAAAGTAATATACTCTGTGTATACAATCATTTCACAGGTTTTGAAATAATAAAATGGACGCATAAATCTTCCCAACACTCACTCAAAATGGACAATTTTTGTCTTGTTTCTTAGGCTATGCATATTCCAGTTAAACTGACGAGTGTTTGAGTGAACGTAAGGAACAATGGATCTGAATGTCTTCAATGCAACTGAAGCTACCGCTTACCTCGGATTTACTTGGTAAGAGTACGATACCTGAAACACAGTAATGCTCAGAGATGAGTCTTGTGCAAAGCAAGAAAGTTGACAAAAGGAAACTGGGACGGATACACTGAGCTGACCGAGTAGGTTACACATTATATAGAAAAGAAACAGAATACGCATTTACAGAGACCACAAAGTTTTTTTCTTCTTTTTTTTCTTGGTATATTTTCTTTCCTGTCTGTATCTGGATTCAAACTCAGTCCTAAGGAAACTAACTTCACCATTCGGCCACCACCGCCACACAGACATTGAAACAAATCATTATGATAATATTACAATACACCATCTGTTATAAGCATCCATGGAGGCTTTGTTGACTGGACTAAAAACAAACTCACTTTT
>JABMCL010001962.1:195000-205000 GCA_018857735.1 Alviniconcha marisindica
GCAAGTGGCGTGTTTGCTGCGGCCTATGTGCAAACGTCCTGCTTCAATGTAAACGAATACGTGTATTCAGCCACATAATTTAAAAAAAAGAAAAAAGGATAGGGGGGCCGGGGGGGGGGGGGGGGGGGGGGGGGGGGAATGTGTCGGGTCGGCTGAGAAAAAAGACATTAAAATGTCACTGAATCACGTAGGGCCATACCCTCTAAAAATGGCAGCTGTTCTTCTTCTTCTTTCTCTTCTTTAGTGTTCAACTTACGGGCGTAAAACACAAACTTACTTACTGCAACAATATGAAGACTCTGACACCGTCAGCGCATAATAATTTATTTTGATGTTTTCATTAATCCATCTAACTTTAATAATTATGTACTGCGGGATCTTTAATGTGCGTATATACGCTCTTTGTGCATGCGTATTAACACGTAGGGGGAGGGGGGAGGAGGTAGTGAGGGAGGGGGGAGACCGGGGTGGGTGGGGGGGACTAAGTAAAACGGCTCAGTTTTGCCGGTGTTGCATCATTAACCAGGCAAAGCGATCGACTCTACCACCACCACCACCACCACCACCACCACCACCACTACTACCACCACCATAAGTCACAAACGACACATCAACCCGATAACAACAAGACGACCCGTATACTTTACACTGCTAAAAGCGAACTCACGTGCAATTTTTCATTCGTGACAGCGGCTTCCAGGTCCTGGACAGCTTCGCTACAGACATTGCACAGCGCCTCACCGATCACCACAGGGCTCGCTGCACAGCACAATACAATACAAGAACAATGCAATACAGAACAATACAATGCAATGCAATACGATGCAACGGTTTGTCACAGTAGCCTCCAGTCTTTCAGTGACAAGTTCAGGACAGATATTGCACAGAGCTTCACCAACCACCACCTGGCCCCCTGCGCAGCAAAAACAAAACAAACAACAACAAAAACAAAAGCAAAAACAAAAAAAGGAAACCACACCAACAACAGTATGATAGAATGCAATACAGAACAATACAGTACAATGCAATACAATGCAACGTTTGTCACAGCAGCCTCCAGTCTTTCAGTAACAGGTTCACAACAGACATTGCACAGCGCTTCACCAACCACCACCTGGCCCCCTGCGCAGGAAGAAAAAAAAAAAAAGAGGAAAAGAAAAAGAAAAGAAGAGCAACTACAACAACAAAACTCCACAACAACAGTATGATAGAATGCAATACAGAACAATACAATACAACGCAATATAATACAATGTCTGTCACAGCAGCCTCCAATCTTTCAGTAACAGGTTCACAACAGACATTTGCACAGCGCCTCACCGATCACCACAGGGCCAGCAGCACAGCACAATACAATACAAGAACAATGCAATACAGAACAATACAATGCAATGCAATACGATGCAACGTTTGTCACAGTAGCCTCCAGTCTTTCAGTGACAAGTTCAGGACAGATATTGCACAGAGCTTCACCAACCACCTGAGGTCGTCAGGCTGATAGCAGCGGTGTCGTATTGCGCCCAGGTCCTGGTTAGTGTACCGTAAAACTGTGTGGTCTAGGTTACTTGGCTAGTAGTATAGTATAGCAGCAAAAACAAAACAAACAACAACAAAAACAAAAGCAAAAACAAAAAAAAGGAAACCCCACCAACAACAGTATGATAGAATGCAATACAGAACAATACAGTACAATGCAATACAATGCAACGTTTGTCACAGCAGCCTCCAGTCTTTCAGTAACAGGTTCACAACAGACATTGCACAGCGCTTCACCAACGACCACCTGGCCCCCTGCGCAGGAAGAAAAAAAAAAAGAGGAAAAGAAAAAGAAAAGAAGAGCAACAACAACAACAAAACTCCACAACAACAGTATGATAGAATGCAATACAGAACAATACAATACAACGCAATATAATACAATGTCTGTCACAGCAGCCTCCAATCTTTCAGTAACAGGTTCACAACAGACATTTGCACAGCGCCTCACCGATCACCACAGGGCCAGCAGCACAGCACAATACAATACAAGAACAATGGAATACAGAACAACACAATGCAATGCAATACAATACAAAGTCACAGCAGCCTCCAGTCTTTCGAGGACAGGTTCAGGACAGACACTGCACAGAGCTTCTGCAATCACCACCGGGCCCTCTGAGCAGCAAAAAGCAAAACAAAACAGACTAACAACAACAACAGCAACAAAACCCCAACAACAACAATACAATAGAATGCAATACACAACAATACAATACAATGCAATATAATACAACGTCTGTCACAGCAGCCTCCGGTCTTTTAGCGACATGTTCACTGCATATACTGCACAGCGCCTCACCGATCACCACCGGGCCCGTTGCACAGCACAATACAATACAGAACAATACAATACAGAACAATACACCACAGAACAATACAATACAGAACAACGCAATACAGAACAATGCAATGCAGAACAATGCAATACAGAACAATGCAATGCAGAACAATGCAATACAGAACAATGCAATACAGAACAATGCAATGCAGAACAGTGCAATACAGAACAATGCAATACAGAACAATGCAATACAGAACAATGCAATGCAGAACATTGCAATACAGAACAATCTAATACAGAACAATGCAATACAGAACAATCCAATACAGAACAACGCAATGCAGAACAATGCAATACAGAACAATGCAATACAGAACAAACTAATACAGAACAATGCAATACAGAACAATCCAATACAGAACAACGCAATGCAGAACAATGCAATACAGAACAATGCAATACAGAACAATGCAATACAGAACAATCCAATACAGAACAACGCAATGCAGAACAATGCAATACAGAACAACGCAATACAGGACAACGCAATACAGAACAATCCAATACAGAACAACGCAATGCAGAACAATGCAATACAGAACAACGCAATACAGGACAATGCAATACAGAACAACGCAATGCAGAACAATGCAATACAGAACAAGGCAATACAGAACAATCCAGTACAGAACAACGCAATACAGAACAATGCAATACAGAACAACGCAATACAGAACAACGCAATACAGAACAATGCAATACAACGTCTATCATAGCAGCCTCCAGATCTTTCAGTGACAGGTTCCGGACGGACAATACACAGCGCTTCATCATATATCATATGACCCGCTGCACAATACAATGCAATAAAAAAAAAAAAAAAAACACAGTACAATACAACACAACGTCTGTCACAGCAACCTCCTCTTCAGGACGGACAATACACAGTTTTTTACCAGACACCACAGGGCCCTCTGCGCAGTACAATGCAATACAATACAAAACACAACACGCTGGAATGCAATACAGCACAATATAATATGATACATACGCTAACGCTGTCACGATTTTTCTGGATAGGTGATATAGGCCTACATTCAAGGTAAAACTGTATTAAGATGCACTGGATTGTTTCTGTGTAGTAATACAAAACAGCGTAACGAAACACAATTCTGAGTTCAGGAGGTGCGTGAAAGTCGAGGTGGCCGTCCTGGGCTCCCCGTCCTAATGAGCCTTATGGTTTCTGTGGACGTAAAGGAACACTGAACCATGCTTACGCACTGGTCACAGTTTGTCCCTAATATGTCAGCCCGACATCCGAGGACATTAAGCTCTACATCAACACAATACTGCATGTAGGACTGTATCACTGATCCACAAAGATCGCCATGAAGGCAACGCTGTGCTACAATACAATACAGCAGAATGCATGCTGTTCTGCAAAGTACGCAACGCAACACTCTTAATTTACTAAAGAATGCTGTAGGTTACTACAAAGAAAATAATGCAACAGCGCAACTTGTGACCGTCATAGTTCGGAAGCAGCCCCAGTGTATCAGTGATGAAGGTCCATGCAAGATTCAAGATTATTTTATTATCCGATCAGAGAAAGTAAATGCAGAGGCCCGGTTCTGTGGGTCGAATCCAAACGCCGTTTTGTTGCACGTTGTAATAATAATTATGACAGTCTGAACACTATGCCCCGAAATTGTGTTTCCGATTTTGTTCATTTCGCATACTCGTCATACTATTGCTTGGACGCACGAAAATACTACACACGCCGATAAGAATGGGTATCGCTGCTTTTGCGGCTGCTGTGCTTTACTCAGGTAAAGCGATCCGAATTTCCCGCAAGGGGCAAAAAAAGTATTTAAAAATCCACAACAACAACAACTTCGTGCGTACATTCCGAAACAAACTCCTCTAAACAACCTAAAAAAATAATTAGTCAGATTTCATTCACATCATCATCGCTTGTTGGTGTATTATCTGCCTATTTTTAGCTTGGAGAAGGTGCTCGCATTGAACTTTCGCAAATGGTTTGTATTGTCCGATTCAGGCATTTTTCTTAACTTCTGTTATCGGGTTTTGTTCCTCAAGTAATTTACGTACAGAGGTCAGCTACTACCATAGGCTACAGGTCACCATGTATAACGGACAGGCTGACAGCGTCATAGCAGCACACAAGAGAATGCCTACTACTTCCGTTCTTGAGAAGTACTACTGGGATAAAGGTTACTAGGTTAAACGGACATGCTGACAGAGATACGGTAGCACACAAGAGAGTGACTACCACTTCTGTTCTTGAGAAGTACTACCGGGCTATAGGTTACTACTTTAAACGGACAGGCTGGCAGCGTCACATTAGCCCGCAAGAGAGTGACTACCACTTCTGTTCTAGAGGAGTACTACTAGGCTATAGGTTTACTACGTCAGTTAAACAGACAGACTGGCAGTTACGGTAGCACACAAGGGAGTGGGTACCACTTCCGTTCTAGAGGAGTACTACCGGGCTATAGGTTACTACTTTAAACGGACAGGCTGGCAGCGTCACATTAGCCCGCAAGAGAGTGACTACCACTTCTGTTCTAGAGGAGTACTACTAGGCTATAGGTTACTACGTCAGTTAAACAGACAGACTGGCAGTTACGGTAGCACACAAGGGAGTGGGTACCACTTCCGTTCTAGAGGAGTACTACCGGGCTATAGGTTACTACTTTAAACGGACAGGCTGGCAGCGTCACATTAGCCCGCAAGAGAGTGACTACCACTTCTGTTCTAGAGGAGTACTACTAGGCTATAGGTTTACTACGTCAGTTAAACAGACAGACTGGCAGTTACGATAGCACACAAGAGAGTGGGTACCACTTCCGTTCTAGAGGAGTACTACTAGGCTATAGGTTTACTACGTCAGTTAAACGGACAGACTGACAGTTACGATAGCACACAAGAGAGTGGGTACCACTTCCGTTCTAGAGGAGTACTACCGGGCTATAGGTTACTACGTCAGTTAAACAGACAGACTGGCAGTTACGGTAGCACACAAGGGAGTGGGTACCACTTCCGTTCTAGAGGAGTACTACCGGGCTATAGGTTACTACGTCAGTTAAACAGACAGACTGGCAGTTACTGTAGCACACAAGAGAATGGGTACCACCTCCGTTCTAGAGGAGTACTACCGGGCTATAGGTTACTACGTCAGTTAAACAGACAGACTGGCAGTTACTGTAGCACACAAGAGAATGGGTACCACCTCCGTTCTAGAGGAGTACTACCGGGCTATAGGTTACTACGTCAGTTAAACAGACAGACTGGCAGTTACTGTAGCACACAAGAGAATGGGTACCACTTCCGTTCTAGAGGAGTACTACCGGGCTATAGGTTACTACGTCAGTTAAACAGACAGACTGGCAGTTACTGTAGCACACAAGAGAATGGGTACCCCCTTCCGTTCTAGAGGAGTACTACCGGGCTATAGGTTACTACGTCAGTTAAACAGACAGACTGGCAGTTACTGTAGCACACAAGAGAATGGGTACCACCTCCGTTCTAGAGGAGTACTACCGGGCTATAGATTTGCTACGTTAAACGAACAGGCTTACACTGATCGTCACAGTATCACACAAGAGAGTACCCACCACTTCCGTTCCTGAGAAGTACACCACCCCGGGTGAGAAAAAAAAAGAGTTCCGTCTCAATTTGAACGCTGTGAGTTTTCTTCGTGTTGCTACGTAGGCATTGTGAAGGGTTATAACAGAAACGTGGCCTGATAGGTTCACTTTTCTTTTTTACCGAAAAGTCCCGACCCACCACTTAGGCTTGGTGAGCATCACTTAAGCACATTATACAGCTTGATCGTGAGCGCAATGAGTCTGCTCTAGACCGGAGAATAGCGCTATATAAAACGATCAACGACTTCATTTTTTTTAAGCCTCCAGACATTTCTGAAGAGCCTCATTTCAGCACCGACCAGTTCAAGGACTCTTTCTTTGTTCATATCGTTATTGTAAGCCGGTTTGGCCCAGCGGTAAGGCGTTAGGTTGGTGAGCAAAAGAACCTCGGTTCGACACCGCTTCGGCTCTCCTTTCTCTTTCAGAAAGGTTGCGGTTTGTGGACACTGTGTGGTGACTTTGTCCCTCACAATTAATGAAACATTATAATGGCTCTCATTGCTGCCCATCTTTAATTAACGCAGGAGACATTCTGGTGGTGTCAGTGTAGCGATAGGTATATAATATAGCTTTCAAAATCCAACAGCCAGAAGAACGTGTAGACTTCTTACCTGTTACCAAGCAGGTAGTCAAACTCAGGAATATCAATATTCGCATCATCTTCGCGCCGGCACTGTGACTGTATTGTCCAACAATTTGCACACACTTTGATCTTCAACAACCGAGCAGGACGGATAATGCTGGGAGTAGCTTTATATAACGTGTACTCGGCTTTTATCGACATCAGAAACGAAATCCGTTCAAGTTATAACATGCCCTCGCAGGTCGTTGCTTATCTGGTCCGCCTTCGTTAGCTGCTGTAGATGATAAAAGTTGAAGTGGATGTCTGTATGACTGACAGGTGGTGGATGGCTTTGTTTGAACACCTATATCGTGTCAGTGATGTTTCTGCGTAGACCTACCGCCGGGCTCCTTTGTACCCGTTTTGTTTTGACCTCATGCTGGCTGTGTACCAGTTTCTAACTTTTGTTCGGGTGTACGCACACGAGAGAGAGAGAGAGAGAGAGAGGAGAGAAGAGAGAGAGAGAGAGAGAGAGAGAGAGAGAGAGAGAGAGAGAGAGAGAAGAGCGTGTGTGTGTGTGTGTGTGTGTGTGTGTGTGTGTGTGTGTGTGTGTGTGTGTGTGTGTAGACAGTAGTAGGGGGATGAAATTATTAAAGAAAAAATTACAAAACGGGAACTAAAAAATGAAGTAAGAGAAAGAGAGACAGACAGACAGACAGAGACAGAAACAGACAGACAGAGACAGAAACAGACAGAGACAGAGAGACAGATAGACACAGAGACAGAGACAAAGAGACAGAGAGAGACAGAGAGAGACAGAGACAGACAGACACAGAGAGAGAAAGACAAAGACAGACAGACAGACTGGCAGACAGCACGCACTTATCTTGTGCGAAGGAAGAGCAGAGCAGTTGTGAAAAAAAGGCCATTGTGATATAATTATCAGACCTGATAGCGTAATCCAAGTACACCAGACAATAAGACTACACAAAACACGGCTGAGTTTTCGCAAAGCTTCGGTCTTCCAAACCTCAGTGGCAGAAATCATGACAATTACGTCGTTCAATTCTGTAAGATTACTATTGTTTTACTGGGGAATATGTTTAGTCACAAATGGCGTTGACCGTTCTCCACCATTGTCTGTGTATCGTACTTGAACAATGGCTATTGTGTTTGCTGAGCTGTTTAACTGTGAATAATCACTCGTTGCAAATGCTGAACTTAAAACAAACGAAAACAAAGAAAAATCGTAATGTCTTTGAGACGACGTGGCAGGATTTTTTCTCTCACTCGGAATGGAGAGGTTATGCGGTTTTGATTTTCGGTTCGGGTACACGCCTCCCTTCTGCCACTTCTTACAGCGTGTAGTGGTGGTGAGTTCATTGTCTTATCCCTCGGATAAGACGAAAGATCCGGGGCATGAACGAAGTCTCTCTCTCTCTCTCTCTCTCTCTCTCTCTCTCTCTCTCTCTCTCTCTCTCTCTCTCTCTCTCTCTCTCTCTCTCTCTCTCTCTCTCTCTCTCTCTCTCTCTCTCTCTCTCTCTCTCTCTCTCTCTCTCTCAGTCGTTCCGGTTCTGAGTATGTCTGAGTGTAAGCATATTTGGGGGTGAGTGCAAGTCTGCCTCCCTGTCTGTCTCCCTGTTCGTCTGTGTGTGTGTCTATGTATCCCTTTGTCTCTCTCTCAGTTTATGTATGTGTGGGTCTCCCCCCTTCTCTCTGTGTGTCTCTATCTCTCTGTGTTTCTTTCTGTCTCTGTCTGTCTGTCTGGCTGTGTCTCTGTGTCTCTGTCTGTCTGTCTGCTCTCTGTCTCTGTCTCTGTCTCTGTCTCTGCCTCTCTGTCTCCTTCTCTCTCTCTCTCTCTCTCTCTCTCTCTCTCTCTCTCTCTCTCTCTCTCTCTCTCTCTCTCTCTCTCTCTCTCTCTCTCTCTCTCTCTCTCTCTCTCTCTCTCTCTCTCTCCCTTTTCAGCAAACCACCAGGATAGATTTTGAAGTAAGAGTTGGTTTCTCCCGATAGCACAGCTGGTGTTACTGACTGTCGGAGGATAATTCATCATTCGTACAGCTGGTGAATTCAAGAAACCTATTTTTCTGAGGCCCTCCTGTCATCAACAGATGAGTTCACTTATGCTGGGCCTTCGGCGTTTCCTGGGTGGTCTATTGTTAACAACAAGTGAATCCACTTCGAAATGCAGGATACATTCTTTCTGCAGCAATAAAACATTGGAACTAGCAGATATTTGTGTTTATTTATTTACGCTTGGAAGTGCAGCACAGTCTAATAATATTGTGACAAAACGTAGTGCTTGCTGGATCGACCACCTTACGAATCAGTCAGCCGAGTTCCCCCACCCCATGTATTATGCCATTTTCCTTGGTACCACAGCAGTAGAAACTATAATTCCAATCATTACCTGATGATGTACAGTTATTTGGTGACAAATGTAACATTTCATCGTCGAACACAGTGATCATTCATTAATTATTCAGTGTCAGTTGCGGAAAATTAGCTTTGGTATAAGCTAATATAAATTCGGCACAGCACTAGAAATTAAAACGCCTCTTTCATGAAATTCCTTTTCAAACCATAAACACACACACACACACACACACACACACACACACACACACACACACACACACACACCACACACACACACACACACACACACACACACACACACACACACACACACACACACACACACCACACACACACCACACACACACACACACACACCACACACAACACACACACACACACACACACAACACACACACACACACACTACACACACACACACATACACACACACACAGCACACCACCACACACACACGCACACACCACACAGCACACACACACACACACCACACACACCAGCACACGCGACACGCACACGCACACACGCACGCACAGCACACACGACACACACACACACCACACACACCACACACACACAACACACACACACACACACACACACACACACACACACACACACACACACACATACCAAAAACAAAGAAACCATTATATGGACTAACGATCTTTGCATGTTACTCTCTTGCTATGATTACGCACGTAAAGATACGTCTGAAGTATGGATCCCAAAAGTAAAACATGGCATGGATGAGTGATATTGAAGAACCTGCTGTATATATAGACACTGTATATTCGATGGTTGTGTATTCTGCGAACGTGTAATGTGAGATTAAACTATGGAGTAAAACAAAGGAAGCCAAGACAAAAGTAAACTTAAGCTCCAAACAGTAAACCAAATACTTGTTGGTTTTGCGCCCTAACAGGAGGCACCTTAGCCCTCGTATAGCTTGTGAGTTTGGACCGCAGCGAGATAGTCGTTGGAGTTCCCTCTGTTATGCGTTACAGTGACGCAACCTCTGACGCGTTCGAGTGCAGCTGCGCCCGGCTGAAAGACGAACCTTGAACG
>JABMCL010001962.1:210000-212500 GCA_018857735.1 Alviniconcha marisindica
AGAAGGAGGAGCCGCATAGTGCAAGACCCACGTTATAACTCACGTCTCCAGCTCCCATAGCAGTTTACAAATCTCCGAGGCCCTCACACGAGTACACACGAAGTCGTCAGCACCAGCATGGGGCAGGCTGGCAGCAGGTAGCGGGGTGAGACCACTGTGCGTGAGGTGCCCTGCCAGACGGGAGGTTTCCATTGGCTGCTCTGTGGACCGGGGCAGGTCTGGACGCAACCTGTCCCCCTCTGGACCCCTTGTCGGGATTGCCGTCGGCTCTGACATCTCACACAGCTTGCTTTCGGTGGATACTGCCGTCAGCATTGACAGCCCGGACAACTTGATTTGTGTGTGGATATTGCCGTCAGTACTGACAACTCACACAACTTGTTTTCGGTGGATATTGCCATCAGCATTGACAGCCCGGACAACTTGATTTGTGCGTGGATGTTGCCGTCAGCATTGACAGCCCGTCAACTTGATTTGTGTGTGGATATTGCCGTCAGCACTGACTGACAACTTGATTTGTGTGTGGATATTGCCGTCAGCATTGACATCTCACACAACTTGTTTTCGGTGGATATTGCTGTCAGCACTGACAGCCCGGACAACTTGATTTGTGTGTGGATATTGCCGTCAGCGCTGACTGACAACTTGATTTGTGTGTGGATATTGCCGTCAGTACTGACACTGAACGCATACAACTTGTTTTCCGTGGATACTGCCCGGCGTCAGCACTGACAGCCCGTCAACTTGATTTGTGCGTGGATGTTGCCGTCAGTACTGACAGCCCGGACAACTTGATTTGTGCTTGGATATTGCCGTCGGCATTAACAACTCACGCAAGTTGTTTTCGGTGGATATTGCTGTAAGCACTGACAGCCCGGACAACTGGATTTGTGCTTGGTTATTGCCGTCAGCACTGAAAGCACGGACAACTTGATTTGTGCGTGACTATTGCCGTCAGCATCGACAACCCAGACAACTTGTTATTGTTGGATCAGTATTGATGTCATCACTGACAACCCAAGCAGCTTGTTTTTGGTGGATATTGCTGCCCGCAACACTAACAACCTAGACAACTGGCTTCTTTCCCGGGTTGGATATTGTTTTGGGTGGTTGATATTGCTCACTGGACATTGACAACACAGACAATTTCTGTTGGATATCGCCATTAATGCCTCTGACAACCCAGAGCAACTTCGGTTTGGGTGTTGGACATTGCAGTCGCCGGGTACCGACAGTCCATACAGCTAGCTGTTCTGTGTTTGGATATTACTTTCAGCACTGACAACGGCCACACAACTTAGTTGCCGCTTCAACTTCACTTACACGGTTTCAGAGGTGTGATAAAATGTTTTTACTGTTTGTTGTTTTAAAAATAATTAGCTTATTTTCGCAGAAAGTCTGACCGTTTCTTTTTTGTTGCAAGGTGTGTTGTAAAACTTTCTCTTACAATCAGTCTTGTGAAAGTGAGGGAAATTCAGTGGGAAACCGATCCCGGATATTGTACAGCTTGAACCCGAGACCTTAACAGTAAGGTAAGGTAAAGGTCTCTGCGGCTTCAACGCCGGTGGGTCTGAGTGAAACCGCTGTGTGACGCCACCAGGACTTCTTGTTCATAACAAACAAACAAAAAAACAAAAACCTAACAACTTATGGAAGAGGTAACACTCGTTCATCTAAGAAGAATGTTTTCCTAACTATGATATGTACAAAAATAAAAATAAAAAAGGCTTTAAAAAGAAGAGGGGGAGAGAGAGAGAGAGAGAGAGAGAGAGAGAGAGAGAGAGAGAGAGAGAGAGAGAGAGAGAGAGAGAGACGGACAGACAGACAGACAGACAGACAGACAGACAAACAGACAGACAGATAGACAGACAGACAGACAGACAGACAGAGACGGGGGAGGGAGAGAGAGAGAGAGAGAGAAAGAGAGAGAGACAGACAGACAGACAGACAGACAGACAGACAGACAGACAGACAGACAGACAGACAGACAGACAGACAGACAGACACATAGAGAGAGAGAGAGAGAGAGAGAGAGAGAGAGAGAGAGAGAGAGAGAGAGAGAGAGAGAGAGAGAGAGTGAGACAGAAGAGACAGAGAGAGACAGAGGAGAGACAGAAGACAGAGAGAGACAGAGAGAGACAGAGAGAGACAGACAGACAGACAGACAGACAGACAGAGACAGACAGAGACAGACAGAGAGAGAGACTGAGAGTATTGCCACTTAACTCGGTGATTATTTCTCTCTCTCTCTCTCTCTCTCTCTCTCTCTCTCTCTCTCTCTCTCTCTCTCTCTCTCTCTCTCTCTCTCTCTCTCTCTCTCTCTCTCTCTTTGTGAGCTGGTTTCAACTGTGTGCTTAGGCCGCGGTAACATCCTGATCATACTTTTCGGATGCGGCTACTGCTCTTCAACTGTCAGTTGCCGTGCGGCAGGTGGTGTGTCACTAAGAGTGAATTAGTCTGTGCCGGTTGAGGGAAAGAATTAGAGTTCTGTACAGTCGTG
>JABMCL010001962.1:220000-222500 GCA_018857735.1 Alviniconcha marisindica
CGGGGGGAGGGGGGGAAAGTGATGGAGATGGGGAGACAAAGTAAAAAAATTTTGGTGTTTTAGCCATCAACGAAGAGAGAGGGAAAGAGAGGGGAGAGAGAGAGAGAGAGAGGGAAGAAAGAAGAGAAAAGAGAGAGAAAAGAAGAAAAGGGGAGAGGAGAGAGAGAGAGAGAGAGGAGAGGAGAAAATGACAAATTTTTTTTATGGGGGATATTTTGGGGGGGGGGGGGGGGGGGGTTGAGATGAATGAAACTTATTATACAACGGTAAAAGCTTTATAAGCATAAATATCGGTCCGGCAAAAAAGAAAAAGACAACAACAAAAAAAGACCAAGAAGAAGCGTGATTATGGTTATGATCAGGTCTATGCGTAACAGTAAATGAACTCTGAACTCGACTGGAAAACAACAACAACAACAACAACAACAACAAAAATCAAAGAAGTAAAACACTCTTTTGTGCAGCTAGTCTTTGGACCTCCCAAATGCCGCTGTTCACACTGAAAGAGAACCCGGCGGAGAGACCTAACCACTGTGCCACCCCACCAGGCCCCGACTGACCTGAATTCCAGAGGACGGTCCACTGGAGGTGGTCAGCTGGAGACCATTCCCGGGACAGAGCCGTTCGCTCAGGTGGCGCCACCACCGCAGTCAGCTCAGTCTCACCACTCTGAATCAAAGAACCGAGTCCCAACAAACGATTGTTGAAAAGGTCTTTGCTCTCTCTGATAGGTAACGGGCCTTGGTGCCTGTGTGACCCTTGGGGTGTATAAGGGACAGATTTTCCCCTTTCAGAAAAGCGAGTCTTTCAGTGGTGCAGGGAACTTGCGGCTTTTGCTTCGGGTCTTTGACTCGGACCTTCCCGCGTTCGCATAATATATATCAGCAGCAGGCCAGAACCTCGGATAAAAGCAAGCATCCAGTTTGTTTTTGTCCTACTTCTTCGACAAAAGACATCAAGGACCGGGGGCAGCGAGCTGCTTGTTGATCCAGCACGTGAAAGCATGCGCGGCTATGTTGTGATAGTCTGACCAGTCAGTGGTGTGTGGGTGCGGTGGTGCCCCGTTTGCTAACAGTCTGTGTAGAGTAGAGTTCAGATCCATTGTCGTCCTTTTGAACTCCATTCGCTGGAATCGAAAGGCGGCCTCTGCCCGCCGTGGTCTGCGCCCTTCCCGGCTAGACTCTAGACTGTGACTGACAAGACATTGTGTGTGTGTGTGTGTGTGTGTGTGTGTGTGTGTGTGTGTGCGTGCGTGCGTGCGTGCGTGCGTGCTGTGGCGTGCGTGCGTGCGTTGCGTGCGTGCTGCGTGCGTGCGTGTGTGTGTGTGTGTGTGTTTGTGTGTGTGTGTGTGTGTGTGTTTGTGTGTGTGTGTGTGTGTGTGTGTTGTGTGTGTGTGTGTGTGCGTGCGTGCGTGCGTGCGTTGTGTGTGTGCGTGCGCGCGTTGTCAGTGTGTGTGTTGCGTGTTGTGTGTGTGTGTGTGTGTGTGTGTGTGTGGTGTGTGTGTGTGTGTGGGTGTGTGTGTGTGGGTGTTGCATTGTCAGTGTGTGTGTGTGTTCGTGTGTGCGTGTTGTGTGTGTGTGTATGTGCGTGCGTGCGTGCGTGCGTGCATGCGTGCGTGCGTGCGTGCGTGCGTGTTTGTGTTGTGTGTTTGTGTGGTGTGTGGTGTGTGTGTTAATATAGTGTGCGTGTGTGTCTGTGTGCGTGTGCGTGCGTGCGTGCGTGCGTGCGTGCGCGCGCGCGCTCGCGTCTGTGTGTGTGTGTGTGTGTGTGTGTGTGTGTGTGTGTGTGTGTGTGTGTGTGTGTGTGTGTCTGTCTGTGCGTGTCTGTATGTGTGACTAAGGGCCTATTCATTTCTCCCCGCTGTGTCCATCGCCCCATCCCTCAAGGCCCGCTATCAGCTGGACGCCAGCAGCGTCTGCTCAGTGTTGGACGTCCCGGCCAGTAAGGGGCAAAACAAGGCGGTCCAGCCACCGAGATACTATGCAGTGTAGTGTCTCTGGTCCAGCCACCGAGATAAAAGCAAAGGCCAAACACACAGCAAGGTGGAGTCCGGCCGTGTGTCCTATCGCTCGGACATCTCACTCTCGCCACTTATCTCCTGTCAAAACATCGGACTGGCAGCCATTATCATCACGCGCTCCTCGGCTGCCTTTTCGCTTGACCTCGTTTTAAAAGAACCGTACGTGCTGGCGTTGAAGGGCGGGCGGTTGGGGGGGGGGGGTAGGGGGGTAGGGGGGGGTAGGGGGGGTAGGGGGGGAGACAGTGATTGACCTGAAGCGTACCGTGGCCAGAGAGCGTTTCTGAGGTACTGCCGAGGAAGCAATAAAAGATCCAGAGGATTGATACAGTCATTGTTGGTCCTGGCCGAGCGAGCTGACTTGATTTGTATTTAGACCTCGTCCAAGTATATATATATATATATATATATATATATATATATTTAGATGAAAGAGAGAGAGGGGGGGGGGGTGAAGAGAGAGAGAGAGTTGGTGTTTTACGC
>JABMCL010001962.1:227500-230000 GCA_018857735.1 Alviniconcha marisindica
ACAAAAGGGACAGAGAGAGAGAGAGAGAAAAGGGGAGAGAGAGAGGGGAGGGGAGAGAGAGAGAGAGAGAGAGAAAAAACCCAAAACACATCGATGCCTCGTGCCCTGCTGGGAGCTAAAACCCCCTCCCCCCCGGGAAAAAACGCCGGCTAGGAAGGGGGCTGAAAGCGTTTTTATTCTGGGGGAAATGGAAAAAAGGCCGGGCGAGCATAAAAGCGGCACCCTTTAGCAGGGGGAAAAAGGGGTCCTTTGGCAGACATCTGGCGGTTGAACAATGACTCAGTGACGGATGGGTCGGGGGGCCGTCCCGGGAAAACCCGGCCCAACAGGGCGCGCGGGGGTCGGGAAATAAACATGACCCTGCCCACCTGCCCGGGTGCCGGTGGCGTCTATTGTTTATCGTTGTTGTTTTCCCCCTGTTCCCCTCTTTTGTCTCTCCTCTCTTTTCCGCCCCGAAACCCGGCCCCCCCGGGCCCCCCATTTCCCCACATAAAGCGGGGGGGCCCCCCCCCACACACACACACACACCCACCACACACACACACACACCCCACACACACAAAAAAAACCACACAAAAACACAACACACACACACCCCCACACTCACACCCCCCCAGCACCACCAGCACCACCATGGGCCCCCCACTACCATCCCACTACTACCACCACCCCCCCCTCTGTGTGTCTTGCTGTCGTCTTGTCTGTCTGCCCTGTCGTCCTTTGGTTGTCTGTCTGTCTGTCTGTCTGTCTGTCTGTCTCTGTCTGTCGGGTCTTTTCTGTCTGTCTGTCTTCTGTCGGTCTGTCTGTCTGTCTGTCGGTCTCTCTCCCCTCCCCTCTCTCTCCTCTCTCTCTCTCTCTCTCTCTTCTCTTCTCTCTCCTCTCTCTCTCTCCTCTCTCTCTCTCTTCTCTCTCTCTCCTCTCTCCTCCCCTCTCTCTCTCGGTAAAGGTTGGGGAACCCCCCCAAAAGTAGCTCCCCAACTGACACGCAGGCCCGGGTCCCCACCACACACACACACACAAAACACCCCTTTCACCCACACACACACACACACACACACACACCCCCACCACCACCCCCCCACCCACCCCACCACCCCCCCACCACCACCCCATCACACACACCCCACCCACCTAACACACACACCCCCACCCACCCCCACACACCCCACCCCCCACCCCCACCCCCACCCACCCACCCCACCCCCCACCCCCCCCACCCCACCCCACCCACACACCCCACACACACCCCCCACCCCCACCCACCCCCCCCACCCCCCACCCCCCCCCCACCCACCCCCACCCACCCACCCCCCACACCACACACCCCACACACACACACACACACACACCCCCCCACCCACCCCCACCCACACACACACACCACACAAAAACACACACACACACACACACACACACACACACACAGTCCCACACACACACACACACACACACACACACACACCCCACACACCCACACACACACACAACACACACACACACACACCACACACACACACACTCACACACACACACACACACCACACCCCACACCACCACACACAAAACCCCAAAACAAAACTCAGTCACACACACACACACCACACACACACACACACACACCCCAACACACACACACACACAAACAACACACACACACACACACACACACACACACACACACACACACACTCAGTCACACACACACACACACACACACACACACACACACACACACACACACACACACACACACACACACACACACACACACCACCACACACACACACACACACCACACACACACACACACACCCCACACACACACACACACACACACACACCACACACACACACACACACACACCCCCCAACACACCCACACACACACACAAAACACACACACACGGGGCACACACACGCGCGCGGCCCGCCCGTCTAATTAGCCGGCAATGGAGGCACTGATTTGGCCTGCTGCAAATAAAACACCCATATAATGGCCGCCATTTTCAAAAACCCCGCCTTTGCCAAAAACCACGTCTTTTTGTAAAAAAAACACCCAAAAAACCACGGGGAGTCCAGCTGCTGTAGGCAGCTCAGTTTTGGGGTTCTGACGTGTCAGTCTAGGAAGCGTGAAGGCTTTTATACGTTATAATAATAGTAATAATAATAAGAAGAAGAAAAAGAAGAATAAAAAATAAACAAACGTTCGTTTGAACCTTTTTGTTTTGGATCTTGTTTTTTGAACGCCAGCGTCATTTTTTTTTTTTTTTAAATAATAATAAAATGATAATAATAATGGATTAAAATGTTTGTATAGTCCTATTTTTCTGTTGTAAAACAAACTAAATGCGCTTTACAAAAATTTCCGGCCCCAAAATTTTGTAATTGGGGGAGAACAAAATGAAATTTAAGGGAATTGTTCACTGAGAATGTAATTAAACCCTAGGACAAAATAACAAAGTGTTTAAAATATATATATATAAAGAAAAAAAATGTCCCT
>JABMCL010001962.1:262500-270000 GCA_018857735.1 Alviniconcha marisindica
CTCTCTCATCTCTCCCCCCCCCCCCCCCCCCCCCCCCCCCCCCCCCCCCCCCCCCCCCCACCATCCTCCACCCTCCTCTCTGTCCCATCCGCCAGAATTTCTGTTCCCCCAGCCAGTATCTCTACAGAAACCGCTCCTAAGAAAACCGTTTAACCGTTTGCCTTACCAGCTAAAACTGATCACCACATCTCACGGTGATGGAAACTCTGTTGCATTTGGATGGTACAGGATTATGCATTGTTATATTCAATAATGATTTGTTACCCGTTAGTGTTGTTGTGTATGTTTTGCGTCTTGTTTTTTGGTTACATTTATTTGCTTTTGGTCGTACATGTAATTATTTTACGAACCGTATCGTGCTCATTGTAGCTGATGTGCGGCTTAATGAATCTCCTATAGCATGGTGCGTTGTTATAATCTATAATCATTTGTTGAAAACGTTGATTTGTATGTATTTTTCTTGGTTTTGTTACATTATTTGCTTTTTGCACATACATGTAGTCTGCGAATTGCATCACGCTCATCGTAGCTGATGTGCGGCCTAACGAATCTACTATAGCATTGTGCACTGTTATAATCTATAATCATCTGTTACAAGTTAGCGTTGATTTGTATGTTGTTGTCGTTTTTGTTGTTGTTGTTCTGGGTTTTTTTTTCTTTTTTTTTCTTCTTCTTTGTTGTTGTTGTTGTTTTTGTTTTGTTTTTGTTTTTTGTTTTTTGTTACAACATTTGCTTTTTGCACATACGTGAAGTCTGCGAACCTCGTCGTGCTCATTGTAGCTGATGCGCGGCTTCACAAATCTCCTATAGTAGTGCGTAAAATTTTCACGTGGCTCGGTGCCTGTTTACCTGTGTGGTTGTCATGGAGATGCGAGTCGCACGTGCAGGAGAGCAGCGCTCCGGTGCTGCAGTTCCTGGCCACAACGTACATCACGCCTGACGTCACCAACGCCTGCACGATGGCCGTTTCCCGGTTGGCTGGAACACCAGGAAGAGGTGCAACGATAATGAAAGCAACAATAATAACGATAATGGTAATAGCAATGATGATGACGATAAGTCGGGGAACGTCTGCGGCGCAGAAAGAGAGCTCGGGCATTGGCCCTGAAGAGCCGAGTTAAGCATAAAAAAACCCCGAAACAAGAATGATTGCTAGTGTGGTCGACAGCTTTTCAGCCCAAAGAAGTATTTATACTGCACTCTTAATATTAGCACGCCTGGGGCATTTTCTGCACCCCCACACACAACACCACACACACACACACACACACACACACACACACACACACACAACACACACACACAACACACACACCACGCACCACCAACCTGCACCCCACGCCGGGACACACACACACACACACACACACACACACACAACACACACACACGCACGCACGTAAGCACGCACGCACGCACACTCGCGCGCAACGCTCCACGCGCGCGCGCGCGCACACACACACACACAACACACACACACACACACACACACACAACACCCCACACACACACACAACACAAAAACACACACGTAAAACACACGTAACACACACACACACACCACAACCCCAAACACACACACACACACACACACACACACACACACACACCTCCCAAAAACAATCCTTATTCCCTTCCCAAGAAGTCAGCACTGACCCTGTGTCTCCGTGCTGTGCACGACCTGAAGCAGACTCCGATCAGAGCAGTCCCAGCGCTCCCAGCGGAACTGGTACTGGCACTCGGACAGTCCCAGCTCCATGCCCTTAGAGATGCTGTCTGCCAGCAGCAGGTAGCCCTGAAACACAGAGAGTGACACAATGATACTAAAGACAGTCCCAGCTACATGCCCTTAGGGATGCTGTCTGTTCGAGGTACTTTCGAGGCACTTTCTGCCATTAGAGGCTACTGCCCTGAAGCACAGAGAGTGACAGTGACTCTAACGATAGTCCCAGCTTCACGTGCTTAGAGATGCTGTCTGCCAGTAGCAGGTAGCCCTGAAGCACAGAGAGTGACAGTGACTCTAATGACAGTCCCAGCTTCACGTGTTTAGAGATGCTGTCTGCCAGTAGCAGGTAGCCCTGAAGCACAGAGAGTGACAGTGACTCTAATGACAGTCCCAGCTTCACGTGCTTAGAGATGCTGTCTGCCAGTAGCAGGTAGCCCTGAAGCACAGAGAGTGACAGTGACTCTAATGACAGTCCCAGCTTCACGTGTTTAGAGATGCTGTCTGCCAGTAGCAGGTAGCCCTGAAGCACAGAGAGTGACAGTGACTCTAACGACAGTCCCAGCTTCACGTGTTTAGAGATGCTGTCTGCCAGTAGCAGGTAGCCCTGAAGCACAGAGAGTGACGGTGACTCTAACGACAGTCCCAGCTTCACGTGCTTAGAGATGCTGTCTGCCAGTAGCAGGTAGCCCTGAAGCACAGAGAGTGACAGTGACTCTAATGACAGTCCTAGCTTCACGTGCTTAGAGATGCTGTCTGCCAGTAGCAGGTAGCCCTGAAGCACAGAGAGTGACAGTGACTCTAATGACAGTCCCAGCTTCACGTGCTTAGAGATGCTGTCTGCCAGTAGCAGGTAGCCCTGAAGCACAGAGAGTGACAGTGACTCTAATGACAGTCCCAGCTTCACGTGCTTAGAGATGCTGTCTGCCAGTAGCAGGTAGCCCTGAAGCACAGAGAGTGACAGTGACTCTAATGACAGTCCCAGCTTCACGTGCTTAGAGGTGCTGTCTGCCAGTAGCGGCTATGAAGCTAACTTGGCCGCACACAAAAAGGATGCGGACTCTATGGTCCCACTCATTTAAGGTGCAGCTAGTAGCCACATGAACTGGTGCACAGTCAAAAATGGTATGCGGAGGCTATATGGACACCATAATGGTGAGTGTAGATGATGTGATGTGTGTGTGTGTGTGGTGTGTGGTGTGTGGTGTGTGTGTGTGTGTGTGTGTGTGGTGTTGGTGTTCTGTAGAGGGGGGGAAGGGGGGAGGGAGAGAGAGGAGAGAGAGGGAGAGAGAGAAGAGAGAGAGAGAGAGAGAGAGAGAGAGAGAGAGAGAGAGAGAGAGAGAGAGAGAGAGAGAACAAACCACGAATATATATCTATACTTCCAATTTGGTTAAATTCCTCAGTTCAAAAGGAGAAACAGACGAAAGCCTCTTCACAATGTAAAGTGGCGTACTTGAGGTAACACATCTTGACGGGATTTAATCCCTTTAACCTGTCATTTCACAGCATCCATGCAGCGTACCTTTTGTTGTTCACGGCGAATGAAAACTGCTGCCGACAGAAAGGAAAAACCCACACAGGGGAGGCTGTCTAACTGCTTCGTTAGCAGCACCCTAGCCGGGGGGAGGGCGGAAGCAACACGATACTCCCGCCTTGTCACACGCGCGCCATCACACTCAAGGGACGCAACTGGGAGCCCCAGAGACATAACCCGGGTATTTCCTGCCGACACTGACCCCTTGTCACACACACAAACACAAGAGGTGAAAACCAACCCCTTTATGAAGCGTGGGAGGTTGCAACCCATCTCCGCGACAGCTAAACAATTTTCCAGAGGGTCAGACTGAGAGAGAGAGAGAGAGAGAGAGAGAGAGAGAGAGAGAGAGAGAGAGAGAGAGAGAGAGAGAGAGAGAGAGAGAGAGAGAGAGAGAGAGACAGACAGACAGACAGACAGACAGACAGACAGACAGACAGACAGAGAGACAGCAGAGACCAGAGACACAGAGAGACACAGAGAGACAGACAGAGAGCCAGAGACAGAGACACAGAGAGACACAAACAGAGAGAGAGAGAGAGAGAGAGAGAGAGAGACACACACAGACACAGAGAGACAGAGACAGACAGACAGACAGAGAGAGAGAGAGGGGGGGGGGGGTGTGGGGGGAGGAAAAGAAAAAAAGGAGAAGAAAGAGAAAGAAACAGAGCACCCTTCTCGTGATTTGTTGTTCGTTATGGTTTTCCAGAAGGTGTGATTGAGACGGTGGTCCCACTGAAAGGTCAATTCAGGAAACCAACACCCGAAAGATGGCTGGCATTGTAGTGGCGCTTGGCACGCCCCTGGAGCCAAGGCTCTGAATGGAACGGAGCTGAGATCCGCATTGAGAGCCCCCCACCCTCGCACCCCTCCCCACCACCCGTCCCCACCACCCCAACTAGACGAGCGGATCATGAGGGATATAATTTCATGTAGTCATATTCCTTTCACCGCAGCCCTCCCTGCTGCAGACAAACTGTGAAAAGCATGGGACCAAAAAAAGAAAAGAAAAAAAAGCCCAGGGTGCTGCTGACAACGCCGACTGCTTGGGGAGGTCCTGAGACGGGGTGGTGAGGACAATAGCGGGTCCACTCGGGCCTTTCTGCTCGATTAACATACATTGAAGATGTCACCCTTAGAGGTCTCATAGAGCAGTAATCGGGCGAGAGAAACGCAGCTAATCAGGTTGTCGGCTGTCCCGGGCAATTCTTGGTGAGGATTAAAAGCACTACAATGTTCACGGCGCAGTGAGGCTGATGTGTAGGCTAAAGGTGTCGCCTATTGGTACGACACATTCCGCGATGTAAGGCCTGCAGTGGTGTACTGGACTGACCTCATGATTATACCCTCTAAGATCTTCCGAATGTCAACCACGGTATAGGATAAAAGTACTGGACTGGCCTCAGATACCCTGTAAGATCTTCCTTGTGTCAAACCACGGCATAGGCTAAATTCCACAATGTAGGTCCCACAAGGGTGTACAGGTCATGCATCAGATACCCTGTAAGATCTTCCGTGTGTCAGCTACAGATAAACTTCGTAACGTAGGTCTTGCAAGGGTGTACTGGACTGTCTTCAGATACCCTGTAGGATCTTCCTTGTGTCAAACCACGGCATAGGATAAATTCCACAATGTAGGTCCCACAAGGGTGTACTGGACTGGCCTCAGATACCCTGTAAGATCTTCCGTGTGTCAACTACGGTATAGGATAAACTTGATAATGTAGGTCTTGCAAGGGTGTACTGGATTGTCTTGAGATACCCTGTAAGATCTTCCGAGTTTCAGGTATAGGATATAGGATAGGATAGGATAGGATAAACTCCATAAAGTATTTCCTGCAAGGGGGTAAGGTAGGGCTGGCCTCTTATACGCTGTAAAATCTTCTGTGTGTGAAATCACAGTATAGGATAAACTCCATAATGTAGGTCTTGCAAAGGTGTACTAGATTGGCTTCAGATACCCGGTAAGATCTTCCGAATGCCAAACCACGGCAGAGGATAAACTCCTTAATGTAGGCTATACAAGGGTGTACTGGACTGGCCTCAAATACCCAGTAAGATCTTCCGTATGTTAAGTCACAGTATAGGATAAACTCCTTAATGTAGGTCCCACAAGGGTGTACTGGACTGGCCTCAGATACACGGTAAGATTCCCCGTGTGTGAAACCACGGTACAGGATAAACTCCATAATGTACATCCTGCACGGGTATACTCAGATACTCTTCCGTGGTTCAGCCACGTCATAGGATCAACTCCACAATGCAGGTCTTGCACGGATGTACTGGACTGGCCTCAGATACACGGTAAGATCTTCCGTGTGTCAAAAAAACTTTTAGGATAAATTCCATAATGTAGGTCCTGCACGGGTATACCATACTGGCCTCATACACTCAGTGAGGTCTTCCGTGTGTCAACCACGGTATAGGATAAACTCCTTAACGTAGGCTATGCAAGGGTGTACTGGACTGGCCTCAGATTCCCTGTGAGAACTTCCGAGTATAAACCACAGTATAGGATAAGCTGCATAGTGTAGGTCCTGTACAGATACGCTGTAAGATCTTCCGTGTGTCAGTCAGAGCATAGAATAAACTCCATAACATAGGTCTTGCAAGGGTGTATTGGAATGGCCTCAGATACCCGGTAAGATCTTCCGTGTATCAAACCACGGTATAGGATAAGACTCCGCAATGCAGGTCCTGTCCTGCAAGGGTGTACTGGAGAGGCAGGTACCCTGTAAAATCTTCTGTGCATCAACTGCGGTATAGGATAAACTCAATAGTATAGGTTCTGCATGGGTGTGTTGCGCTGACCTCATATCCTCTAAGGTTTCACGAGCATGAACAGTAGTGTGTGATTTCAGCCCTGCTGAACGTTGTGAATGACCTTCTACACTCTCTTGACCAGGGAAATGTATCTCTTCTAACTCTGCGCTTGACCTATCAGCTGCCTTCGACACAATATACCATATTATTCTCTGCCAACTTCTTGAACATGTTTTTGGCATGCACAGTATTGCTCTCCACTGGTTCTCCGCTTACCTCTCAAGCAGAACTCGGACTGTAATTGCCCAAAACTGTAGCTCTGCCCCAGTGTCCGTCTGCTGTGGAGTCCCACAGGGATCTGTTCTGGGACCTGTTCTCTTTGTTCTGTATTATATCGCATCCATCTCTGATCACAGCAGCTTAATGAACTCATCCAGTCCATGCAAGAGTGCATCCAGGACGTTAAGTCGTGGATGACGCACAGCAAATTGAAACTAGACGATGACAAGACGGAAACACTGATCATATCTGCACACAAAATTTCGAACTCCACATCTTATCCCGACTCTCTTGTTGTAGGAAACTCGATATTCCTTTTTTTCTGAGTCAGCTAAAAAGCCTTGGGGTAACGTTTGGCATCCACTTGACTATGGCTGCACATGTAGTTAACCTGATCCGAACTGCCTAATTTTGAACTTCGTCGTATCAGCTCAATACGCCTTTACCTCTCTGTTCAAGACACCCAAACTCTTGTTCCCGCCTTCGTTCTTTCGCGACCTGGACTATTGTAATTCCCTCCTCTCTGGATGACCTCAGTACCTTCTAAACAGACTTCAGAAGGTTGAGAACAATGCAGCTCCTTTCATCTTGAAAGCTCCTAGGATAGGCCACAGTGACCTCATCTTCGCACTCTGCACTGGCTTCCAATCGATGCTAGAATCAAATACAAAATTTCTTCTCTTTACTTCCGTGCAATAATTTGTACTGGCCTTGTCAAAGGGCCCTTCTAGTCTACTCAATATCTACACACCCTCAAGGCAACTTCGATCTTCCACAGACAGCCGTGTGCTGTGCATACCAAGTCGCATGTCAATACTAAGTCGTGCGTCGAACGTTCTTTCTCTTACTTCGTTTCACCAGCACTCTGGAACTCACTTCCAAAAGAAATAAGATTCTGTCGGTCAGTCTCTTCCTTTAAATCAGCACTTAAAACTCACCTTTTCCCAGCATGATACTGATTGGTGTGCGTGAGTGAGTGAGTGAATGTGTGTGTGTGTGTGGTGTGTTGTTGTGTGTGTGTGTGTGTGTGTGTGTGTGTGTGGTGTGGTGTGTGTGTGTGTGTGTGTGTGTGTGTTGTGTGTGTGTGGTGTTGTGATGTGTGTGTGTGTGTGTGTGTGTGTGTGTGTGTGTGTGTGTGTGTGTGTGTGTGTGTGTGTGTGTGTGTGTGTGTGCGCGCGCGTGCGCGTGCGCGCGTGCGCG
>JABMCL010001962.1:272500-327500 GCA_018857735.1 Alviniconcha marisindica
TTTTATCATCATCGTCATCATCATCATCATTATTATTAATACTATTATAAGAGTAGTAGTAGTAGTAGTAGTAGTAGTAGTAGTAGTAGTAGCAGCAGCAGCAGCAGCAGCACCAGCAGCAGCAACAGTAGTAGTAGTAGTAGCAGCAGCAGCAACAATAGTAGTAGTTTGTGTACTCACCAGCTGGAATCGGCTGTCATCAACACACTGAACATCCAAGGAAGTAAAATGAGCACGTGCATGATATTAGCCTTGACAGCCATATTCGGGTGCATCGCGGATTCAGTGCTGTCTTGTTAGCAGTCGCCTTGTTTCCACGAGTACCGACTTCTGTATCCCGTGTCCCGTCACAGCACAAAGCATCCTGCCACTTTGCCGAGAAAACACAATTCTGATGCATCCACGCAAGTTGTATTAAATAGTGCCTTTTTGAAGCCGCCAACGGGTTGTTTGGGTTCTAGTGTAGTAGTGTTTCACAGACAGTTTCCACGCAGCTGATTGAAGCTGTCAACGGTTTGCTTTGGTTCTAGTGTAATGGTTTTTCATAGACAGTTTCCACGCAACTGGTATGAAAAAAAGTACTTTTCTGAAGTTGTCAACGGTTTGCTTTGGTTCTAGTGCAGTGGTTTTTCATAGACAGTTTCCAGGCAACTGGTATGAAAAAAATACTGTTTGACGTTGTCAACGGGTTGCTTTGGTTCTAGTGCAGTGGTTTTTCATAGACAGCTTGCACGCAACAGTATGAAATCTAGTAGTTCCTTTTGTGGAAGTTGTCAACGGTTCGCTTTGGTTTCTAGCGCAGCAGTGCTTCATAGCAAGCTACACCACGGCTGAGACACAATAGTCGCGTTCTGCGTGTCTGCTATCATTGTCATGCGTCCGTACAAACCGCACGACGGTTAGGTTAATACGTCTACTTTGAAGACACCTAACGATTATCGATTTTGTTTGTAGTTTTACTTGTTAACCACTGCTCGACAGTTATGCATTTTGGTTTTTCCTTGTTGGATGCTCATTACATTCAGCCAGTGGTCTTCTTCTTCTTCTTCTTCTTCAGTCACAGGATGCGGTAAACCTGACATGCAGGCATCGGACACAAAACAAAAATGTTCAGTTGCTGCTGTAGCTGATGCAGACACAAGCTCTCCCGCGAATTGATCTTCTAACGTGAAGTACAGTATAAACGTTCATTTTAGTCCTCAGACCACGATCAACGCCAAAAAACGATTTAAAGCATAATTCTAGGTCCTCGGACCCAAGGAACGTCTCAGTCTCATCAGTCCACTCATCATCACTGCGTCATCAGCCAAGAAGGACCGAGGTACACCCGCTGACTGCTGAACGAACTGTGAATGGAACGTTCCAGCCAATGAGAGGCGAGGAACTAAAGGCTGTCCCGGCCAATCATCGAACAGTATACTGGCAACTGACGTCGAGCGACGTTTTCTCGTACGAACCGAACCTGCCGCTTCAAGTCGTAGCTTAAAGTAAATCACAGTAAAGTGATTCTCCGGGAAATATCAGCAGATCTCACCAACAGAATCTAACGCTGTCTTGTTGTTTTAAGGAAGGGTTTATTCAAAACAGATGGAAAGATACCAAACAAAATTAATGGGGACATCAACTATCATGCTTGGCTTAAAGGCGATGCGCTCATCAGTTTATGTATTTGATCAGGGGGGGAAAAAATGATTAAAATTAAGAGCGGACGCGGCATCAATATTCTGTCCAAATCGGAAGAAAAAAATCTATTTATTCCAGAAAAATACACACACACGCTTCCATGTGATTGTTCTTTACCGATGGCACGGAAGCTACAACTGGTGTGTGTGTGTGCGTGAGTGTGTGTGTGTGTGTGTGCGTGCGGGGTGCGTGTGTCTGTGTGTCTGTGCGTGCGTGCGTGTGTGTGTGCGTGCGTGCGCGCGCGTGCGTGCGTGCGTGCGTGCGTGTGTGTGCGACCCCCCCCCCCCCCCCCCCCCACTGAATCTCCATAGCTATGACCAAACTGCCAGTCAAGCTTTCCAACCAACTGATCCTATTCGCCCACACAATGGAGAAGGAGGGGGCGGGGGCGACGGAGGGTAGGGGTGTACACCCACTGATCAGTGAGTTCAGTCAGGTGTGGCCAGTAAAGCCTGTCATTCTGTTACGGGGTGAGGGATGGACAGTGCAGTACTGCTGTCACCTCTGAGGGTCGCTTTCAGTTGCATTACCCACGCTGTGTGGGCAGGTAACATGTCTAGGTTTACGGAGCCCCCATTATGCATGCCGGCTAGGGTGCCGTCTTTAAACATGCCCAGTATGAAGCCACCATTTAACATGCCAAATATGAGGCCACCATTTAACATGCCAAATATGAGGCCACCATTAAACATGCCAAATATGAGGCCACCATTAAACATGCTCAATATGAGGCCACTATTAAACATGCCCAATATGAGGCCACCATTAAACATGCCCAATATGGGGCCACCATTAAACATGCTCAATATGAGGCCACTATTAAACATGCCCAATATGAGGCCACCATTTAACATGCCCAATATGAAGCCACCATTAAACATGCCCAATATGGGGCCACCATTAAACATGCCCAATATGAGGCCGTCATTAAACATGCCCAATATGAGGCCACCATTTAATATGCCCAATATGAAGCCACCGTTAAACATGCCCCATATGAGGCCACTATTAAACATGCCCAATATGAGGCCACCATTAAACATGCCCAATATGAGGCCACCATTAAACATACCAAATATGAGGCCACCATTAAAAAAATTGACCCATAATAAATTGAGGCCACCATTAAACATGCCAAATATGAGGCCATTAAACATGCCCAATATGAAGCCGCCATTAAACATGCCCATATGAGACCACTATTAAACATGCCCAATATGAGGCCACCATTTAACATGCCCAATATGAGGCTGCCATTAAACATGCCCAATATGTGGCTGCCATTAAACGTGTCCGGTAGGGCGCCACCATGAAGCATACCCAATATAATCCCGATATTAGAGATGTCCAATAGGACTCCAATATTAAACATGCCCGGTAGAAGGCCGCCATTAACCCCTTCACTGCTATGATGTCATTTGAAAACGACAAATAAATGTGCGAAATCTGAAACCCTTAAACCTTTTTGTCTTCTTTTTTCTTTCGCACTGGCATGTGAAAGGATTTTCATCAAAACGTATAGCACTGAAAGTAGATATTATAGGACCGGAAGATATACTCTTTGCAGGCGCGTCCGCGCACCATTGAGCCCGGCAGAGAATGGGTTAAACATACTCGGTAGAAGGCCGCCATTAAACATGCCCAGAACGGGGTGCCGCCATTAAACATGCCGAGAACGGGGTGCCGCCATTAAACATGCCGAGAACGGGGTGCCGCCATTAAACATGCCCAGAACGGGATGCCGCCATTAAACATGCCGAGAACGGGGTGCCGCCATTAAACATGCCGAGAACGGGATGCCGCCATTAAACATGCCGAGAACGGGATGCCGCCATTAAACATGCCGAGAACGGGATGCCGCCATTAAACATGACCGGTAGAAACGGGCCGCCATTAAACATGCCCAGAACGGGATGCCGCCATTAAACATGCCGAGAACGGGATGCCGCCATTAAACATGACCGGTAGAAACGGGCCGCCATTAAACATGCCGAGAACGGGATGCCGCCATTAAACATGACCGGTAGAAACGGGCCGCCATTAAACATGCCCAGAACGGGATGCCGCCATTAAACATGCCGAGAACGGGATGTCGCCATTAAACATGCCGAGAACGGGATGTCGCCATTAAACATGCCGAGAACGGGATGCCGCCATTAAACATGCCGAGAACGGGATGCCGCCATTAAACATGCCGAGAACGGGATGCCGCCATTAAACATGACCGGTAGAAACGGGCCGCCATTAAACATGCCCAGAACGGGATGCCGCCATTAAACATGACCGGCAGAAGCGGGCCGCCATTAAACATGACCGGCAGAAGCGGGCCGCCGTGCATTAAACATGCCCAGCAGAAGGCTGCCACTAAACATGACCAATGGGGTGCCACCATTAAACATGACCAATGGGGCGCCACCATTAAACATGACCAAGAGGGCGCCGCCATTAAACATGACCAATGGGGCGCCACCTTTAAACATGACCAATGGGGCGCCATCATTAAATATGACCAATGGGGCGCCACCATTAAACATGACCAAGAGGGCGCCACCAGTAAACATGCCCAGCAAAAGGCCGCCATTAAACATGACCAATGGGGCGCCACCACTAAACATGACCAAGAGGGCGCCACCATTAAACATGTCCAATGGGGCGCCACCAGTAAACATGTCCAGTTGGGACGTGTGTCGGTATGGGTGCATTTCAATTTGTACAGTCACAGATCGTAGTAGGTCATAGTTTAAGTGCTAACCAAGTCTGTTCTGTGTGGCAATTGCTCATGCGCTTTGGTCATTCTTGTGCTGATTATAACAATAGATAGTTCATATAAAGCGCCATTCTCTAACCGAGTTGAACTCACTGTGCCGTACAAACAACTCATCACACACACGCACGCACACACACTACAGACACGTAACATATTTATCTGTTGTTACCGAATCAACAAGGTTTTATCAAAAGCTCTCTCTCTCCCTCTCCCCCTCTCTCCCACACACACAATCAGCATTTTATACTTCAAACAATTTATTCACATTTTCACGTCATCCACATTTTTTTTTAAACAGAAATCCTTTATCATAATCTTACAGAATTATGTAACATCGCACTCCGCCTCAAACTTCACCAACTCATGCAACGTACAACACTTTTTTCCACAACTGATCCATTATTTTTCACACTACCACTCACCGTCATTCTTACCTCCGACCTTCGATCAACCGCCAGTGCTAGGCTTTGTACAATTTACAATAGTCGCAATGACACCCACTAAAAAAAAAAAAAAAAAATCAGGCCTGTATACAAACATACAACGCTTAATTATTATATACTGGCGAAAACACAGACAACACTGCATTTTTATGTCACATTTGTTTGAATGACGAGAAATAGGGCGGGGAGGGGGTGGGGGGACTGGAGAGAGAGAGAGAGAGAGAGAGAGAGAGAGAGAGAGAGAGAGAGAGAGAGAGAGAGAGAGAGAGAGAGAGAGATCTGAGACAAAGAAAATGACAGACAGGTGGGTGATGAGTGGGGTGGAGGGAGGTGGGGGGAAGGGAGGGTCAACATCAATTACAAACACTACAGACAAAACCAGATAAATCGAAAACGTTAACAATACAGCATTTAAATGCCAAGCGTTGAGCTGAGAAAGGACCGATCCACTTGCCCCGGCTCAGCTAGATACCTTTTTTTTTTGCAACAGCACCCCCCCCCCCCCCCCCCCCCAACTGTCTACTGTCAAAGGCCCGTGGAGACTCTCGCTCGAAGCATCTGAAGTGGCTGCTGCCGCATCAAAGACCGTCCACGAGTCTTTTGACAGCTGACACGTTTAAAGGGACCATTGTCTGAATTCCCGACAATAACGATCTCTTGCCTTTTCTTGGGCAAAAAACACAGCAACTGTTTTTGTTGTGTGTGTGTGTGTGTGTGTGTTGTGTGTGTGTGTGGGGTTTGGTGTGTGTGTGTGTTTGGAGTGTGTGTATGTGTGTGTGTGCGAGTGCGTGCGTGCGTTTTGTATTTTTCTTCTCTTTTTTGGGTGTGTGTGTGTGTGTGTGTGGGGGGGGGGGGGGGGGGGGGAACATTAAAGTGCATTTAAGACCTAGGGATGCTGTTTTGTGCGGCTTTGGCACTGCAAAAACTGACAATTACTCAGCAGGGCGCATACCCAACAAAGCGGCTCAGTCAGAAGGAAAAAACAGAAGAAGTGATTTTCTGACACATCGGCCGTTGTTTCTGGACAGTGAAAGAGAAGAAACCTGATGACGCTTCGCAATAAAAGAGAAGAAACCTGATGATTGAGGTCACTCTACAAAAAGAAGGACCTATCTGTGTGAATGGTACTGCATGAAAAAATGAAGAAAAAAAAAAAAGGGGGGGTTGGGGGGGGGGAACACACACGTCAGCATGAGACATGTCTGTGACGCAAAAGTGATGGCGTTTCAATACAAAGTACTTTTCCTTTCATAAGGTCAAGGTGGTTTAGAATGGTTGAAGGATGGCCGATGGTTGAAGGATGGGAACTTACTCGAGTCACATGTATTACGGCGAAACTACGTTTTTGTTTCAACTTTCAACAATCCCGTGATCTTGAAAATAAACTAAGCTCTCTCTCTCTCTCTCTCTCTCTCTCACACACACACACACACACGCACAAGAAACCGCTACTTCTCATGCAAAGTCTGAAGGTCTCATTTAACAAAAAGGGTCCAAAAAATGCCAACCGTAAATGTTTTGTCAGTTGTTGTTGCTGTTGTTTTGAAAAACAAAAAAAACTGGGCCAAAACACCGAATAAAAATACCACGAATTAAGTCTGTTTGGTCCAAGTTTGATGCAAAGTCTAAAGGTCTCATTACAACAAAGTGTCCAAAAAATGCCAACCGCAAATGCCAAAACGTCAATTGCTGTTGCTTTTTTGAAGGGGGAAAAAGAAAAAAAGAAGAAGAAAAAAAAGGATGGGGGGAGGGGGGGGAGAGGGGGAGGAGGAGCAAAACACTGAATAAAAATACCATGAGTTAAGTCTGTCTGATCCAAGTTCAATAATTATGATTTTGTTAGAAATCGTTTTGTGTGGGTTTCTTGGGGGTCTTTTTTGTTTTGCTGTTGGTCAAACTGGAAAATGGTTGCATGACAAATAAAACATGTTATGATACCACACGAGGCGATAGGGTAACAAAAATCCCCCAAATTATCATGTATACGTTGACAACTCACCCGAAAATTTCATTAAAAAAATAATAAAAATATGTATGCACCCCCCAACCCCCTCCCCGACTGACAGTGACAAAATAGTTAACCTGATGAATGTGGTCACTTTACAAAGAATCTATTTGTGTGAATGGCACTGCATTTTTTTGGGGGGGGTGGGTGGGTGGGTGGGGGGGAATAATACTAATCATCAAATATGTCTGTGATGAAAAACTGCCAGCTTTTGAAAACAAAGCATTTTTCCTTTCATACACTGATACAGGTCAATGTGTTTTAGAATTGTCTATGTGCACAACCTCAATTATTTTTGTACTGAACAATCTTGGAAATTTAATCATAATTCCAACTGCAAAACACACTACAAAACCAACAAATAAATAAATCACACACACATTAAAAAAGCAACAAAAACCAAACAAAAAAAGCACCAAAAAAAGCATTAACAACAACAACAAAAAGCAGTGAACCCAGTACTCTTTGAAACAAACAAAACATTGAGTTTCATCTTCCTGGTGGCCTTGGCCTTTCGATGTGCAAAAGGAAGAGTATAGTTTCATCCTCACTTACATAGATATCCTGAATGAGCTGGACAGTGCGTCCTGTTCTAAATTCTTTAAATAAGCAGAAAATTCACACACATATACACAGCAATTTTTCATCAAACCTCATGAACAATACTTTATCTCAAAGGGCAATAAATGTCTGAAACAGTTTACCTAACAACACTGCTATTTGCCCAAAGTCAATCCAGAAATTTAAAAGTCAAACTGATCGAAATGTTGCCAATGACTAATTTGAACACAGAGACATGATGCACAAGCAGTTGATCTCCAAGTACGTCAGAAAGCCGATCAGAAGCCTTGCAGCTTTGGGCCTGCCATCGATAATGATGAGAAAATGAATTCAGATGGAATAAGGAAACACAGAGAAACAAAACAAAACAAACAGCAAATTCAGGACTTGTGAAACCCCAGTGAAAGTGCTGAATGGGTTCCAACCAAAAAACATGTCCACACATTTTTCTTTTAAAAAATTTTTTAAAAATTCCAACCTAATACCAAACATAAATAAAGACCAAGTCAAAAACTGGAAGACCCTGAGATTACAACTACAGATGATAACTGAGTCTATAAAAAAAAAAAAATTACAAAAAAGGACAATAAAAATGAAATGACATCATTCATTATACACTGATGCACTTGTATGTGTCTGAAAACACCCATGCTTCAAAATGTACTGATGCGTTAATGAAACTGCCATAAAAGTTAAGAACGTGTCCCAAATAGGACCTATCAAACTCACTCACCACCTGAAGTGTTTGCAATCTAATTCTTACTCAGAGAACATCCATTTCAGCGTTACACATGCACAAACATTTCTAACACTTTAATTCAGTATATACAAGGGGGTGGGGATGGGGGAGGGGGGGAGGGGGGAAGCGTCTGATAAAAGTACCCACCGCAAAAAAAAAGATATGTACAAAAAGGTCTCTAGCAAAAGACGTGTCATTGTTCGAGTTCAAAATAGCCATTCATATCAAATGCAAGCAATGCATCACATAAGCTGTTGCCCTACAGTACAATACCATCATATTTATACGCAGAACACTCACATTACAGGCAATGAAGGAAATACTCTGCTGAACATACTGGGACACAAGAAGGGCAGACATGTAGATGGGGTGGAGAGGTGGAAGGGGAAGGTGGGGGGGGGGGAGGAGAGAGAGAGTGAGGGGGAGGGAGGAAGGAAGAGAGAGAGAGGGGGGGGGGGGAGGGGGGGGGGGGAAGGGGGGAGAGAGGGAGAGAGTGAAGGGAGGGAAGAAGGGGAGGAAGGGGAAGGGAGAGGGGGGGGGGGGGGAGAGAGAGAGAGAGACAGAGAGAGAGAGGGGCAGAGATAATTGTTTTGTAAATGCACTAGCAAAACCGGATCAAACATCACACAAAAAGAGAAGAAAAAAAGAGAGTACAAAATGACAGCACATCATGAAATTCATACCTGTCACGTTCCAACCACACACATGAACATGAAATGCTTCATCAACATCACTCTACACAACTCCGGAACAACATCACACAGGAACACTTTCTTTCCTCGCAAGATACATCACCACCACATCGCACTTGACTGACTATAAAATACAACAGCACCGTTAACAATAATAATGAACAGATGAACAAACCAACCACACCAACCAAAAATAATTATAAAAAAAACAAAAACAGACCCTGTGACTGTGTTTAGAAATATCTACATCAGCAAACCCAAGAGCTTCCACTTCATCAGCTAACACAACAAGCACACCTCAAAAACATCAGAAACGTAGTACAACACTGAATCGGCCATGTCTAACACCACACTAGCAACACACAACATCAGGCTCTAGTGGCACCTCTCGGCAAACGTCAGCCACACGCAGCACCATTGTGCTCAAAGCACAACCAGTCAAATCTCACCGACAGCAGCAGATACATTCTCCCAAAATCTTGGCGTCTTGCGCACATTTTCTGGCCCAGTTCAAGAACCTGCAGATACATTTTCCCCAAATCTCGGCATCTTGCGCACATTTTCCGGCCCAGTTCAAGAGCCTGCAGATACATTCTCCCGAAATCTCGGCATCTTGCGCACATTTTCTGGCCCAGTTCAAAGTCCTTAAACCTTAGACCAGTCACACCCAACACGCAAGCACTGGAGGCAACATTTAATGCTAGACAGTGTAACAATCAGCCCACAGGAACAAGAAGATGCAAACCCTCGTCACACAGGTTATGCAAATAAAATGAAACACTTCAGTCTTATAGTCGGAAACGGTACGAGGCCTAAAGCAGCTGAGCAGACTCAACCAACAAGGGACTTGATTAGCGCTGAAAAAGACACACTAGGGGCTCGACAATGCAGCAAGATTGACCATACCTCTTTCGAGCGCTAACAAACTCCCTCGCTGCTGACTCTTGTATTACACATCTGGAGTTAACAGCCAGCAACATCTCATCGCTACTGACTATCAAATGTTATCTGTTGTTGATGTTGTTGGCTGCTGTTGTAATTTTTCTCGCTCCATTTTTTATTTTATTTTATTTTTACAAGAAGACTTCGTCTCCATTTTCAGAATACATGCACGCAGATAATCATCAGGAGAGCTACACGAACACAGCTGTCAATCAATATCAACTGTTTTCTAAAATACACACATGAGCAAAATGTTTTGCATGCAACTTGTTCAACAGGCATGGACACCCCTCTGCGGTCACCCAGTGATAAAAAAGTTGTCTCAATCATGAATATGCAATGATCATTTCAAGCAACCTCAATTTCTGAAACTGACACACTTACAAGCCTGACCAGCTAGAAATGCACAATGAGTGAGGAGCTAAACAGATTCAAGGTTGACTTTATTTAAGCAGCCACCGCCATGTAAATGTACATTCATTAAAGCTTCAACCATAAAAATAAAAATAAAAGACGAAAAAAGTCAAATCTTAAGCATACCAGCACTCCGATCAACCAACACTTACCACAAAGAACCTGGCACAGCTCACAATGTAAGCTTAACACTGTAAAAACTCTCAAAGTGATATACAGCAGTTTGTTCCATTTCTCAAACATTGTGTCATCACAGATAAGGGGGGAGGGGGTAGACACAAAAGGGACAGGAAAAGGTGGTAAAAAGGTAGGAGTCTAATTTGTACTTGAAGTGGAGTGCTGTTTTTGATGAGTGAAACAAATCCTTGCTGAGAAGATATGCAAGTATTACAGCTGTGTTAGAGAGTGCATGTGTGTTGTGTGTGTGTGTGTGTGTGTGTGTGTGTGTGTGTGTGTGTGTGTGTGTGTGAGTGGGAGTGAGTGAGTGAGTGAGTGAGTGAGTGAGTGAGTGAGAGAGAGAGAGAGAGAGAGAGAGAGAGAGAGAGAGAGAGAGAGAGAGAGAGAGTTAGTAATTGCATTATTGTTGTTGTAAATCACTTTTATATAGCGCTATTTTCCGCTCTCAAGCAGACTCACTGTGCTTGCATGTGATTCTACATAAGTGAATTGCTTTTTATAGTGCATTTTAAGTGGTGTACTTACAGCATTCGCATGGCTGGTGCCACATGAAACTGCTGCCGTCTTGGCACGCTCTGTGCACACCATACAGCCATGCACCATGTCACTTCATGCAAAGCCACATAGGTGCATGCGTTTTTAGCTGTAACCTGCCACCTGCACTTTGGCACAACGACTGGGGTCTTTTACGTGCTACTGCAGCAACACAGGGGTGGATGGATACCGAAATAAGAGTCAGCACCGAAAGTTGACCCTGGAGAAGAAAATTCTCCTGCCGCTCCTGCCGAGATCTGAATCCGCAACCTTTTCATCACGAGTCCAGCGCTCTAACCACTGAGCTATCCCTGCTCCCCAAGTCTTGTTAACTGCACAGGGCCATCTCCAGACGAAGAGACAGAAAAAAAGACACAGAAAGAAAGTCTTACTGTCTTGCATGCCAAGTTGTTTTAAAAACCTGTCACAATGAAGAATACAAATTCTGTAAGTATGTACTGAGCGAGACAACGGGGTGAAACAAAGAATAAAGACAGCAGAGAAGGTGGAGGAAGGGTGAAACGCAGAGATAGGGTAGGAACGGAAGTGTTGTCCTGAAAAGAAAAGAAAAAAGTGGTGCATTTCATTCTGCAAATATTGAGATAAACTTCCATTATTTTTACATGGGTGAGGTGCTAAAGGTACTCTCCATTATTTACACACACTCAAATGCACTGAGAATCAATCTGTTGTGAAGCTTAAACCTGGCTGTGGTCAGTAACGCTGGGGAGCATGTTAAAGACCAGTGGGCCGGAACAATGGAAAAGTCAAGGGTGTTTTCACTGGGAGAAAAGCTACAGGGTTCACCACAGAGTTTGCGTCAAAGAAACAGTTGTTGTTAATCTTGTTAAACAACTCTGGCATTTTTTCCAATGAACACACCCTGAGACTTTCAACTGCAGCACAGAATGATGTGAGCTGATGGGGGTCGCACGCTATGTCTTTGTAATGTTCTCAAAGCATACGCTGAACAGTTGCAACTCGTTTTTAACTGAAGAGTGAAAGTTCACGAGAATATGCCTCATCTTGCACATATTGTATACACCTCACTTGAAGCTCTGTATGCATCCCTCACATTGATCTAAAGCACTACGTATATAGTTCTCACACCATTCTAATGCTTTGCATGTAACTGGACACACCACTCTAAAGCTCTGCTGCGTAACAGTGGGGCACGTTACTCACACATGTTTGTACTCTAATAAGACTCACATAACTTTAAATAAACAGCAGAATGCTATTTGCTTTAAATCAATAACCCTGCCTCTGTTTAAAAAATAAATAACTCTCAGTGTATATTAATTTGTAGGTCAGCTTCTCGACACTAAGAAATAAAGTAACATCAGGGGACTCTGAATCAGCTCAACTTATTCCAATTACATATTTAATTAAACATTCAACATGCACATTAACAAAGCTAAATGGCTCAGAATTCAATCAAATTAGTTCTACATACCTTTCAACAGCAATTCCAACTAATCAAAAGGCCTAGTAACAAGTAGATGTTCATTTAACAAATCTCACATTCAGTTCAAGATGATACCTGCAATCTCCAGAAAGCCCACCCAATCAATCACTCAGAAGTTCTCCAAACAATGCCTTTGAAACTGATCCAGTGTTAGTTGGACTGATGATGGCCCTTTCTCATCCTTTTAAGGTCAGTCACTGAGCACCCTACATTCAAAATATCAGAATACAATGCCTTTTTTTCTTCTGCCAATCTCTGTGACCTTCGAGATGAATCCAGGTCCCCCCAAACCAGTGTGACCATGTAACGCATCAGGCAGGATATCACCATGCACGGTTTTAAAACTTGCTTAAAAATCATCTTTTTTTTTTTAACCCCCTCCCCCCAAAAAAACCCACACACAACACAACAAACAAAAAACAAACAAACAAACAAAACATTTTCTTTAATCTTTATCACAAATAAGAATTGTTATCAATATAATTTCAAGTTGTCTGACTTGTCCAGTTTATGCTCCACTTATGTTCTAGATGCAACGGTCATCCCAAATTTGAAGTTGACTGGGTAAAAACCTGTCAAGAAAACACTCGTTTTGGTTTCATTTTCCCAATCAAATTCAAAGTGACCAAAACTGGTATCGCTGTCTTAGGCTTGATGGAGGTCATCATCATGCAAAGTTTGAAAAGTCTGAAATAGTTACTGAGAAACAGCCAGGGTTAACATTTGAAGTATTCACTAAGTCCAAAAACATGTCAGCTACATCCCTTAAATGCATGCCAGACAATTACTGTTTATCACTGCCTATATCAAATGCACGCCAAAGCCACAAAACACATTTTCTACATAGCTGTTTCAATAAATGATGCAACAACCATACAATGTCTGAACTTGATTGAATAAAAAGGTAACCAGGGAAACACAACGAGCAGTTATACATTTCTGACATCTCTGCAACCTTGAAACTGACCCAAGGTCATAAAATATTGGAATGAGAGTGCAAAACTTAAATGGAGGGCACCTTCCTACACAGTCCACAAGTTGCTGCTTGCCATTTATGTCGAGTCTCCAAGAGGCATACCTGTGCCAGCCTGGCTGCGAAGACATGAACACTCTTCACCACAATGACTCAGTCACACAAGTCTTCATTTCAAAAACAGCTTCAGCTCAGACACGATGGCAGAACTAATGAAAATCAAACAAAACAACAACAAAAAAACTTTCCCACCCCCACCCCCACCCACATTGTTTAAAAACTTCAAAATTACAAAAAGCTGTGCATGGGGAAAAAAATGAACACTTGTAAAGTCATATGAAATCAAATTCTATTATATATTAATTAACAATATATCCTATTATACCTGAATAATCTAAGTCTGCATTCAATCAGTTACAGCTCACAACAAAGAAAATTACGTAACGAGCATGATATTTGATATTGATGGTATGCATCCGTTTTGATTAACCCCGAGATTATTTTCCCTGTGCAATATATATATCGGCTAGTTTTGAGCAACGGTAGTTAGTTACCAGTTCCACATTTGTTCCCTTTCAGTATCACCAAAACCATCCACGCATAATATACATTTCTATTCCTACGTCATCATTGACATTCACGCACGCAGATACCTCCTAGAGTCGTCATTCACATTCACGCATGCAGACAATCTACCCAAATCTGAGACTTACATCTGTCAAGACTCCTACCATGCAAACCACACATCCTGGTTTTGAACTGCAGACACCATTTGAACGAGAACACAAGGACTGGCTCCTGTAAGTACTGTGTCATGGTTCATGAATGATGCCAAACATGCCGATTCAGCCCTGTATCATGCATGAATGAAGCTGAGGATGCCGATTTAGCCCTGCATCATTTATGACTGAGGCTGAGAATGGTGATTCAGCGCTGCATCATTCATGAATGAGGTTGAGAATGCCGATTCAGCCCCGCACCATTCACGACTGAAGCCGAGAATGCTGATTCAGCCTTGTGTCATTCATGAACGAGGCTGAGAATGCTGATTCAGCCCTTTGTCATGAATGGGTCTTAGAATGCTGACTGCATCATTCATGAATGAGGTTTAGAATGCCAACGGCGTCATTCATGAACAAGGTTTAGAATGCCAACCACATCATTCATGAACAAGGTTTAGGGTATCAAGTGTGTCATTCATGAACGTGGTTTAGAATGCCAACTGTGTCATTCATGAACAAGGTTTAGCAAGCCGACCGCATCAGTCATGAACGATGTTTAGAAAGCCGACCGCATCATTCATGAACGATGTTTGGAAAGCTGACCGCATCATTCATGAATGAGGTTTAGAAAGCCGATTCAGCCCTGCATTGCAGCTCCCACCCAACATGATCCAAGGCCCACAAAACTGTCAGCAACAGCCAAGGGAGATGGTGCTCACCCTTTCACTCAGAATGATTCACTGTCTGGGTCTGCAGGTTGAGACTATTTGAGTCAGAGAACTGAGTCACTTCACCAGCCACGTTGTGGAAGATGACATTGATGTCTGTCTGTCCTCCCCCCCCCCCCCCCCCCCTCCCCGACTGACCACGCACACAACCACAACTCCTCTGCTTGGTGGGTGCATACAGCCTGTTTCACTTTGGAGCGTTCACTTGCCCAAGCACTTTCGATTCTCAGTGGAGGGCTATGTCAAAAAAAGCCATGTCATCCAACCACGGCTTCAGAACACTCACTGAACTAAGGTGTTGGTCACAAAGATGGCAACGAAACTGAACTCAAATCCAACTTTGTCCCGTCAGTCATTTAAATCGCAGCCAATGATCTTCCTCAAAAATGTCTTTGTCCCACTTGGCGCCCGCAAGAGATTCACAAGGCAAAATATAAAATAACACCCAAAACAAAACAAAAATCAACCGGTGATTCCGCCGACCCTTCCTCGAGAACACAAACGCACGCACAAAAATACAACCGCATCCCCGCTGTAATAATGTGAAGAGAGAAGTCAGCACAGCAGCCCCTCACTCAAAGCGTGCTGAAAAATCTCCCCAGGAAAACGCTACCAGGTCTGTCCGCTCTGTCGTTGTGGCTGCTGATGATGATGCACTAGCACTGCAGCTACTACACCTGCCATGGCGGTGGGCCGCAGAAGAAGCTGATGCTGTGTCCAGGGATGGCTCTGGTGGTGGCACAGTTGGAACAGTTGAGGTGGTGGGAAAAGGGGTGGTGGGGGGGGGGGGGGGGGGGGGGGGGGGGGGGGGCGCAGGTGAGGAGGAGTATTTTGTCTATTCATCTACAGGTGTCATGCATACTCCAGCAGTTGCTTGTGGTAGAACAACAGGTAGCTGAAACACAAATGGACAAGTTTACGTTAATAATAATAGTAACATAGAAATAATGATTATAATAATAGTATAGTTACTATGCAATCATGTGAATATGCAATCATCAACATCCTGATACCCTTATATATATTACCCTGAACACAATTCTCTAAACACATGTAGAGCACAGTCTTACTACTGCAATTTACATGTGTACATTGTGTTTAGGGTAATATGTATAAGGGTATCAGGATGCTGGTGATCACATGATAACTGTACATTATTATTATTATAATCATTGTTTCTGTGTTGTCATGTTGTCCTGCTCAATTCATTTACACTCAACAGTCCTGCTGTCCTGCCCAATTCACCTTCACCCAACAGAAATAAGTAATCTTTCCTGTGTGTGTGTGTGTGTGTGGGGGGTGGGGGTGGGGGTGAGTGTGCATGTGTATGTGTGCATGCATGTGTGTGTGCATGTATTTGTGTGTGTGTGTGTGTGTGTGTGTGTGTGTGTGTGTGTGTGTGTGTGCACATGCATGCGTATGTGTGCATGCATGTGTGTGTGCATGTATTGTGTGTGTGTATGTGTGTGTTGGCGTGTGTGCGTGTCTGTGTGCAGGTGTGTGTTGGTGTGCATATGCCGGTGTATTCAAATCGTTGTCACCTGAATGTATATGGCTGTGCAAAAGAATCCGTAAGCGCTTAAGACCATTACGGGTTAGCTATGCCAAGTGCCCATTATTATTATTATTCTTGTGATTATTGTTTACCCTTCACTGGACAGCACTTCTCCGGCAGTTGCCCTGGTGACCATATGGTCCTCGCACTTGAACCACTGGTCTCTGTGGGAGCGTATGAAGCATGTGTAGTGACCCGACTCTATCGTGCCGCTATGGTTGACCACAGCGAAAAGGGAGTATCTGCAATCCAGGAAGAAATCATTTTAATGACAGTATGTTCAAATCTAACAACAAACCTGCAATACAGAAAGAAATAATTTTAATGGCAGTATGTTCAAATCCAACAACAAACCAACTCCTGATGCACCCAAAGACACCGTTTCCGAACAGTCAAACAAGACAAATTCACTTGCACCACCATTTGGTGGTACACTCTCCCCCCAAATGTTAAACCCCCTAATTAAATCCATACACAAGCACTAGTATAAACCCCAAAAGCACTTACTTGTTATCACAGGAGAGGCCGATAGCTGATTCACGCACAATCTGGTTGCTGTAGCCATTGCTGTTGTTTCTGGAGGATGACATGAAGGGGGTCATGTCCAGCTCATCCGGGAATGATACATAGGTTGAGATCTTTTTGTGGTAGCCCGTGGAATGCTCGAACCTCTGAAACACACAGTCGAGAACAAGGTAAAGACTGGTTAGCACCACAAGCAGAAATTCACTTGATCCTGAAGGATGCCATCGTCATCTTTTGTTTCTTCTTTCGTAGAGTGTCCAACTTCAAGATTATGAAGACTCTGGCACTTTTAGCATATGCTGGGTTATTTTGTCGTTTCCAATAATCCACTCAACTCTGACATGGACCAGAGGATCTGTAACGTGCGTGTGTGATCTTTTTTGTATGCATATATATATATATACACCTGAGGGACCTCAGTTTTTAGTCTCATCTGATGGACTTTTGTAGAGTCTGTACAGAATTTGACACTGGAGAAATCTCTGGGGGTGGGTGAAGAGCCTTGCACATAACCGTCACCCATCCATTTGGTGACCATGCTCGATTGTGCTTAACTTTGCCTTTCCACAACTGTGCCACCGACTCTCCTGACTTCTCCAGACCTGGGAAGGATAAATGTGAAGAGGTCTTTTTGCAGAAGCCCAGGACTGTGATGCCTAATTTAATGTGTTTGGCAATTCACAACAGTTTCACCAATCACCTAAAATTTGTCTGTCAACACTTACACGTTTTTCTTACATGCGTTTTTTCCCTCTTTCTTCTCTCTTTATTTCCTCATTTTTCTTTTGCTGTCTGAATTAGAAGAAAACAAATCTGAAACAAGAATGACTGCACTGGCACTCTAAAACAAGATCCAAACACATAAAACTAAAAGATTCAAAAGAACGCTTTTTATGACACAGATACACAATCTGCAAATTTTCAGGGTAATCGCCTTCATTCAACTGTTTTAACTGTTGTTTAAATGTCAGTTTGTAGCTTGACGAAGGGGATTACCCCAAAACTTTGCAGATTGTGTGTCTGTGTCTTAATAAATAAACATTCTTTTGAATCCTTTATGCGTTTGGATCTTGTCAACTAGGCATTGCAGTTTAAGAGGCAAGGCAATGTTTTTTGAATGGGTGGAATATTTTACCTGCACTGTATCTGTGCTGCTTTTTATTACTGGTTTCACTTTTCTCTCAGACCTCTTTTTAATTTTAGGTCAGAGTGTAAAAACAAGAAGAAGAAGCAATTAATTAATTGCTGAGGCGTTATATTTAGATCTTGAAGACCTTAAACAGACTAAATCTGATGGGGGGGGGGGGGGGGAGGAGACTTAAAAAAAGAGAGAGTACTCCTTTTATAGAGAGCCTACTGGGTGCACCTTTGTGCTAGGGAAACAACAACCCAAAACAAAGAACATTTAGGTGGACAACAACTGACTTTGAGGTGGAAGCAGGCCACAATGGGCGACTTCTTCATGGTCAGCTGTTTGGTGGACTCCTGGTAGCTGTGGCAGTTGCTACACTTGATCTTGGCCGAGTTGCCCAAGTGCTCTGGCCGCGTGAATCTGTCAGCAAGGAACCACATGGCATGTATCGTTAAATAATTCAACTGATCAGATGCACGCTGACACCGTAATTTCCTTTAATTGGATGAATGAAGTATTCTGTGCGCGCTCGTAGGAATCTTTTCTAATCAAACTTAATAACTATGAGCAAGACACGATTCATCCTGTATTATACCTGTTTCACATTCTGTTGTTGGTCTTGCATATCTGGCTCATAATCACTCTGAAGTGCAACTGCATCCAGTAGATCTTTTATGATGCAAACTGTTCTTTCTTTCCTTTTCTTCTGTTAATTCCAACTTTTGAATTGGATCAGAGGCTAATGATGCGATGGGCTGGGCTGCTTCAAGCAGGTTTTCTCTACTTGTTTTCATTAGCTACGAAAACATAAGGATGATTTTATTGGTAAAAGTGACAACAATCTCTTAAAGTATTGCAGAAAAAAGAGAGGTTTACCTCTTCAGGCATTCAAGAAGTGAGGTAGGTTCATAGTTGCTGGGGCTGTTTGTGAAACCTGTGGATGGAAAAAAGCAACAACATAATAAAAATGATATACTGGGGACAAACATTCTTTGACGAAGAAGATAAAGAATGCACCATCAGTTTTCACAAGAAGAAGCACAAACACTGTCCTAAAATAATGCGCTGTGACTATCAAACTCACAGGGCTCACAGAGAGAGAAACTTTAAACCCATTTAAGGTGCACACCAGATCCAGGGGCTGTTTAGGGTGCAAAGTGAACAAGGTGGAGAAACCATGCCTCCATGCAGAACAGCACCAGAACCTGCATCAGACAAGTGCTCCAAAATGTTACCTTAGGAACATTTTTATGGGGGGTGGGGTGGGGGTATTTTTCTCTTGAACTATTCCAAAAAACTTAATTTGAAATCTCTTTCTCTCTTTTTAAAACTCAATTACCGTTCACAACTAACATCAGTTCTTCAAAAATGAGAGTAAATGAAAAAGGGAGGTGAAGGTGTGGAAAGGGGGGGGGGGGGATTTCTCTCTTGAACTATTTAAAACAACATAGAAGTTAAATTTTTGTTGTTGTGCTCCTTAAAAAAAAGAACAAGATTACAATTCACAAATAATGTCAGTTCTTTGAAAAGAAGGGTTAAGGGACGAGGGGATGGGGAGAGGGGGGAGGGAAGGGAAGGGGGTGGGGGGAAATAAAGAACCTCTGCAAAGTCTAGTTCTTCAAACCATCATCTGCATGCACCATTCCCAGACCAGGCTGCTGCAAGAAATGCCACCTGCCTGTGAGTGGATGGCAAGCATGCAATGCCTTGTGTGTGTGTGTGTGGTGGGGGGGGGGGGGGGTGAATAAGAACCTCTGCAAGTCTAGTTCTTCAAACCATCATCTGCATGCACCATTCCCAGACCAGGCTGCTGCAAGAAATGCCACCTGCCTGTGAGTGGATGGCATGCATGCAATGCCTTGTGTGTTGTGTGTGGGTGGTGGGGGTTGGGGAATAAGAATCTCTGCAAAATCTAGTTCTTCAAACAATCTGCATGCACCATTCCCAGACCAGGCTGCTGCAAGAAATGCCACCTGCCTGTGCGTGGATGGCATGCATGCAATGCCTTGTGTGCTTGTGTGTGGGTGGTGGGGGTTGGGGAATGAAGAATCTCTGCAAAGTCTAGTTCTTCAAACCATCATCTGCATGCACCATTCCCGGACCAGACTGCTGCAGTAAACGCCACCGGCCTGAGCTGGTAGCAAGCATGCAACGCCTTATGTGCTGACCTGAGGCAGGAGAGAGGTTGGCTGTAGAGGACAGGTCAGCCACAGCTGAGCCCGCAGCCCCTGGCAACACTGGATCCCCTACAGCACTGAGGGCAGCACTGCTGGCAGTAGCGCTGGCCGCAGCAGCGGACGACCCAGGGCCGGGCCCAAGGTCCAGAGAGATGTCCCAGATTGGGTCAATCGTTGTGGAAACATTACTGAAAGAGAACGGGTGAAAACAATGAAAGACTCAAAAGCACTGTAAACATGCACACCCATGAGCAAAACTAGGTACTGGACTGGTATGTCAAAAAAATATTATAATTTTTTTCTCAATTTTTTTTCTCTCTGAAGATAAATGCAATTCCTCTGTACAAATGCTTACAAATAATGTCAGTAATAAATTATGTCAGTTCTTTGGAAAGACAGGTAAACGGAGGAGAGGATTGGGGGAGAACCTCTGCAAAGTCTGGATTTTCAAAACATAATCTGTATGTACCATTACAAGACCAGACTGCTGCAGTAAAAGTGAAGCAGCAAAAATTACCACTACCACCACTACCAACAAGAACAAAAAACCAAACAAGGACAAACAAAACAATCTTTTTCTTAAATATTCTAATACTTGATTTAAAAAAAAAAAATTACCCCATTATCCACCATAAACAGATAGCCAACCAACAAATTAACAACTGTAACAACTGACTAACCCTGACATTCTTAATTTTACCCCCCCCCCCCCCATGAACAACAAAAACAAAACATAAAGCATGGAGAAAAAAAAGCAAACAAAAAAACACAGGGTATCCCAAATGCAATGAACTTACTTGCACTGTTTACAAGTAACATCGGACTGAAGTCCACCGGTAAAAATCTGGTCTATGATACAGTTACAGTGGTGAGAGTTGCTGTAACTCAGTCCATTTGTCCCTGCACACAGAACATGACAAAAACAATCAGTTTTAGTCCATTTGTCCCTGCACACAGGACACGACAAAAACAATCAGTTTTAGTCCATTTGCCCCTGCACACAGGACACGACAATAACAATCAGTTTTAGTCCATTTGCCCCTGCACACAGGACACGACAAAAACAATCAGTTTTAGTCCATTTGTCCCTGCACACAGAACACGACAAAAACAACCAGTTTTAGTCCATTTGCCCCTGCACACAGGACACGACAAAAACAATCAGTTTTAGTCCATTTGTCCCTGCACACAGGACACGACAAAAACAATCAGTTTTAGTCCATTTGTCCCTGCACACAGATCATGACAAAAAAACACAATCAGACAGGGTTAGGGGGCACTGCCGCCACACTGCTGGTCCCAGCATCGATCCCTAATGTCACTGACACAGCTGACTTGGCATTACAAACTCTCCATCTATCAACCGGTTCAGGAACACCCCATGGCAGGAGTGGGGATAGCTCAGTGGTCAGAGCACCAGACTCATGATAGAAAGGTTGTGAGTCGAAGTACCGCATGACTGGAACATTTTCTTCTGCAGATAAGGAGCTGACTCTTATTTAGGTATCTCCTCCATCCCCATGTTACCACAGTAGCATGTAAAAGATCCTGGTCATTCTCACAGCCAGCCAGACAGAAGAAACCAACTTAGGCATATCTGAAAGAAAAGGCAGGCCACTAGTTCACCTACTGCTTAGAAAAGGTGTGTGTGTGTGTGTGTGTGTGTGTGGGGGGGGGGGTGGACAAACAGAGGAAGAGAGAGGGAGAGAGAAAGAAAGAGTGAGAAGAGTGAAGGAGTGAGAAAGCATGGAGGGGGCTGGGGGGGAGGAAGAGAGAATGAGAGGGAGGGAGAGACAAACAGGGAGACACAGAGAGAGAGAGAGAGTGTGTGTGTGGAGCGGGAGGGGGGAATTCAGTTATTTTCTCTGAACTGAAAACGGTAGCCATGCCCTTGGTTTTCCCCACTAAAACTTCAAAACAAAACTTTTGGCAAGTGTCTTAATTACGCAGTTGTACAAACAGGAAGCCGACATTCTTCTCCGAGCGTAGCTCTTCACAAGTCACAATGTGAACTTTGTGGTTTTGAATTCCACTGCAAAGAGTACTGCAGACTATATACCTAAATCTCTGCCTTGCTGACAAGTGGACAATGTGGAACAAACAACAACAAAAGGGAGAGAAAAAAGTCTGTCTAAACCAGCCCAAACACACACACACACAGAGAAAGAAAAAAAAAAGAAGGAAGGGTAACATCTATAAAACGTCATTTTATAACAGAAACAGAAACGGACAATGACCTTGACCTTGACAGTGCCGGTGCAACACGTCCAGAGCAGCTATCAGGAACTCGTGGGCGTCCTGCTGTTCGTAGCCAGCCAAGTGACGGGCGTTTGTCCAGACCAGGTGCAGCAGTTTGTATGGGATGTATGGAGTTCGAACCCCTGAGTAAAACTGTGCAGAAGGTGAAAACTGGTTACCATTTGTTCATATTAGACTTCTAGAGGCAGGCTACACAGTGGCAGAGTTTCATTCCACATACGTACATTGTACAAAATCATAAACTGTCACGGAGAGGGACCTGTGACGACCAACCTCTGCAACATGACATTTTGTAAAAACAAAAGTGATTCTTTCCCATATACTGACTCCTCATTTTGACCCCCCCCCCCCACCCCCCCCCGACCATATCCCCACTTCCTTTATTGTTTTGTTTGCGGTGGGTGGGGGGGGGGGGCGGGGGGGGGGGGGGGGGGGCACTGTCTGAATTAGGTTCTATTGTCTGAACTAGAATCGAGGACATAATTTAATGAATCCTCAACCTCTGGATCCTGAACCCAGCATCTCAACCCCTGTGACCAAAATGAACTCAAGCCACTTCATCTTGAAGAGGTTCTGTTGCATTTACAGCACAGCTGTGACGGTCCCACAGCACGAATGCCTCAGATGTGCCAACTACAACAGAGGAAATGACTGCACAAGGTTTATGGGCCGCAAGGTCACATCATGAAGCCTGTCGCAAGACTAGTTTATTTTTTTAATGATCATTCGCCTATTGACCGAGTCCGTATGAAGTCACGTGAGACTTTAGAACTAAGTCTAGTGGGCACTACAAAGAGTAGTCCACCACAGTCAACACAGTTGGAACAAAGCTACCTCTCATTTCTTCAAGAAACCATCAAGCACTGTCTGGCCAAAGTTTCCCACCGTATGCCCTTTCTTGTAGTACTTGGCAAATGTTCGCTCGTTTGTCCAGATCTGGCAGGCGGCAAGGAGCAACTAAAGAGTACACTCTAACTGTTACATTGAGAAGGTGTGGGCAATTAAACCTGCAGCTGTGGTGCAAAGACAGGCACTGTGGTACAGCTAACCTGTGCTCCAACCCCAAGTCAATCCAATTCCAGACAACAACAAACAAACAAAACTTCTGGAAGGTACCAGTGAGCCTAGACCACCCGTCTTTTGCCAGCGCCGAAATCCCTCACCTCCTGGAAGAGACGGCCCATCTCGCAGACGAGGCACTGCTGAGGGTTGGCGGTCATGTGACAGTGGTGCTGGTCGGAGAGGAAGTAGTCGCGCAGGATGGGAGTGTGGGTCAGCGACTGCAGGATGCAGTTCATGAAGCAGGTGTTGCCCAGGTTGATCAGCCCGCGCAGACCTGAGAAACAGCACACTGTTGTAGGCATTTGAGTATGTACAATGAACCAAGGCCATCAGCTGATCAGCCCCCTCAGACACAGCACTTTGTTGTAGCCATGTGAGTATGTACAATGAACCAAGGCCATCAGCTGATCAGCCCCCTCAGACACAGCACTTTGTTGTAGCCATGTGAGTACGTACAGTGAAACAAGGCCATCAGCTGATCAGCCCATGCAGACACAGCACTCTCTTATAGCCATGTGAGTACATACAGTGAAACAAGGCCATCAGACACAGGCCTCAGACACAGCACTCTGTTGTAGGCATGTGAGTACATACAGTGAAACAATGCCATCAGCTGATCAACCCGCGCAAACCTGAGACAGAGCGCACTATCATGGGTATGCAAGTATGTACAGTGAAACAAGGCCATCATGTGATCTGCCTGTGCAGACCTGAGACACAGCACTCCATTGTAGGCATGTGAGTATGTGCTGTGAAACAAGGCCCTCAGTTTATTGTGTTGAACAATGCACTCACGCCTGAAACATACCTCTTTATATGGCTCACGTGACCATGGTAAAAACAGAAAATTGTCAGGCTGAACAGCCGTGAGAAGCCCAACTTCAGTTTGACATGTCACCAGAATGAATTCACTCCATCTCCCAAATTAACAATATAAACAAGTTTGGTTACAAAAGGTCACATGGTTCAGAAGGTATCTTGTGGAAAAAGCCTGGACACATGGGCAGACACAGTCATAACAGCATACCCCACCCCCCACCCGCAACTTTAACTATAATTAAAGCTCCAGGATTGTATTTCCTGTTGGCAGCCTTAATTCAGACCACACGAACTGAAACTTTCCCTGCCTTTGGAAAGACAGAGCCAGTAACATAATAAGTACACAACACCAAGGTTTGGAACTTTTGCAAATTCACTAGTGCTTATTTGAGAGAAGAGACTCAATCAACTGTTTCAGCAAAGAAAACCAATTATTTCAAGATCATGTAATAAGGAAATCATGTATTATATATTCAATTTACCCTTCCATATAAAGAAGAAAAATGACGAAGTGACAGAAGACAATAACAGTAGCCATACACCACTACAGCCCTTTGCACACACACAGGAATGCAGAGAGAAAAACACACACCTATGTGAGAGTTCTCTGAAACTTTCCGCCGTTTAGGGTTTCTCCTCAAAAGCTCAATTTCATCCTGTCCTGGCTCCCAAGGTGCAAACTGGCGCTTAACCCCTGGTGACAAACAAAGCAAGATTTAACACAATAATCGAAGGTAATGAAAACCTCGATGAAAGATGAAAGGTCACTGCAAAAGATGGTTGAAAAGAAAGAAAGAAAAAAAGAAAGAAAGAGGTAGCACACATCTCCCAAGAAGGAAATAATTAACATTCTACTACTGTACTAGTAACAATGTATTGTTTCATGCATCATTTGTCCATCACAGCACATAGCCCATTACAAGAAAACAAAAAGAAGGAAACAAAGTCCTGAAAAGAAAACACACACCAGAAGACCAACAACAAACAAGTACCACCAATAAACAACAACAACAACAACAGCAACACGCACATACACACACACATGTGCACAGGCACACACGCACTCAGTGGAACAGCTTAATGAGAAGACTTTTAGATGAGCGTATGGATGGGTGTTGAATGACCCAACTTCATAACTATGGGAGAGTTTTCCAGACAGCGTGAGAAGAAAAACAACAACCTTAGACCAAGTGAGACCACCCCGACCAGGACAAGTGGTCTTCCACAAAGAGTATGTTTCCACAAAAGAGAGCTCTAAAAGGTTGTCAGAAAAGAGGGGTGGGTCTTATATGAATATTTTTTTCAATTTCTGGAGAGTTGAAACAAGACACTAAAAACTCTTTTACATCGCACTAAAATTATGAGCTCATGGCCCTGCACAATATTGCATTACAGTCTACAGAAAGAAAGAATCACAAGAATCAACACAAATAACAAGTACTTATTATGCACACATACAACACTCAAACATTAAGAACTAAACTAAAAACTAAAACAAAAACAAAAACAAGAAGAAAAGTCAGCTGCCCTTCATTCTGGATCTACAGCAATTAGCTTTCCTTAAGCTCAAAGGCAGACACACAGACAGGTTAGATATAATACGGAAAGGTTGTACAGAAGGGGTGTGTTTTGAGAAAGCTAAAAATAAATTGTTTTAAAGGCCTTCAGACAGGGGTGTTCTCTTGCGAAAGCCTCTTCCATCTGGGGTTTCAGTAGGGTATCAACTTTAATCCTGGTGCGTCTTTTAAGAGCAAGACCATGTTATGAGGTCATACATATCATTATATGCCTACTATTAACTATATTTCAGGCATGCTGAGAAAAAGGGATTACAATTTATATCCATTTCAAATACAACTCATCCAATCCTAGATACAGGATAAAAGAGAAGAAAACAAAACAAAAACAAGAACAAAACAACAATACAAAGTCATTGTGAACTGATCCTCTAAACAACAACAAATCAGTCATTTCAACACATGTATCACAGAGTGTATTTTAAATAAAAAATTACGGACAGAGGAAGAGGATGGTGGAAAGTGTACAAAAGAATGCAAACATGACATCGGTGATGCACATGATCAACTCTAATACCCAAGGAGGTTGCAGCAGCTTTAGCTTGTTTCTTGGCAACCATTTCCAGCTCCTCGTCATACACAAAGGTCCTGCAGGTGTAGCAGTATACCGTTCCATAGTCAAGGTCGACAGCTGGAGAGAGAAATTGAAAGAGAAAGTTAGCTAGTTAGTAACTGGATTTCAATGTCCTGTCAACCACACAGGGTCACCTGAGGTCAGTCAAACTCAGGTCATAAGCAAATGCACATTTCACAAAACAAATTACTTTGCAAACATAAAACAAAACATACATACACAAGCATCAAAAACATTTTTTTCAGAGTTAGTCCCTTCAATATTACCCCTGTCAAAAGAGCACATAACGCTAGGATATGCTGGTATCGTCGACCATTCCATCTAATTTATCAATACCAGATTAAAGAAAAAAGAAAGAAAAAAGGAATGGACAGACACAATACCAAATTCAACAGATCAACAATAATTCCAAACGGGCAAGCTAAAAAGGAATACACCGCACATCAATAAATGCTGTTCCTCTTATCATTGGACAATACAGCCCTTCCATTACTGATTTGGCTTAAATCCGCAAAGGAGAGAGACCAGGCAGTGTAAAAGTGCATTACAACCACAAGGAAGCTTGCAAATACACAAAGCATTAGAAAGGGGAAGGACTTTCAGTGCTGAAACCACACACAATTACTTCTTTTATTTTAGCTGTACTGTGGCAGTCTGGGCTGCCAGGCAACTAACTTTCCATGGTCTGGTCATGCCAGTACTTGGGCCCTGCAAGTGCATCATTGATTTTCATGACCCACTGCAGACTACACCCAGTGACACAAAAATTCCAGCAACTGAACTGAGCTCTTGGGTGCTGCAGTGTATCACTGGTTTGCACGTTCCTCTACAGACTTCACCAAGTGACAGTATAAATGGTTTGAACGACAAATATGGTTTGCACATTCCACTAAGACTTCACGGAGTGATCATATAAATGGTCTCAATGACAAGTAAGACATGGGTGGGGTGGGAGGTTGAAAAAAAAAGCAAAAAAAAAAGCAAAAAAAATAAAAAAATACACAAAAGCCCTGTAACACTTTTAGCATTCAATGTGACCTTCAGACTGATTGCATGTTGAGCGGCACTGCTTTTTGTTTTTTCTTCAACTGACTGTGGCTGTGCAGGAGCGGTGGGAGAATTTTCTTCTCCAGGGTCAACTTTCTGTGCTGATTCTTATTTCGGTATCCATTCCACCCCCGTGTTACCACAGTAGCATGTAAAAGACCCCGGTCATTCTGCCAAAAGCACAGGTGGCAGGTCACAGCTAAACACACATACACCTTACGTATGTGGCTTTGCATGAAGTAACATGGCGCATGGTTGTATGGTGTACACAAAACACGCTGAAATGGCAGCAGTTTCATGTGGCACCAGCCATGCCAGCGCTGTAGTGTAAGTACACCACTTCAGTGGATATTTTAAAAAAACGCGCTATAAAAAGCTAGTCACTCATGTAGAATCACATGTGAGCGCAGTGAGTCTGCTTGAGAGCGGAGAATAGCGCTATATAAAAGCAATCAACATAACACACATCTTGTTCTCTGAAAATCTCCCTTTCATCAGGGTGTACATACACATGCATACATATACACAGAAACAAACAAACTGAAAATGGGAGGTGGGAGGGGTGGGGGGAGGAGCCCCATTTCCTGACTGCTCAACTCTGGGACAGCTTTTGACAATTTTGCATTTATCAGATGCGTGTACATTCCATGATCTCAAGCTGAAAGCTAGACCAGCAACAAAATCTCAACAGTACAACACCTGCTGGTCTCACTCCACCAGACTCTCAAACTCTCACCTGATGGACTTGGTGACTGAGGCTAAGCGCTCATGACACCGATACCTAAGTTAGTAGTGAGAACTGAGTTTGCAAGAAAAGACCCATTCAACTGAAGAACTTTGTGTGCAGTTTAAATCAAATCCTGGTCTCATTTCACAAGGCAGGCCTGTACTCCAGATGCTGTGAAGATTGAAGCAGTGATCATGCTAAGACGTTTTTAATTTTTTTTTAATGTGACATCTATAAGGTGCTGAAAGTGGCTCTTGGAACATGGTCAGATAATCACAGTGACCAATCAGCCACACAGTCATTGATACCAATACTAGACCCATAAGAGGAAATGCCCAGCTCCATTCCCTGTCTAGAATAACCACACACACACACACGCTCTCTCTCACACACACACATACTCTCACACGCATGCACCCTGACGCACAAACACACTCTCTCTCTCTTACACACACACACAGAGGCATAAACATGCCCTCTCTCACTGTGTTGCTTTTAGCTGTTTGCTTTTCAGAACCTGCCAAACAAAATAACAGCTGGTATGTCTGACAGACTGCTGATTTCCCCCTGGTATATGCCACTCTTAATGGTAAAATACCAACAATTACCAGTAAATGCAAATGTTGTTGAAGTACAGCTTTTTGAGACAGAACTTGCAACACACACACACATGCTCAGAGGAACGTCACAAAGAAAGTTCAATCAAAGCAGTATATATCTATCTATATATAGATAGATATATATATACTGACTTGGTGAGGAAAACAATCAGTCTAAGTCTCCTGTGCCTTTTGCAAGCAGAATTCACCCAGCCTCCCAGTTTGATCCAAGCCTTAAACAGAAGGCTGGCTGCATGCAATGACTGAATCAGGGCCTCAGACAAGCTCTAAATGCCACAGCTGAGTGGCACTGGCAGAAAGATGGAGACTAAAGAGCTGAGGCACCCAATGGCCCTGGAAAGCGGATCCTGCAGCTTTAGCCCTAGTCTCTTGGGAGCTCTCCTGCATCATGTTAGTTAGCTTGGCCAGAAGGCGCCAGTCTGCCTGATTTTGTTCCTGATTTCACCATGAAAACTTTGATTTTATTCCTGACTTCACCGTGGAAACTTTAATATCATTCATTTCAGACAGTCAACCCAGCCTGCTTACACTTACAGTTACAAAGATGGATTCTAACCAAGTGAGAAAAAAGTCTGCTTCTAAATGAGTGACACACAGTACAAACCCATGCTTTTTTAACACAATGTTTTGTTGTCAAATGGTAACTTGGGCATTCGTAGGTGCTTTGTGTGAAGCACATTATTATATGGGCTTTCCTGGGCATGTAGACCATACCATCATGAACTGAACTGAACTATCTGGAACACCAAAGATAAATAAAAACTAAATGGAACCACCTGGAACACCAAAGATGAATCAAAACTGAGCTGAACCATCTCTAACAGTGAAAATGAATAAAAACTGATCTGAACCATGTGGAACAATGAAGATCAATCAAACTGGACTGAACCATCTCCAGTAGAACACCAAAGACGAATAAAAACTGAACCTGAACCATCTGGAACACCAAAGATAAACAAAAACTGAACTGAACCATCAGGAACACCAAAGATGAACAAAAACTGAACTGATTCTGAACCATCTGGAACACCAAAAATGAACAAAAAATGAACTGAACCACCTGGAACACCAAAGATGCACGAAAACTGAACTGAACCATATGGAACACCAAAAGATGTATGAAAACTGAACTGAACCATCTGGAACACCAAAGATGTATGAAAACTAAACCATCTGGAACACCAAACATGTATGAAAACTGAACCATCTGGAACACCACCAAGCCCAACAGTTTAAACTTAAAGGGGGTTCCATTATAGTAGCTTGCCTTTTAAAAGACTGAGCCTGGTCACCAATTTGTTTAGTTAAAGGCACGTTCAGACACTCTAATCAAAGTCCTTTCTGGGGTTTTTGTAAATTATTCATGCAGCCAACTTGGAGATGCTGCCAGAATGGATGACCTTAATTCTCAGACCACAGGGACTGGGATGATCACATCCAAAACAGCATTCTAACGATATATATATACTATTTTAGTGAGATGTAGGGTGATGGTGGCTTGTTCTCTATTAAAATACTTAAGTTACACCTGGACAGTTGCACCCACAACATTCTGAGATACTACTAGTAGTATTACAATGAAAAAAGAGGAAGAAAAAAGTCACACTAGCACTAGTAGTAGTATTACAGGGTCGACCCATGCAGAAGTAGTCTAACACTAGTTACAGGGCAAGTGGTGATGAAGAAATTCTTTCAGTTTCAGTAGTCTTATTCACTGCCCATCACAATCACAGCAGGTTCTAAACTGCAAACTGCACAGTGCATTATACCCTTTCTTATCAAAATAAGTAGAGACCAAATTTAGGTCTCATTCTGACTGAAACTAGTGGAAGTGAAAGTGAAAGTGAAACAATCATGAGCCACTGTGACACTTTTCCCTGTGAGGAAACACAGGTACTGATACACAGCACCCCAAAACAAGAGCCATGCAACCGAGTTCGGAACATCACCAGTTCATATGTGACCCTGCCTTTCAAAATGAGTCGCATGGATACTAGGCCACTCTCTCAGTGAGGCTTATCAAAGGGCGATTCCTTTTTTTGATTTTTTTGGTTTTGATTTAGGGTTTTCAGCAAAATCAGATTTCCCAGTCTTATTTGCGTAAGAAATAATACTCCTCAAGCACACACACACTCACACGTTTATAAATGTCATTAAAAGGTGCTTTAGTTTAAACATGCACTTGCCTGTTGCTAAGGACCATATGATGTAAACTTTGTTTGCCGATATCTCTAGAAGGAGATGCTGTGACGGTTGCAACTTCAAATTATTATAATACCAGTCAATTGCTGTTGATAATTTATGCATAATTTAAAGCGAATTACACATTCTCTAAGTACTGTGAAACAAATATCTCAAAATGACAAACTGAAAAAGTATCAATGTGACTAATTTTGGAAGGCAGGGTCACATATATATATATGTTAGTCTGCTCACTGGATGGCTTATATTGCTAAGAACATATACCGTAACACCTCTTACCTTCAAACCAAAATACACCCTGATACGGCTGACAAGGCTGAGTGTGATTGTGATACTATATATATATATACTTCCTGGTAAGCCAAAATACAGGACAAACAACAACAGCATGCAGAAATGTGAAACCAACAGTCAAAATTTGATACGCAGGGTGCTTAGGTGCTGAAATTAGTCCACTTAACACACAATTGCCGACACAAGCATCACTGATACAATAGTAGAGACAGCAGTCTGTTAAGATGATGACAGCTAAGATGAAAGTATGCCCCACTGTGCATTTTCCTTTTTCAGCTGGCTAGGGCTAACTAATGTTTGGGTTTATTTCTAGTCCCATGCATTCAAGTCAGAGATCCTTAATTCCAAAATGAGGAAAACGTGTATGCCAATTTCATTAAAAAAGCAAACAACAAAAGCTAACAAAAGTAGAAAATATCAAACAATCAGAACATCCTTCTTAATCTGATAATCTTAACAATTGCAAAGAAACACAGCAATCAAAACTGATTCAGCAGAGTTGAATACACTCCCCCCCCCCCCCCAAACATACATGTACAGACTGACACTAGTGACAGAGTCACACATACACATGCACGCGCGCACACACACACACACACACATATTCATAGCCATAATTTAAGTCATATTAGTCCAATCAATCCACACAAAAGCAGTCCATTAAAAACATGTACTCCTCAATTAAGTTTTCAAATACAGTCAAGATGCCCAATGCCAATTTATAATCACCTCTGCTGAATTTGGCAAGTCAAGACACTAAAAATAAAACTTTCACCTGGTTCAATACTTGTCCTACTGTAACAGTTTTGTTTATCAGTGATGCTTCAACACTACAGGACTCATCATTTCAGCTTCTGCATTCTTGCTTTTCCAATGATTGGTGTCCATTTCAATACCTCATGCACATGCATGCAGGCACAATGACCACAGGCATCTATAGGCAAGTCACAAAGGTTCTACCACTTGTTTCTAGTTTCTATGCAGTTACAGTTATACACTCTCAGTCTCATCACACCAAGAGATGTGTCATCTCTCATCGCATGCTACTGCACAATCTGTGGCAATTAGGAAAGTCAAGGCACCAAAAGTACAATTTCACCTGGTTAAGTATGTGTCCAGACTCGCAGGTCTTTACTTGATATTTCACTAGTCTACAGAATTTTAGATGCTAGCATTAACTTTGATGGCATGGACAGCAGACAAACTACACCTGTATTTCTGTCTCAGAGTGCATTGCATGATCTGAACAGTTGTCATCCCAACAGACGTTTTCCCACCATTTCTGTCTCAAAGGTGTTTCAATGGATTCTGACATTTTACAGAATCAACAATGAAGGGGGTTAATTAGCGACTGAAAGACATCACACAAACACAACAAAGACCTGAGTGGCCTATGGTAACTCTCACATGGCATGCGAGTAAATATAAGATATGAATAACTCCATCAGAGGTACATCCTCATAAACTCCACCTGAGGATGTACTTCTGGGGGTTTATGTACCTTGTATTTATTCGCATGCCAGGTGAGAGTTACTGTAGGCCATTCAAGTCTTTGTTGTGTTTGTGCAACATCTTTTGAGTGCTAATTAACTGCATTATTTGTTGATTCTGCACAGGCGCTCTGGGGCTCTTTCTGTTTCAGACTGTGAATGTGACAATTTATAGTACAAACTTGGTGTCATAATGGCAGGTGAATAACCACAAAAAAGCACAACACTGGCCACTTACACAAACTGTGCTTCTTTGTTTTTGCATGATTTTGAATGTGCTTTTCATCGTAGCATCCAAAGTACACGCAAGACAAACAAGCATGCACTCGTAGACCTCGGTGTTTGCAGGTGTGGCAGAAACATGACTGTGCCTGCACAAAGACAAAATGAAATCAGTTGGCATGAAACATAATTCAAGATTCAAATACTGGAGTAGTTTAAATAAAAGAAAGTCATTTGGTTAAGTGCATTGTTTGTGAAGTAAAAACATTCCCTGACTTTATACATGCTGTGACTGACTTGGCATACAAGTGAATGGTGCTACTACGTAATGTATAAGGGTCACTGTCACAGTACCATGTGGGTCAACAGAATGCAATAAACTCAGGGCAAGGACTTGCAAAAACCAACGTCATCGGAACTAACAAGTAAAAACAGTTCAAACTGTCTATATTATGTTATGAATTTTAAACTGGGCGTGCCTGCGCAAAGTTTGCTTCATTCGTGTGACAATAAATCTCGTCAACCGGGTTTTTCCCCGTCTGTAAACTTAGCTCCCTTTTAGTGTCGCAAACAGACTGTACACTGACATTCGACTTAACCTCAAGGACAGGATTGTAACGTGTTCTTAATCAATAAATATGTATGTGTCTGTAGCGTGCACAATGACATCTGATGCATCAAGCGTGCTTTATTTTCGTTTCTGATGCCCCCGTCTGTGACTTCGGGGTACTTCTCACCTTCACTCGGCGTGCCTCTGTCGAGGAGCACGCTATGAAATATGAGTGTATAATATAAAACGACCGGATTCCGTTGGCTGCTTTGAGGCTGGTTAAATGTTCGCAGCCATGAAGACTCATCTTCTCCCCCTCACGCTTTTCCTGAACGAAAACTTCATGCCGAAACTCTCTCGAATTGAGTTGCGAGGAATGGTTCAACAATGGTTATGCGCAGTGACCAAGAAAAAACATGCCCGTCTGCGCACATGCGGTGTGTTGTTGACTGTGACGTTCCGTTTCCGGTTTCGATGGTTTGCCTGCTTCCCACTTCTCTTGACAAACAAACAAACTTTGAAAGGCTGCTGGTGCACATGCCATTCCGTCGTCAGCGTTCCAACGCAAAACTAACCATTGTCTAGAAGGTCTTTTCCGATCGGCCTCAATTTATGACGGAAGACAAGAAAATTAACAAAACGCCGTGTTGAAGAACACAAAAAGCGACTTTTGCTTTGGACAGAGTTTGGACAAAGAAAGCAAAAGGAAAGTTAATAAGATTAAGAGACATGTAATGATGTCTGTAAAAACAAACAAATAAGAAAACAAACGAGAAAGTGAAATGGTAAAACACGAACAAACGTTGATGATTTTGTAGCAAGGAAAAACAACTTTGAATGTAACTAGTTTTGAACCCACAAGTTTTCACATTTTGTTCAGAACTTCCACTAGTGCCAAGTGCCACCGAGTAGGACCAGGAGCAACCACTGAACCGCAATCATCATTTTTTTTATTAACTCAGCTACTGTTATGCATTGCCAGTGTTTCTCCATGCCACCGCCATGGCATTGACACAGATAGGACACACACAGAGGAATGTTTCTTTGTAAAACATCATTGACATTCAATTCCATTGTCTCGGCAAGCCTTCATCCAAAGTTCAACGTAAAAAATAATCTGTCAAGCTGTAGTCAAAGTCCAGTGTTTTCCAATCCCGCCAGTAGAATGATACTTTGACAGTGATCATCTCCTATACATATAAATTGTATTCAAATTCAGTCTTAAGTTCTTTGCATAATTAGAAATGGATTTGTATTTTTTTATGTAATGTATGACTAATATGGATCTGTAATATGCTGCTTGTGGATGCTTTAATTTGGTAAATGATGCTTCTGTTGCTTTAAAGTAAGTGTAGAAACCTTTAATTAGCTTAAAATATTTTGAAAATGTTTCACCCGGCAACAGATAGTGAGATACTGAGATAGTTAACAAGTTTACTGTTTAGAACTATAACAATACAAGTAACAATAGAAGAGGTGAGACTAGTTAACTACATGTGAGGATTTTGTTTCAAAGTGCCAGGTTGATGTTATACATTATGACATTTAATTGTATTTTTAAACTGAATATCATGAGTGACAGGGGAGGGGGAAGGGGTTGGGTATACGAAATTTCAATAGTCATGTCTCATCTGACAAGTGCCATAACCTCAGTTTAACATTTGTCATGTGCAAGTTCTCACTCACATTGGAGTCATTGCCCAAGGAACACTACCAGAGGAACACTAGAGTTTTGACAGTATTTTGAACATTCAGTTCCACCTATTGTCACTCACAGAACTTTGTTTCTAAACTCAAAGTTAGTCAAAGTTAATAACTGAATAAGGCATTATAAAACTAAATCCCACATAATCTCATTTTAATCACTTCCAATTCTACCAAAATGTTTTTGAGAAAGGTACTTCCTTTAATTTAAACCACCATGAATAATGTAGTAAGTTAGTATAGTAATTAGTATATATATATATATATATATATATATATATATATATATATATATATATGGAAACAATGCTTTTATTTTTATTTTTTAAAGGAAGTGTGTATGAATATGTGTATTGCAGTGTATGGATGCATACTAAATTACTATGCAAATAAGTGCCCCACAGTGATGCGCTTGGTAAATCTATGAAAGCAACAACAGTAACAGCAAAAGATATAATGACTGCTGGTGCTTTCTCCTTTTGTGTTTAAACAATTAAAGTAATCCACCATTGGTTATAATTGTAATTTTGTCACTCATCTTTTTTTCTCTCTGTCTTTTCTTTCAGACAGAGTGAGCTGAAGATGCCTGTGACTGTGAGCTGGCAGACAGTGAGTGGGACGCTTGCGTCTGTGGGCTTGCTCTACTTCATCCTCACTCAGCTGCTGAGGCGGAGAAAGAAAGCAGACATCAGGGGCAAGGTGGTCCTCATCACTGGAGCATCCTCAGGACTCGGGGAAGGTGAACGCATTTTGCTCCAGATGAGAAAACTAGATCAAAGTGAAAACTGAAAATCGTGAACTTTGTGTTTAAAATATTTGATTGACAATCCTCTTTGCATCGTTGATGGTTGTGGCAGAACTTGCTGCAACAAAAACTTTTGATTGACAATCCTCTTTGCATCGTTGATGGTTGCGGCAGAACTTGCTGCGACAAAAACTTTTGATTGACAATCCTCTTTGCGTCGTTGATGGTTGCGGCAGAACTTGCTGCGACAAAAACTTTTGATTGACAATCCTCTTTGCGTCGTTGATGGTTGTGGCAGAACTTGCTGCGACAAAAACTTTTGATTGACAATCCTCTTTGCGTCGTTGATGGTTGTGGCAGAACTTGCTGCGACAAAAACAACACACCCAAATAACCAACATCAAGTGTCATCTGTAAAAGTATAATGACTTGCTGCAGCCTCCTCCTCCTCCTTTTCCAGAGAGGGCTAAAATCACATAGTGGAGAATTTTGTCCCATTCAAACTTGTGCACATCTGTTGTCCTTTCCCTTTTGAACATCCCTAAAATAATTTATATTTATTACCATAATATGTTATTATGTTTACTCTAAAAACCGTTTTTTCCGCCTCCAGCTTGTGCCAGAGAGTTCTACAGACATGGATGCCGCGTGATACTGGCTGGAAGAAATGAGGAGAGATTGGACACAGTCAGAAAGGCTCTGCTGAGATCGCAGGTATAATTGTAATAAAAAGCAAAAGTGAAGATTGGGTGGATGAGTGTTAAAAGGGCTTTGCTGAGATCTCGGGTATAATTATAATAACAGCAAAAGTGAAGATCAGGAGGAGGAGTATTAAAAAAGGCTCTGCTGTGATCCTGGGTATAATAACAGCAAAAGTGAAGGTCAGACAGGTGAGTGTTAAAAAGGTTCTGATGAGATCTCGGGTATAATAACAGCAAAAGTAAAGACCAGGTGGATGAGTGTTAAAAAGGCTCTGGTGAGACCTCAGGCATAATAACAGCAAAAGTGAAGATCCGGAGGATGAGTGTTAAAAAAGGCTCTGCTGAGATCTCTGGTATAATAACAGCAAAAGTGAAGGTCAGACAGGTGAGTGTTAAAAAGGTTCTGGTATGATCTTGGGCATAATAACAGCAAAAGTGAAGATCAGGAGGATGTGTGTTAAAAAAATCTCTACTGAGATGCTGGGTTTAATAACGGCAAAAGTGAAGATCAGGATAATGAATGTTAAATTAAAAGGCTCTGCTGAGATTTAAGGTACAAATTACAATAACAGCAAAACTGAAGATCAGGAGGATGTGTGTTAAAAAAAGAGGCCTGGCTGAGATCTCAGGTATAATAACAGCAAAAGTGAAGGTCAGACAGGTGAGTGTCAAAAAGGTTCTGCTGAGATCTCAGGTATAATTACAGCAGAAGTGATGGTCAGACAGGTGAGTGCTAAAAAGATTCTGCTGAGATCTTGGGGATAATTACAGCAGAAGTGAAGGTCAGACAGGTGAGTTAAAAAGGTTCTGGTGTGATCTCAGGTATACCAACAGCAAAAGTGAAGATCAGGAGGTTGAGTGTTAAATTAAAAGGCTCTGCTGAGATCTCAGATACAAATTACAATAACAGCAAAACTGAAGATCAGGAGGATGAGTGTTAAAAAAGAAAAAGGCCTGGCTGAGATCTCAGGTATAGTAACAGCAAAAGTGAAGGTCAGACAGATGAGTGTTAAAAAGGCTCCGGTGAGATCTCATGTATAATAACACTTTAACAGTGAAAGTGAAGATCAGGAGGATGAGTGTTAAAAAGGTTTTGCTGAGACCTTGGGTATAATAACTGCAAAACTGAAGACCAGGCAGGTGAGTGTTAAAAAGGCTCTGGTGAGATCTTAGGTCTGTATAATAACAGCAAAAGTGAAGATCAGGAGGTTGAGTGTTAAAAAAGGCTCTGCTGAGATCTCAGTTATATTAACAGCAAAAGTAAAGATCAGGAGTACGTTTTAAAAAGGCTCAGGATGCTGAGATACGGATAAGGATGCTGAGTGTCAGAGCAGCTCTTAAAAACTTAATTGATATGTAGGCTTTCACTGCACATGCAGATTAAAAACATTTCAGTGAAGACTGCATGTGTGGAAACAAGGAAATTTTTCTCTTGTGTTCATTTTGATTTTGATTTTTTCAGATCAAATCGGTGAAAGAATACCACGAACCTGCCATACTGACCTTGAACTTGGAGAATGTGACTGCACTGCCTGAGAAAGCTCAGCAAGCCCTGGGGTTGTTTGGGAGTGTCGACATCCTCATCAACAATGCAGGTGTCAGCTACCGTGGCCGCATTCAAGACACTTCAGTTGAGGTTGATCAGAAACTCCTGACTGTCAACTACCTGGGTCATGTAGCTTTCATAAAAGGTGCATATTTGATGTTTTTGAAATTTGTGTGTGGTGCATTTGATAAGATGCATTCAAGTCTGCACCTGAGGTGCAGTCAGTTTCCAGACCATTTTGTCTGCATTCAGTGCCATGCGGTGTGGGTGTTGTGAAACAGTAGCTATTGTTCAGTTATGACCCTGCCTTTCGAAATGAGTCGGACGGATACTACTATTACTAGGCTGCTTTTTTCTCTGTGGCTTCTTTTCGAAAGGAGCTTCCATTATTTAGGTTTTGGGTTTTCAGCAAAATCAGACTGCCCAGTCTTTTTGTGTTTGTTCATTCAGTGTTGCTTTACATCCTCATAGACCGTGCAGACTGGGACAGGGAGCCCAGGACAGCCACCTCGACTTTCGCACTGCTACTGAGCTCTGTCTGTGTTGTTCAAGTTCAGTGTTGCTTTACATCCTCGTAGACCATGCAGACTGTTACAGTGTTAGGGACAGGGAGTCCCACATGGCCACCTCGACTTTCACACAGCTCCTGAGCTCTGTCTTTGTTGTCCAAGTTCAGTGTTGCTCTACATCCACAGAGACCGTGCAGACTGTTAAGGACAGGGAGCCCAGGACGGCCACCTCGACTTTCACACAGCTCCTGAGCTCTGTCTGTGTTCAAGTTCAGTGCTGCTTTATATCCTCAGAGACTGTAAGGACTGTTAGGGACAGGCAACCCAGGACAGCCAGCTCCTGAGTTTTGTCTTTGTTGTCCAAGTTCAATGTTGCTTTACATCCTCAGAGACCGTGCAGGCTGTTAAGGACAGGGAGCCCAGGACGGCCACCTCGACTTTCACACAGCTCCTGAGCTCTGATTTTCTTTCGTTTTTTGCATCAGAAATTATATATTCCTTATGCACAATTACAACAACAACAAAAAGTCATTAAAAGATGTTTTAAACATGACTGGAACACAAGAATAAGACCATCTTTTTCTTCCTGTTGCAGTCTTGTTGTCCTGCTGTTGTTGCTAGGGTATAGAGGGGTCTTTTCTTGGGTCTCCCACAGCTGACTGGAACACCCTCTTTTCCTTCCTGTTGCAGACTTGTTATCCTGCTGTTGTTGCTAGGGTCTAGAGGGGTCTTTTCTTGGGTCTCCCACAGCTGACTGGAACACCCTCTTTTCCTTCCTGTTGCTGTCTTGTTCTGCTGTTGTTGCTAGGGTCTAGAGGAGTATTTATTTGGTCTCCCACAGCTGACTGGAACACAAGAATAAGACTCTCTTTTCCTTCCTGTTGCAGTCTTGTTCTGCTGTTGTTGCTAGTGTCTAGAGGAGTATGTTTTTGTCTCCCACTGCTGACTGGAACACGAGAATAAGACCTTCTTTTCCTTCCTGTTGCAGTCTTGTTGTCCTGCTGTTGTTGTTAATGTTTAGGGGAGTATGGGGGATGGGGGGTGTCTCCCACAGCTGACTGGAACATGAGAATAAGACCTTCTTTTCCTTCCTGTTGCAGTCTTGTTATCCTGCTGTTGTTGCTAGGGTCTAGAGGAGTTTTTTTTTGTTTGTTTTTTGTTTGTTTTGGTCTCCCACAGCTGACTGGAACACCCTCTTTTCCTTCCTGTTGCAGTCTTGTTATCCTGCTGTTGTTGCTAGGGTCTAGAGGAGTATGTTTTGTGTCTTCCACAGCTGACTGGAACACAAGAATAAGACCCTCTTTTCCTTCCTGTCACAGTCTTGTTATCCTGCTGTTGCTGCTAGGGTCTAGAGGACTATGTTTTTGTCTTCCACAGCTGACTGGAACACAAGAATAAGACCCTCTTGTCCTTCCTGTTGCAGTCTTGTTATCCTGCTGTTGTTGCTAATGTCTAGGGGAGTATTGGGGGGGGGGGGGGAGGTCTCCCACAGCTGATGAGCAACATGAGAATAAGGTCCTCTTTTCCTTCATGTTGCTGTCCTGCTGTTGTTGCTAGTGTCTAGAAGAATAAGTTTCTTGCTCCTGTTGCAGCTTTGATACCTGCAGTGCTGGCCCGAAACTGAGTGGCACATGGAACTTGTTTTTCTTTCTTTCCTTTTTCTGCTCAAGTGTGTTGCATGCATCCTTGGTGCATGTTGTGCTGGCCCCAAAGATGAGTGTAAACATGGAACGTGTGCTTTTTCCTTTTCCTCATGTGTTGCAGCTGTGATACCTGTTGTACTGGTCCCGTGAGAGGAACATGGAACTCCTGCTTCTCTTTCTCATGCATGTTGCAGCTGTGATACCTGTCGTGCTGGCCCCAATGTTGACTGGAACATTCCAGAACTTGTGCAGTTTATTCTCAAGCTTGTTGCAGTCTTGATATCTGCCATGCTGGCCCCGAATGTGACTGGAACATGGAATAAGCTTCTGTTTCCACTCCTGTTGCAGCCTTGATGCCCACCATTTTAGCCTAAACTTGACTGAACTTACAGGAATAACCCTGTCTTTCTTCTCACCCCTGTTGCAGCCTTGATACCTGACATGTTAGCCTAAAACTGACTGGAACTTAAAGGAATAACCCTGTCTCTCTTCTCACATCTGTTGCAGGCTTGATACCGAACATATTAGCTTAAAACTGAACTTATAGGAATATCCCTGTCTCTGTTCTCACACCTGTTGCATCCCTGATACCTGACATCTTAGTTTAAAACTGACTGGAACTTGAAGGAATAACCCTGTCTCTCTTCTCACACCTATTGCAACCTTAATACCTGACATCTTAGTTTAAAACTGACTGGAACTTATAGGAATAACCCTGTCTCTCTTCTCACCCCTGTTGCAGCCTTGATATCCCTGTTAGCCTAAAATTGACTGGAACTTAATTTAAAGGAATAACCCGGTCTCTTCTCACACCTGTAGCAGCCTTGATATCCTTATTAGCCTAAAAGTAAAACTGACTGGAACTTATAGGAATAACCCTGTCTCTCTTCTCATCCCTGCTGCAACCTTGATATCCAACATGTTAACCTAAAATTGACTGGAACTTAAAGGAATAACCCTGTCTCTCTACTCACATCTGTTGCAGGCTTGATACCCAACATATTAGCTTAAAACTGAACTTATAGGAATAACCCTGTCTCTGTTCTCACACCTGTTGCATCCCTGATACCTGACATCTTAGTTTAAAACTGACTGGAACTTGAAGGAATACACTGTCTCTATTCTCATGCCTGTTGCAGGCTTCATACCTGACATGTTAGCTTAAAACTGAACTTATAGGAATAACCATGTCTCTCTTCTCATGCCAGTTGCAGCCGTGATACCCGACAGCTTAGCTTAAAACTGGCTGGAACTTAAAGGAATAACCCTGTCTCTCCTCTCACCCCTGTTGCAGCCTTGATACCCCACATCTTAGTTTAAAACTGACTGGAACTTGAAGGAATAACCTGTCTCTCTTCTCACCCCTGTTGCAGCCTTGATACCCAACACCTTAGCCTAAAACTGGCTGGAAGTTATAGGAATAACCCTGTCTCTTTTATCACGCCTGTTGCAGCCATGATACTCTTATTAGCTTAAACTGGAACTTAAAGGAATAACCCCGTCTCTCTTCTCACGCCTGTTGCAGCCTTGCTGCCGGCCATGCTTGCTCAGAACAGCGGCCACATTGTGGGCATCAGCAGCATCCAGGGCAAGATCTCCATTCCCTACAGATCAGCATGTGAGTGTCAACTTGTCCGTGGTGATTACTTTGTTGTCCCCCTGAAGGATTTGTCACGTGGGAAGAGCATATTGCTGTCCACCAGGAGAGCCAAAAAGTTTTTAGGGTTTTTGTCAAAACAAATTGCCAGGACATTTTTCCATGGTCAGGGTTTGGTTAAGTGCTGGGTGTTAGCGGCCTGTTGACCCCCTATCAGTTTAGCCATGTCTGCAGCAAAATGCCCCAGGTTCTGTAATCAGTGTACGCATGGACAAAACAAATTCTGGTTCTGATTGGAAATAAAATGGACTTGACGGAACATTTTGGAAGCTGTATATGTCACAGTCATGAGCACAAGTGGCAGGAATCTGTTAAAATTATGCAAAAAAACAAGAACATTTTCCTGACCTCCAACCTATGGATCATCACCAACAGCATTACACAAGATTAACGCAAATGCCAGCAGTTTGCATTCCAAGATAGAAAACGTTCAGCATCATGATTGGATGTTTTTTTTCTTCTCTTTTGTTGTTGTTGGGGTTTTTTTTGTGTTTTTTTTCCTGCTTTAAGCATCTCAGGCTGCTTTTGCACAAAAGTCTGAAACAGAATGACTGATAGCATTCGAAAACAAGATCCAAACACAAAAAGGTTCAAACAAATGCTTATTTATTTTGACATGGACACAATATGCACATTTTCAGGGAAATCCTCTTTGTCAAGCCGCAAAATGACACTTAAACAACAGATAAACGGTTAAAAACAATGACAAATGAGAGAAAAGAACTGATCTTGTTTCGGTTGAGTTTTTGTCACTTGTTCAGTGCTTGGAAGATTGTTCCAACAATGGCATTTGTCAACATCCTGCCAGTTGAGATTTTAGAGAAAGGTGTTACACGGTCAGCTAGCATAAGCCATCCCAAAGCACACCATGAGTATGAAGATGGGTCAACTGCATGAAGGTTTCCTGTAATAACTTTATTGCTGTCCCCCAGATTCTGCATCGAAGCACGCACTGCAAGCATTCTTCGACTGCCTGCGTGCGGAGCTTACCGACACCGGCATCCAGGTGTCTCTTGTCAGTCCTGGCTACATCCGGACCAACCTGTCCACCAACGCCATTTGCGGAGATGGTTCTGCATACGGAGGTTAGTAAGCACAGATGTGTACTTTTTATTTGACTTTTTTCTAGAATGTAACAGAAGATGTAATAGATGTCATTGCACAGTTTGTAGTTTTAGCATTTTCACACCGATGCAAAACTTTTTTTCTAAGTTCATGCTACGCCCACATTCCACCTGTACAGCAGTACCACATATGGACTGAACTGTTTTAAACTTTGGCTGTTGATTAGCGATAAGTCATTTCACTGATGCCAGTCTGTTGAGCAACACCACCACGCCTGTCTTTTGTTCTGCATTTTGCTGGACACATCTTTGCAGAATTTTTTAACATTTTTTTAATGGAAATTATAATAATAAGAACAAGAAGAGGAATGAAGTGTTGGTATTGGACTTTTTCTTCATTGATGTCAGTCTCTTCCAGTATTAAACACGAACAAGGTTTACTTGAAATTGGGCTGGACAAAGAGGTCATACAGTTTAAACTACCTATTGGTGGTGCACGTATAGATTCTCTCCCTTTGACCATGTGTTGTTGCCCTGTTGCACACCTGTGAGCGGGAAGGGACATGTAAATTGTCTCCCTTTGACCATGGACTTCCCAGCGACATGGACTGCGATCAACGTTCAAATGTAACATTATTGTTTCTCCATCACACACCATCCATTCAGTCTTGGTCTTCTAAAGTATCCATACTCCCCTGCCCCCTCCCCTCCCCCCCATCTGCACAGTGATTGCAATGCCCTGCCCAGCAACATGGCAAGCAATTAATGTTCAAATGTAAAAATTATTGTTTCTTCATCTTGTTTCAGTCTTGTTTTCTAAAGTACCCATGTTCCCCTGAACTGCACAGTGATTGCAATGTACTGCCCGGCAACAACTGTAATTTCCTGTAATGAGATGAATAAATTATCTTGTATTCTGTATGGCAAGAGATTAATGTTCACAGGTATCTTTTCTTCATCTGAATTCTCAGTCTTGTTCTTTCTTCTGAAGTATCCATGCTCCCCTCAGCTGTACAGTCTTCTTTTCTGTCTCCTTCAGTTATGGACAAAACCACGGAGACCGGTATGCCAGCAGATGCCGTTGCCGAGATAGTTCTAAACTCGGTGGAGCGTCACCAACCTGATGTTGTCATCGCGCCATTTGTGCACCGCGTTGCCGTTGTTTTACGAGCTGTAGCCCCACACATTTTCTTTTCCATCATGGCAAAGCGAGCCCGAAAGCAGCGGAGAGACTATGTGAAAACTGAGTGATGCCATGGCTGCCGTGATGGAAAGTGCCTTCACAAGAAGATAAACAGGACTGTTGTCATTGTGTTACTTCCTTTCAAATGTTGTCTTGTGAGCCATGTTCCAGTTTGCTCATTTCTTCTGCGGCGTGGAATGAGCTTGGTGGGCCAGCTGTTGAAGTGTGCGTTATTCCTCTACTGACTGGGCACACAGTTTGAGTGGTAGATGCTGAAGCATTCATTAAAATCAGGTGGTTGAAGCATTCATTAAAATCAGTTGAAGACTGTATTTTGTCTAATTAGGTCAAAGAGTAATGAGCAAGAGATCAAACTGAACATGTCATGTTGCATTATGTGGAGAGTAGTTCATGCTCAGTGATTAGATATTGAAGCCTTCATTCATTGTGCTGGAAATCCAGATGACTCAATCTGTCTAATTTGATCAGAAACTAATCAGGGAATGCTGATTGAACAAAACAGCAACAAAAAAGCATCAACAACAAAAAAAGACATTATATTATTTGTACTTATCATTGATATGTGTTTGGTGTGTGCAAGTATTGACTAGTTTGATGCCACTCTCATCCGCTGTGTTTGTCCTTCATTATGAAAATTTTGATGGTTCTGTTTTGCCTTTGAGACATTGATTGCACTCATGTGCAGCTAAACTTAAGTCGGTCACAATTCACTGCACATTTGTTACAAGTTCTCCATCGCGTAATGTCTTTTCCATCATGAACAACTGTGATGCAACTGATTACCATAGTTCATGTTCTGTCAAGAATCATGCATAATATTATATGCCATGACAAATTTATAGATTTAGCCTATACTGTAGCACTGGGCACCCATGAAAAGTACAGTAACTTTTTTGTTGTTGATCACTTGCTTGAAAAATGTCATGCTCAGTGTTCATCTGCATCTAGGAATGTAGTCTGTCTCTAGTCTAAGGTCTAAAGTCTAGTCTGCCTCCAAGGCCACTGGCACTATAAACCTGAGCACTGGTTCAGTCTGAGGTATTATTTAAGCAGGATCCTTCAGGCCTGGCATCTGCCATGATAATAACTTACACTGAGCATTATATTTTTGTTGTTAATTTTTTAAATTCAAGTTTGGTAAACTTATCCACTTTCAAAGTCACACAGGCGTGTCAGAAAGGGACAACTGATATTTTCTTTGGGATTTTTTTGGCGTTTCTCAGCTAGAGCCCTGAAGTTCACCCAATATTGGGTGAGACAGTAGAGTGTGCAATGGTTACCCCCACACATTTACATACCATTGTACATACATACAAGTGCAGTGTTACCTGAAACTCCAGCAGCTGCACTCTGATCTATGCACATGTGATGCGCGTCAGGTGAGAACACTTGATGGAGTTCTGTATGTCTGATCTCACTAATCATTGCTCACAAAACTTCTATATAAAGTCAAAAAGGGGCATTAATTTATTTTTATTTTTATTTTTTATACTTTTTTATTTGAAATTTGGTTATCTTTTATCACCTGAATGGAAAGAATCTTTGAGAAAGCTAGTTCCTCAAAATTCAGGTTGCTGAATTGACCATATGTGATGAAGTGTTAAGATTTTTATTTTTTTATTATGCTTTCTAATATAGTTTCTTTTTTGTTTTGTTTTGTTTACCATATAATCATTTTTAGACATTTCTTGTGAAAGTGCAGTAACTGCTGGGAGTTCTTGGTGTAATCCTCTTGCAGTTGAACAGTTATATTCAAAATGGAGATCATATAATAATATTCACTGTTGCCAGTGTAACAAAGCTTCTCATTGTGTGTATACGATTTGGTCATGAATTGAAGTTAAAACTAACAAAAAACCTTGAGCCACTATGGTGATGTATCTAGTCTGTTTGTGTTCAGCTTTTGTGTGTGTGTGTGTGTGTGCGCATGCATGCGTGCCTGTGTGTGTGTGTGTGTGAATGCTTGTTTTGACACATACTTCCAAAAGTGCCTATACTTTGATCTTGAAATCAATACCACAGTGACGGAAGGCCGTTTTCAGGGAAGAAGGGAACCACCTTGCACCTTTCTCTGCCCTGGGGACCTTGTATGACATCATTGACAGAGCCCCCCCACCCCACACACACACACCCCAACCCGCGTACTTATGTGACGTATGACTATCAACATTTTTCTTCTTTCATTAACATCCACCATCATCAGTCGTACGGAAAATAATGAGCCTACAAAAACAACTTGAATATAACAAAGGTTTGTTCATGTACAGGGTCCTTAGCAATGAGGCTCCAGGGTACATACCTAACCTGTACACACACACTCCCTCACGCTATTCCAACTCCATGAACTATTACCTTAGTTTGCCTAGGCCAAGGATAGACATATTCAAAACAAGTATATCCTTCTCTGGTGTTTATCTATGGAACAACCTACCTCTGACAGTCAGATCTTGTCAGTCACTCAGCTCTTTCAAGCGTAAATTTTGTGCACACCTTGAAGTAGTTACATAGGATGGACTGTGACATAATACTCCACCCAATCCTTCCGACTGCTTGTGATAGCCTCCCCCCCCCCCCCCCCCCCCTTACTGTTCTTTATAAGCATTGGCTGTTTTTGTTGTTGTTGTTTTTCTCCCAATACCAGTTTTGAATTGATCAAATATATTCTGCTGCCTTATTTACAGGTTGTATGCTCATAATGTATAACTGAGTGATGTATGCATGTGTACATCTGGTGCTGTGAACACGCAATGTTTTGTTTGGAAAATCTGATGTATCAAATTTCACTCACTCACTCATGCCTGTATACATGTATATAAATTATGCCTGTAATTTTATATTTACTCATCAGTAGCTACGCAAGGACTAGTTGTTAGACGGATTTTTGACTGAACCTAAACTACAATCCTTGTAAAATAAAGTTTTAGAGCTCGAGTTCCAGTTCTCTGTCTCTCTCAGAACAGAGAGAGACTCAGTTTTCGAGTGTGCATTCCAAGACTGGTCATTTGAGACCTATTTTAACGACCCATCCTCCGCCACTCCTTCCGACCCCCCCCCCCCCCCCCCCCCCCACCCACCCTGCCTTCTCAGTCCCTTACTGTTCTTTCAGTAAGAAAAGCATTGACTGCTTCTGTTTTCTTTTCCAGTACTAGTCATATGAACTGATCAGATGTTCTGCTGCTTCATTTGCTCATATATGCTCACCGTATGCTCATAATATGTAACTGAATGATGGCATGTGTTATTCTGGCGCGTGAGCACGCTGTGTTTTGTGTGGAAATTCTCACGTATCACGTTTCAATCACTCATTCATGCCTATATGTATATAAATTATGCCTGTAATTTGATATCTGTTCATCAGTAGCGTAGCAAGGACTAGTTGTTAGGTTTTTGAATGAACCTAAACTACAATCCTTGTAAAATAAAGTTTTCGAGTTCGAGTCGTACGGTGAATCGGTCGTTCTGACGTGAACCAGTTTCCAGTTTACAAAGAGTAAGACTCACTTTGACTGAGACCATTCTTGGGTGGGGATGAGGGGGGGGGGGGGGGGGGTAGACTAGATCGAACCGGCAGTAAAAATTCCCCGGCAGGCAGACTAGAAAGGGTTAAGGCTAAAATTGTATCTCCTCAACTCCCATCAACTCCCACTCTCGTGTTTCCACGGAACGGAATCCCTTCTTACCACGAACCGCCACTCTTCTGTCAAAATGAATATATTGTCTTGATGATTGGAGTGGTCGCTCTTCCCTCAGGGGCTGGCTCCATCCACTACCGTGTGAGGCAATAACGATGTTCTTCAATTTCATTGCAGGAAGAACTAATTCGTTCAGCAAATTGCTCTTGACAGATCACTCTTCATCAGCGGGGATCGGACTTGTGAAACGAGGAATGGGAAGTGCATGCAATCTGATCCTTGTTAGTCCATTAGATTTCAGTTCCGGAGAGGTGATTGCTGTGAGGGCCTAGGACAGCCAAAAAATAGGAAGAAGGAAGTGGAGGGTGAGCCGGAGTCTCTGTGACAAGGAAGGGGTGGAGAGGTGGGGGGGGGGGGGGGGGGGGGGACGTGTGAGTAGAACGTTAGAGTGTGTGGGGTAAAATCCGGGTTTGTCAGTTTCTTCCTTCTTTAATTGTGAGGATACCGTGTAGAGTTTATAAACTGTCTCTTCCCCCCCCCCCCCCCCCCTCTCTCTCTATATCTTCCCCATCCCCACCCACCCTTTACATGGCCGGGACTGATTGCAGGGGGGGACGAATACGGCGGGTGTGGACGGGTGGAACTAAACTGCAAAATAACGAAGTGTATAATATACTTTCTTTTTCTAACAGAAAAATAATTAAGGAGAAGAAGAAGAAAACTTGTGAAATTACACAAGGCTGAAAACTGGATCTATCTGATCAATAAAGGGAACTAATTAAAAAGGCTCAGTTGATTGAATCGATTACAATAGAGCAGGTCAATCTAGAATCTGTTCATTGTAATCAATGTAAGAAAGACAATGAAGCATGCAAAATACTTTGTTTTCAACACACACTCACACACACAAACACACACACATAAACACACGCACGCACGCACTCTCTCTCTCTCTGTAATTGGGGAGGGGTGTGATGCAGATGCAATGCGCGTGTGTGTGGGGGGGGGGGGGGGGGGGGGGGGGGGCTTGAAAACACATACACAACAAAACCAACAAAAAAACACTAATCGAAAAAACTGGAGTTGATCTACTTGATCAAAGGGAATAAGTCACAACGCTCGGCTGACGTCACGCTAGAACACGGATCACAGAGAGTTTAATCGATGACAACAATAATTAGCGTTAGCTTGGCAATCAACGGCCGGGATTAACTCCACCAAGGTCGTAGTCGCAAAAAAAGAAAAGAAAGCAGAACGGAAGAAGAAGCGGAAGAAGAAGCGGAAAGGGTGGGTAGGGCAGCTAGGGAGAGACAGACAGACAGAGACAGAGACTCACACACACACACACACACACACACACACACACACACACACACACACACACACACACACACACACTGACACACACACACACACACACACACACACACACCCACCACCACCACAACAACAACAACACACCCTCGCCAGTGGCATTCTATGCTTGAGCAAGCAACACGCACAGGTCCGTTGCTTACGACAGAAGCGATTTTTATTGCAACGACCACGACTGTTACCAGCACAGCTAGAGCGAGGAAAGATATAGATATATTGCCTAGCGAAAACAGCTTCATATCATTTTTATTACTGACCGAGCTGAATTAAGAAAGAAAGGATCGTTGGCTTTATTGAGAGAAGTAAAGCGAGAGAAGGAGAGATTTGAAGTGGCATGCGTGTGTTTGTTGTGAGTGTGTGTGTGAGTGTGTGTGTGTGTGTGTGTGTGTGTGTGTGTGGTGTGTGTGTGTGTGTGACAGCAAGAGAAGGAGAGAAACTGATGGAAGCACAGAGAGACGGGCAGGTAGATCGAGTGTGTGTGTGTGTGTGTGTGTGTGTGTGTGTGTGTGTGTGTGTGTGTGTAGGAAGAAACTGAGATTGTGTGGGCTGGGAGAAAGAAGTGAGGTCTTTGATGAACTGAATGACTCCACCCAGAGCAACCAAAGGTCCATGTCTTCCATACTCTGAGTAGCGAGCTGCAGACTTTCATGCTCTGTCTGCTGCCGGAAATTCTGCTCTTTTAATAAATTATAACCTTCCCGGCTCAATCAACTTAATTTTGTAACGCCCCCCCCCCCCCCCCCCCCCCCCCCCAAAAAAGCAGTTTTTGGTTTGTTTGTTTCAGTGTTTGTTTTTGTTTTGTAAGCGACAGTGTCGTGTTTTTAATACAGAGAATGAGATTTACGATTTGTTCAATAATTGGTATCTCCAGATATGATCTTCGAGCGTGACTGGTGTTAAAATGTAACGGATCAACCTATCAATCGATCGTCAATACCGTGGCGTTGCTTTGAGGCCGCCGGAATAATTATAAAGCCCACAGGCTTATGATCCTAAGGATTGGCAGATAGTGGAAGCTCGCTCTCCGCAAACATGAAACACAGAGCTGGGGTCAAGTCCTTCGTCTGCCGAACACTCTTAGACTAATATGAAAAGGTTCTATATCGACGTTTTCTCTGAACGTCTAGTTATTCGGATCGCCCCAGGCTGTGACCTGGCTGGTTCAAGTTTTAATGACGGCCAATCCCATGAAATTTGCCGGCGGTGGGGTGTGGGTGCAAAGAAGTTGTCAAAGGTTGTGTGTGTGTGTGTGTGTGTGTGTGTGTGTGTGTGTGTGTGTGTGTGTGTGTGTGTGTGTGTGTGTGAGTGCAGTATGCATGAGAGTGTGTCCGTGCATGCGTGTGTGTGTATGTGTGTGTGTGTGTGTGTGTGTGTGTGTTGTGTGTGTGGTGTGTGTGTATTCGATGCGTGCGTGTGAGTGTGTGTGTGAGTGCAGTTGCATGAGTGTGTGTGTGTGTGTTGTGTGTGTTGTGTGTGTGTGTTGTTGTGTTGTGTGTGGGTGTGTTCATAAAAAGCAGTGTTTGTGCCTAGTCACGAATAACGCCTAAGTGGCTACGCCCCCCCCCCCCCCCCCCCCCCCCACTCTCTCTCTCTCTCTCTCTCTCTCTCTCTCTCTCTCTCTCTCTCTCTCTTCTCTCTTCACTCTCACTCAGTCCTCATACTGTATATTAAATAATCCTGTAATTTGATATCTACTCATCAGTAGCTTAGCAAGGATAGTTGTTAGACAGGTTTTTGACTGAACCTAAACTACAATACTTGTAAATCAAGTTTTCGAGTTCGAGTTCTCTCTCTCTCTCTGTCTCTCTCTGTCTCTGTCTCTGTCCTCTGTCTCTCTCTCCTCTCTCTCTCTCTCTCTCAGCTCTCTCTCTCATCTCTCTCTCTCTCTCTCCCGCACTGTCTCTCCCCGCACATCTTTAATCTGCACAGGTATATATATATATATATATATATATATATATTATATATATATATATATATATATATATATATATCACGTCACGTCATTCGAGCTGTGAAAAGGCCCGTATCAAAGCCCGTCTATTTTAAAATAGACGGGCTTTGGTCTGTATGCACCGAAGACGTGGCGGCAATCCGGCAACATAACAGTCAGTGAGTGGCATCAGAGACAGCCTTGGGGAGGTGCTGCAAGAGACAGAGATGGAGGAGGTCGGGGGAGGGGGAAGGGGGGGGGAGGGGGGAGAGAGGGGGGGGGGGGGGGGGAGGGTAGCGTGGGCAGCCGTGAAGAAGAAAATAGCTGCACGGCTGAGCCTTTCACTTACAGGAAGGACGACTGGTCAACAACAACCCGAAAATAAATCCTCGCGTTTCCTGAAATACAATGTTGACTCCGGCGGCCTTGTACTTTGTGTGTGTCAGTGTGTGTGTGTGTGTGTGTGTGTGTGTGTGTGTGTGTGTGTGTGTGTGTGTGTGTGTGTGTGTGTTGTGTGTTGTGTGTGTGTGTGTGTGTGTGTGTGTGTGTGTGTTTCTGTGTGTGTGTGTGTGTGTGTGTGTGTGTGTGTGTGTGTGTGTGTGTGTGTGTGTGTGTGTGTGTGTGTGTGTGTGTTTCTGTGTGTGTGTGTGTGTTTCTTCCCCCCCTCCGTGTGTGTATGTGTGTGTTTCTTCCTCCCCCCTCCCCCTCCCCCCCTTTTTTTCTTTCTTCATCACGCGCGGACGTGGGGGAGGGGGGGGGGGAGTAGGGTGCGGGGGTAGACTGTGCGGAGAGAAAGAGAAAGACCCCACACTCTGTCGACTGCCCTCCGACTGTTTTTGCCCGCCCATGCAGAAGCCCGCGATGCAAGTTGCAGTCTGAGTACGGTTTCCGGCCAGGTCTGGAATTAGATACATCCGTATCTTGAAGATCGATCGAAGAGGTTCTCTACTGACGGCCCACAACAGGCACTTGATACGCAGGCTTGGCTGTATGGTAATGTTACATCTGCACCCCCCGTCCCCTTCCCTTCCCTCCATCCTCTCCCCGTGACTGTATGGTAGTGTTACATCTGCACACCTCCCTTCCCTCCATCCTCTCCCCGTGACTGTATGGTAGTGTTACATCTGCACACCTCCCTTCCCTCCATCCTCTCCCCGTGACTGTATGGTAGTGTTACATTTCACACCCCCCTTTCCTCCTTCCCCCTACGTAGGATTTACATCTGAATCCCTTTATTCTCCCCCCGGCTTTGGGTTTTACTCTGCACACCTCCCTTCCCTCCACCCTCCCCTATGGTAGTGTTACATCTGCACACCTCCCTCCCCTCCATCCTCTCCCCGTGACTGTATGGTAGTGTTACATCTGCACCACCCTCCCCTCATCATCTCCCCGTACCTGTAGCCGGATAGAGTTACATCTCCCCCAAATTCCCCTCATCAGTCTCCCCGTAACTGTAGCCGGATAGGGTTACATCTCTCCCCCCCCTTCCCCTCTCCTCTCCCCACTTAGGTAGTTTAATCTCAACCCCATTCCCCTCATCCTCTCCCCGTGACTGTAGGTGTGTTACATCTGCAACCCCATTCCCCTCATCCTCTCCCCGTGACTGTATGGTAGTGTTACATCTGCAACCCCATTCCCCTCATCCTCTCCCCGTGACTGTATGGTAGTGTTACATCTGCAACCCCATTCCCCTCATCCTCTCCCCGTGACTTAGGGTAGTGTTACATCTGCAACCCCATTCCCCTCATCTCTCCCCGTGACTGTATGGTAGTGTTACATCTGCAACCCCCCCATTCCCCTCATCCTCTCCCCGTGACTGTATGGTAGTGTTACATCTGCAACCCCATTCCCCTCATCCTCTCCCCGTGACTGTATGGTAGTGTTACATCTGCAACCCCATTCCCCTCATCCTCTCCCCGTGACTGTATGGTAGTGTTACATCTGCAACCCCATTCCCCTCATCCTCTCCCCGTGACTGTATGGTAGTGTTACATCTGCACCCCCCCCCCCCTTCCCCTCATCCTCTCCCCGTGACTGTATGGTAGTGTTACATCTGCACCCCCCATTCCCCCCCATCCTCTCCCCGTGACTGTATGGTAGTGTTACATCTGCACACCCCCTTTCCCCCCCCCTTATCCTCTCCCCGTGATGTAGTGTAGTGTAGTGTTAAATGTGCACCCCCGCCCCCACCTTTCCCCCACCTCGTGACTGTATGGCAGTGTTACATCTGTAACCCCACCCCTCCCCCCGTGACTGTATGGCAGTGTTACATCTGTATACCCACCCCTCCCCCCGTGACGTATGGCAGTGTTACATCTGTAATCCCCCTCCTCCCCTACTGTATATTTGTTACATCTGAACCCCCCCCCTCCCCCCCGTCCGTGTTACATCGACCCACCCACCCCCCCCCACCCCCCACCCTCCCCACCCCCGCCACCCTCCCCCCCTCATCCTCATCCTTGTGATGCTGGGCTTGCTGTTTACACTCTGTGCGTGCGGCGACTTGATGGAGTGGAATCGGTACAACTGATGATGGTGATGATGATGTGGGGCTTAATGCCCTCAGATGTCGGGCTGACATATTAGGGACAAGAAGAGTACAACTGTCACTGAGCAGGCAGCTTTTTATCACTTGAGCTGTTTTGATGACTAGGTTTCAACCTCAGTGGTGGTATGCTGTAACTCTTGGTTTTGTGTGTGTGTGTGTGTGTGGGGGGGGGTGTGGTTTTTGTTTTGGTGTGTGTGTGTGTGTGTGGTGTGTGTGTGTGTTGTGGTGTGTGTTGTGTGGTGTGGGGTGTTGAGTGTGTGTGTGTGGGTGTGTGTGTGTGTGGTGTGTGGGGGTGTGTGTGTTGTGGTGTGTGGGGTGTGTGGTGTGTGTGTGTGTGTGTGTGTGTGTGTGTGTTGTGGGGGTTGTGTGTGTGTTGTGTTTGGTGTGTGTTTGTGTGTGTGTTGTGTGGATGTGATTTGGTGTGGGGTGTGTGGTGTGGTGGTGTGGGGTGTGTGTGTGTGTGTTTTGGTGTGTGTGTGGGGAGTGTGTGTGTGTGTGTGTGTGTGGGGGTGTGTGGGGTGTGTTGTTGTTTTGTGTTTTTGTGTTTTTGTGTGTGGTGTGTTTGTGTATGTGTGTGTGTGTGGGGTTGTGTGTGTGTGTGTTGTGTGTGTGTGTGTGTGTGTGTGTATGTGTGTGTGTTGTGGGGGTGTGTGTGTGTGGGGTGTGTGTGTGTGTGTGTGTGTGTGTGTGTGTGTGTTGTGTGTGTTTTTGTGTGTGTGGTGTGTGTGTTGTGTTGTGTGGGGGTTTTTTTTATGGGTTGTGTTGTGTTGTGTGTGTGTTGTGTGTTGTGTTGTGTGTTATGTGTGTGTGTGTGTGTGGTGTGTGTGGGGTGTGTGTGGTGTGTGTGTGTTGTGTGTGTGGTGGGGGGGGGGGGGGGGGGGGGGGGGGGGGGGGGAGAGAGAGAGAGAGAGAGAGAAGAGAGAGAGATGTCGGGCTGACATATTAGGGACAAGAAGAGTACAACTGTCACTGAGCAGGCAGCTTTTTATCACTTGAGCTGTTTTGATGACTAGGGTTTCAACCTCAGTGGTGGTATGTGTAACTTTTGTGTGTGTGTGTG
>JABMCL010001962.1:330000-333278 GCA_018857735.1 Alviniconcha marisindica
GGAAGCGAGGTGGCCTATTAGGGACGGGTTTGGTTGCTCGAAACAGGAGTATAATTATATACCCTGACCAGTCTGCGCCCGTTTCGTGTTGCTTGACTAAGTTGTTGTTGAAGTGTTGCTTTACGTTCACAGAAACCGTAAGGCTTATTAGGGACGGGAGCCCAGGACGGCCACCTCGACTTTCACATAGCTCCTGAGCTCTGTCCGATTAAAAGAATTCAGCGTTCTTTTAAACTGCGTTTTGATAATAATAATAATAATAATAGATAACTTTTGTATAGTGTACACAAACTCACTGCGCTTTACAACATTCTCCAACATTTTCTAAGTTTCACAAACATAGTACATATAATTATGACAACTAACAATGTGTATTATACACACACCAAAAAAGTACATGTGCCATATGAGAAGCAGCAATATATAAAGAAAAAGAATCATATTACTACCTACCCTTAATTCCATCCCTCCCACTGAGTCCCCACCCCCGCCCCCAACTCACACACACACACACACACAACCATACACACACACACACACACACACACACACACACACACACACACACACACACACACACATGAATATGAAACAGGTAGCGGTTAGCATGTACAAATCAATCAGAAGGCTTGGCGTTTTTAGGTTAGCTTTGAAAGTTGGGAGGCAGGGAGAGGCTCTCAGGTCGGCCGGCAGCGAATTCCAGCCGACAGTCGGAGCAATTTAACCAAAAGAGCGTTCACCGAAGGTTTCCAAGTTTAATTTGGAATTTTGAGCAGTCTTCCTGTCGAAGAACGAAGGGTAAAGGAGATCCCTTGTTAGTGCGGTTTAGGGAAGTAAATCCGAGAACTAACTCTTCCAGGTAAAACGACCAGTGCGGTCACACACGCACTGGAAGTTTCACAAACTCCGCCACACCGGCCAGTAACTACCGAAGTATAAACGTATAGCCTGCTTTTCCACGGTCACAGCGAGCCGGTTTGGCCAAGCGGTAAGGCGTTAGGCTGGTAAGCAGAGGGACCTCGGTTCGAACCTGCTTCAGCTCTCCTTTCTCTTCACAAGTTGTGGTCTGTGGACACTGTCTTGTGACTTTGTCCATCACAATTATGAAGCATTAAAATGGTTCTCATCGCTGCCCATCTTAATGCAGAAGTCATTCTGGTGGCGACAGTGTCACAGTAGCGATAGGTATATAATCTCCCTCTTCTCCCACCTCCATACCCCCTTCCCCCCTTCTCCCCGTCCCTAATAAGCCTTATGGTTTCTGTGGACGTTAAGCACCATGTTTACTTACTTCCACGGTCAGTAGTTAGCAAGTAATTCGATAATAGTTTTATTTTTATTTTTTCTTGGTCCACCAATAGACGGCGCCCGCTGACAACTGGGAGCGAGTAAGTAAGTAAGTAACTTTGTGTTTTACGCCCAGTCAACCATTCGGTTATATCAGGGCGACACTGGGTGCGAAATTACATCCCTGCGGTGCTTTCAGTTTACGTAAGAAAGACTGGGGCAAATGCGCCACACGAATTTATGTACTTATAATTATTAAAAAATTACTTTTACACGTTTTTTTCTTTTCGTTTTTTTTTTTTTAAAGGTCAGTTGCCTGTGCTGTGGCTCGATTATATAACCCCCCCCCCCCCCACGCCCCCGCCCCCCCCCCCCCCCCTCCCCGCCTTTCCCCAGAGGAAAGGAAACGACGAAAAACAACAATATTAATATTAAATGCATTTCTAATGCGCCGAATCTCGCTGTAACTATACATGTGTGAGGCTCAAAGCGCTATACATAAAAGGTTACAACAATGCACAACCAAATTAATTTAATAATGCTGTTACGTATCTCACTCTATCCCTCCCCCTCCTCCCCTGCATACACACACACACACACACACACACACACACACACACACACACACACACACACACACACACACACACACACACACACACATGCGCGCGCACGCACGCACGCACGCACGCACGCACACACACACACACACACGCGCGCGCACGCGCACGCACGCACGCACGCTCGCACACACACATACACACGCACGCACGCACGCACGCACGCACGCACGCACGCACACACACACACACACACACACACACACACACAATCTCGCAATACCTCTCTTCCCCATCTCTCTCTCTCTCTCTCTCTCTCTCTCTCTCTCTCTCTCTCTCTCTCTCTCTCTCTCTCTCTCCATCTCTCTCTACCCACCAACACACCCCAAAGAAGAAAATAAAAATTAAATCGAGGACAAAACATGCTGTTTTCGTTGAACATTATTGATTTATTCCTACTCTGCTTGTTTCTTTCTTTCTTTTTCTTTTCTTTCTTCTCTTCTCATTGCTGTTGACGCATGACAAGGGGTCTCGTTGCTTCTAATTATTTTTGTACTAATTGTCATTGTGGAAGACCCCACACGCTCGTGATTTTACTTCTCGTTTTTTTGTTTGTTTTTTGTTTTTGTTTTTTTGTTAGTTTTGTTTTGTTTCTTCCTTTTGTTTTTGTTCTTGTTTTGTTGTTCTCTCTGTGTGTGCTAATTTGGAAGATGCCACACGCTTTGTGTATGTGTGTGTGCCCCCCCGCGTCCCTCCCCCTCCCCCCGCACCTTGCGACCTGGAACTCTCTGTATTTTCCTCTTTACTCTCTGTTTTGATTTGTTTTTCAAGTCAAAACTGAAAACCCACCTCTTCTCGTCTGCATGCTGATTTGTCGTTTCTTTCCTTTCCTTTTTACCAGCCCATCACCAGTAATGCGTGTATTTGTAGTGTGTGTGTGTGTGTGTGTGTGTGTGTGTGACGTGTGTCGATGCAAAATGGGACAGATAGAAAAAGAGTTTTAAAATATATATCCGACTGCCTTGGGAAGCGTGCATGACTGAGGTATGCGAAAAGGCTCTGTTTCTTCATTGTGGAGGTCAGGAACTGCAGCCGGGACGGATTTTCCAAAGTTTTGATGAACAGTTTGTGGCTGTTCACGACGTTCGGCCCACGGGCAGTGACGGGGTGTATTCTAAATGCATAACCCCCCCCCCCCCCCCCCCCCCCGTACCCCGCATCTTACCCCCCCCCCCCCCCCCCCCCTCCCCCGTACCCCGCATCTTTCTTCTAGACTTTTTTTTTTATTCTTTAAATCTTAATTGCACCGCTCCCAGTCTGTCTGTTTTCCTGTTTGAGCACCGTGGCAAACGAAGAAGCGCACGGTGAGTGAAACTCAACGGTGCAGTGGAGTCACGAAGCCATATTTTCACGCCGCGCACGTGAACTGTG
>JABMCL010001280.1:0-7500 GCA_018857735.1 Alviniconcha marisindica
AAATTTTTTTTAAACCACCAAAAACAAAAAAAAAAAAGACAAAACCCACCAACTCAAGCACACAGAACAGAAGCCGCACGCAAACACACACACACTCCCAGCCACATGCCAAGGTGCGCAACCACGCATGGAAAACGTTTAGCACGTGCACAAGCCAGCTAAGCTGGCAGCCCCGCCGCAGTCACCTAGGTCAGCAAGGAAACGCATGACGGCACAACGAGTGGCCCCAACAGATGTCGAATGTTGTCAGACTGCGGTGGGGGGGCGGGGAGAAAAAGAAGCTGAGGGGGAAAAGGGGATTGCTCCTTACCTGAAAGCCGGGACCCATGAACCAGAGCATGCTGTAGATTTGGTGCAGCAGCGAGTGGGTGTATTCTGGATCCATGCCGCTTCGACGCTCCGACGAATTAATAAGTCCGTTCTAGACTGATTTGTCAGTCTGGACCGCGTTCTGGTCCTTAAAGCGCTCTTGCTGTTGTTGTTGTTGTTGTTGTTGTTGTTTTCGATGAAACTCTAACGTCCATCCAGTAACGAGTGAGATTCTCTGTATGTAGTTCTTCTTGCCGTTTTCGCTAAAACTCCACGGTTCACCTATACGTGGGTGAGATTTTCTGTATGCAGTTCCTCTAGTTGTTGCTTTGGCTAAAACTCCAGTGTACACACTGAAGTGGTAGTGGGATTTTCTGTATGCAGCTCTTCCAGTTGTTTTCGCTAAAAACTCCAAGGTTCACCTATACGTGGGTGAGATTTTCTGTATGCAGTTCTTCTTGTGGTTGCTTTCGCAAAAAATCCAATGTAAACACCCCAAAGAGATGGTGGTGATAGGTGAGATTTTCTGTATGCAATTCTTCTGCTTGTCGTTCTTGTCGTTCTCGCTGAAACTTCAAGCTTCACCCCGTATACATTTTCTCTTTTCGTTTTCGCTAAAACTCCAAAGTTCACCCCAAAGTGGGTGAGATTTTCTGTATGCAGTTCTTCTTGTTGTCGTTTTCGCTATCACTCCAAGGCTTACCCCGACGTTCTTCTTCTTGTTTTCGCTAAAACTCCAAAGTTCGCCCAAAAGTGGGTCAGATTTTCTTTATGCGGTTCTTGGTTTTCGCATAAACTCCAAGGTTCGAATGGAAGTGGGTGAGGTCTTTATGTGTGCAGTTCTTCTTCTTATTTTCGCCAGAACTCCAAGGTTCACCAAGAACTTAGGTGAGATTTTGCTAAAACTCCAAGGTTCACTGACACAGAGCTGGGTGAGAGTTTGAAATTTTGCTAAAAACTCCAAGGTTCACTGAGACAGAGCTGGGTGAGAGTTTGAAATTTTGCTAAAAACTCCAAGGTTCACTGAGACAGAGCTGGGTGAGAGTTTGAAATTTTGCTAAAAACTCCAAGGTTCACTGAGACAGAGCTGGGTGAGAGTTTGAAATTTTGCTAAAAACTCCAAGGTTCACTGACACAGAGCTGGGTGAGAGTCTGAGATTTTGCTAAAACTCCAAGGTTCACGCAGAGCTGGGTGAGAGTTTGCGTGTGCGGTGGTTTTTTCCTGCCTGTACACGAACACACGGGTGTTAGCGTCCTCGTTGCCCCACCATCCACACAACTGTACGGCAACAACTTCAGCGGTATTTCCGGTGTCACGCTCTGTGTTGTGGTGACATCACGTTCTCTAAGTTCTGAGCGTTTTTTTGTTTGTTTGTTTTTTTGAACCTCAGTTGCATGCAGACCTATTACTTCACTTCTCTTTTTTTGATTCCTTTTTTTCTTTCTTCTTTTTTCTTCTTCTTTTTTTCTTTCTTTTCTTTTTCTTTTCTTTTTCGTTAAAGTTCTCTAAGTTCCGAGCGTTGTTTCTTTCCCTGCTTCACGTAACTGCATGGTTGTATGGTGCGCGCAGAACGTGCGCAGAGATGGCAGCAGTTTCACGTGGCACCAGCCGTGTAACAACAACCACACAGCGCTGTAAGTACACCACTTCGGAGCGGCGGGTATTCAAAATCGTGAGCTGCAGTCACTCGTTCACAGTCGCACACGACTAGAGCGCAGGAAGTCTGTTGGGAAGCGGAGAACAGGCGCTATCACTCACTGAGAGCTCAGGAGCTGTGCGAAAGTCGAGGTGGCCGTCCTGGGCTCCCGTCCCTAATAAGCCTACGGTTTCTGCGGACGTAAAGCAACACTCAATCAATTATCTCCCTGCAACGTCTTGATACGGTAATTCACTTCTCACAAGTCGGCACAGCGCACAGCCTTACGAAACCAAGACTGAAATCTGGCGACAGTTATCAGTAGCGTTGTCATACGACGCAGACTGAAACGTAGCGAAAAAACCCATCATCGCAACCATTATCTGTCTTGTCCCTTCAACGTCACTCCACGCCGTCAGTATAGCGCCGCTTCTTGGCGAATCTGTGTCACGAGCTAAAAATAACACAAATAAAAAAAAGTGTTGTTTTTTAAACACTAATTTGTTTTCCTTTCCCGGGTACAGGCTATCGACAGGAATACAAAATAATGGGGTTGACCTGTTCTTCAAGTAACACTTTGGAAAGGATTTTTCATTTTTTTTTAAAAAAATTTTAACTTGCTAGCTTGTAAACCGGACGTAACACGGCCCACTGACATGACGTGGCCGCAGTGCATGCATGACCTGGATTTGTGGAGGGGTACCAGACCAAGGACTATTGCACACTACTCTTTCTCCTGTCGTCACGATCTGTGTGTGTGTGTGTGTGTGTGTGTGTGTGTGTGTGTGTGTGTGTGTGTGTGTGTGTGTGTGTGTGTGTGCAGCGCGCGCGAGCCGTGCGTGTGTGTGGTGTGTGTGTGTGTGCGTGCGTACGTGCGTGTGCGCGCGAGCTCGTGGTGTGTGTTGTGTGTGTGTGTGTGTGTGCGTGCGTGCGTGCGTGCGTGCGTGCGTGCGTGTGTGTGTGTGTGTGTGCAGCGCGCGCGCGAGTCGTGCGTGTGTGTGGTGTGTTTGTGTCTGTGTAGGTGCATGTGCATGCGAGTGCGTGCGTGCGTGCCTCTGTGTGTGTGTGTGTGTGTGTGTGTGTGTGTGTGTGTGTGTGTGTGTGTGTGTGTGTGTGTGTGTGTTTTCCCTTATCCTGTAAATCGACGTTTTGTTCGTCAAATCGTCCTCATGTCTCTTTTCTCTTTTTCAGGCCCCCCTCCCCCCCCCCCCCCCCCCCCCCCCCCCCCCCCCCCCCAACTCCTAAAACAGGACACGCAAAGCGACCACACACTATCAAAGAACCCCCAAACCACAACAAGCCGGGTCTTTCCAGCACTGACACAGGTTGCACGCTAGATTCAAATCGAAAGGAAGCGCCACAGGACACGCAGACAAGCAGTAGCAGAGAAATAAATGAGCGCTGTTATCACAACTGATGCCGCAGAGAAGCGAAGATGAGAGGAGAACTAAGCGTGGTTCTCCACACGCACGGAGCAGATGGCTGAACACCGTGTGCAACACGCGATGGACATGTTTCAGAAGAGAGCTAAACACGTTTCAGTAAAAAAAACAAAACAAAAAAACTGTAAAAAATGTTTCACAGTACGAAGCTGGGGACTAAACAGAGAAAACTGCAGAAAACTGTCAACACCTTTCGAAATAAAACTACTCGCATTTCACAGTGCACAGCAGGAAACTAAACACGTTTAAGTGGGAAGCTAAACGCATTTCAGTAGAAAACTATACACACGTTTCACAGCACACAGCAGAGAACTACAAACGATTCAATGGAGAGCTCAAGACGTTTCAGTAGAGACCTAAACACGTTTCACAGTAAACAGCCTAGAGAACTAAACACGTTTCACACTGGACTGCAGAGAGCTACACACGTCTCACAGTAAACAGCAGACCGAGAGAACTAAACAGGTTTCACAGAAAACAGCAGACCGGGAGAACTAAACAGGTTTCACAGAAAACAACAGATCGAGAGAGCCAAACACGGTTCACAGAAAACGGCCGATCCAGAGAACAAAACACGTTTCACAGAAAACACCACACCGAGAGAGCCAAACACGGTTCACAGAAAACAGCAGATCCAAAGAACAAACAGCAGATGCAGAGGAACGAAAAACACGTTTCACAATGCACCGCAAGAGAACTAACTACACACGGTTCGCGCTAACTAGCTGGAGAACTGAACCCGTTTCCGTCGCGGAGCTAAACACCCGTCGCCGCAGCGAAATCACGGCAGACAACCACGAGCTAATCCTGTTTCACAACACACGGGTCCGGCCACAGGCGCCCTCAGCGATCAGCCGTGACTGTCGGCCCATCACTCCACGTGGAGAAAATCCACAACCTTGCTGCCTTCCTGCCTCCGACCTATTTGTAAGGCCTTGCGACTTCGAACACGGGTGCGTACCGCCACCCTCCCTCCCTCCCGCCTCCACCCCACACCCACCCACCTCCAACACACACACATACATACATACATACATACATACATACATACACAAACACGCAGGTACACTGTTCACGCAGTGGCCAACATCCGCCGACAGTCAGAACACGAGGCGGGCGCACGCGCGCGACAAGGGCCGCGCACAGTTTCAGACGAAATAGTTCCCTTCATTCCAGACACTTTTTTTTAGGCGGCGGCGACGAAGAGAAACATCCCAGGTTCTTGTGTTCCGGCAGGTGGAAAAACTGCGAGACCATGAGGATGGGGAGATGGGGAGGTAGGAAGGTGGGGAGGAGGCTGGTGGTGAGGGGGGGGGGGGAGGGGGGGGGAGAGAAGGAAGAGGAGGAGGGGGGGGGGTTGAGGGGGGGAGGGAAATACGTTGAAGTCTTCGACGCCGCTGGCATGAATGGAAAGAAAAAGAAGAAAAAAAATGCGCAGGAGTAAAAGAAAGGCACGCGTTTACAGGTAACAGTGTTGGAACGGTGTGGAGGAGAAGAGGGAGGGGACTGGGGGGGGGGGGGGGGGGGGGGGCGGAGGTTTAGAGTGTTTGGGGAGGTGAGGGGTGCAGGTACATGCTGCATGCGCCGTCTGGCCCAATCATCGTCTGCACTGTCTACCACGAAGGAAGAGATGTATGATCGTTCTTCCAGATCTGTATCTTTCTCTATATGTATGTATTCCTCGATAATCGAGTATTTGCCTTTATCTCTACACTTCGATAGCTATCAATAAAGTACGTGTGTGTGGGGGTGGGGGGGGGGGAGTGAGTGAGTGTGTGTGTATGTGTGCATGTGTGCGTGTGTGCGTGCGTGCGTGTGTGCGTGCGTGCGTGCGTGTGTGTGTGCGTGCATGTGTGTGTGTGTGTGTGTGTGTGTGCCTCTGGTGCGTGTGTGTGTGTGTGTTTGTGTGCCTCTGTGTGTGTGTGTGTGGGTGGGTGTGGGTGCGCGCGCGCGCGCGTGTGTGTGTGTTATTTTTGTAAATCCACACTGTGCTACACCAGAAAACAGCAATCGTCCTCGGAAGACAGCATACAGCAAACATCACGTCACGTCACGTCACGTCACGTCAAAACGACGACTCAGACCGCACGGGGCACGAGTGGTTCCGTCTTAAGCGGCTGTCACGCAAACCAAGTCTAAACTTCCCTCATAATATCCTAATTTCTCTGGAGCGTTGTGCATATACTGCACTCAAAAACTAGTAAAACACCAGATGAAAAACCTCAACCATTTTTTTCCCCAAAACGAAACAGCAAAACACTCACCTTTTTTCTTTTTCTATTTAATACAAGTTTTCAATTCATTCAAAGGGGTGGGTTTTTGTTTGTTTGTTGGTTGTTTTTTTTGTTTGTTTTTAGTTTGTTTTTTGTTTGTGTGATGGGGTAGATGGGTGGGTTGGACGGGTGTAGGGAGCGGGGTGTTAGTGCTTTGTTGTTATTGCCGTTGACTGTTTGGGTTTTGTTTGTTTCTAGTTGCTGGGTTGTTGTTTTGTTGTTGTTGTTGTTTGTTTGTTTGTTGTTGTTGTGTGTGTTTTTTGTTGTTGTTTTTGTTTTGTTTTGTTGTTGTTGTTGTTGTTGTTGTTTTTGTTTTTGTTGTTGTTTGTTGTTGTTTTTGGGGGGGGGGGCCGTAGCACCGTGTATTCTTGTTACTACCTTTGTTTGTTTCTCTGTTTTGGTTTTGTTTGTTTCCTGTTGTTGTTGTTGTTGTTCTTGCTGCTGCTGCTTTCGGGAGGGGGCGGTGGTAGTCGTAGCAGACGTTGATTCTTCCCGCTAACCCCATTTTCACACATGTATGTGTGGCTATACGAATAATAATGGCTGCGGAAGACGCAATGCGCCTGGCAGTGCTGAGGACAGAGGCAGCGGCGAAAACCATTGCCCCGTAACCGTCTTCCGTGAGCACCTTATGCCGAAACCCAGCAAGAGAGAGGGAGAGAGGGAGGGAGAAAACGGATCATGGCTGGTAGGGGAGAGTGTTGGGGGGGAGAGAGGGGGGAGGGAGAGAGAGAGAGAGAGAGAGAGGAGAGAGAGGGAGAGAGAGAGAGACAGAGAGAGAGAGAGGAGAGAAAAAACAACGACACACACGAACAAACGAAAAAAGAGAAAGAAAGAGAGAGAAGAAGAAGAGAGAGAGAGAGAGAAGAGAAGAGACAGAGACAGAGAAGAGAGAGAGAAGAAGAGAGAGACGAGGAGAGAGAGAGACAGACAGACAGACAGACAGAGCAGAGAGACAGACACACGAAAACACACACACACACACACACACACACAACACACAAGAGACAGACAGACAGAAACAGAAACAGAGAGACAGACAGGAACAGACAGAGACAGAGGTAGAGCGGGGTGGGTGGGGACGGTGTACGTATTCCAGGTAAGATCAATGAAAGCTGCATCATGGAGAAGGCTAATGAGATAGTCAAACGCCGTGGGTGAGCAATCAGCGGCAGTAACCACTTTCTGGGTTAAGACGATTTGACGAGCATGAGCTCATTATAACGGGATGAAAGGGGGCGGTGTGTGTGTGTGTGTGTGTGTGTGTGTGTGTGTGTGTGTGTGTGTGTGTGTGTGTGTGTGTGTGTTCGTGCGCACGCGCGTGTGTGTGTGCTGTGTGTGCGTGCGTGCGTGTGAATAGAGTGCGTGCGAGTAAATATAAGTAAACTCCACCAGAGATACATTATTCATTTTTGTCATGCCAAAATCTCAATGAACGTACCGCGATAAGGACGCTCACTCGTGCAAGCGGCGATTCAGGTCTAGTGTTGTTGCGTCCCTTGTTGCGGGCCTGACGTCGACGCAGCGCGTGCGATTAGCTCCCTTTGTTTATAGGTAGGTTGGGATGACTTTCACATTAGCAGCATCATCACCATGCTTCCTGTGGAGTTCCAATCTTTGACGGGGCGAATCATCAAAGGCTAAGGTCGGACCTAGTTTCCTCTCGACCCCCCCCCCCCCCCCCCTCCCCCCGCCCCACCACCCCCATCAACTTTTTCTTTCTCTGCACGTGTTTTGCGTGTACTTCGAGGGAACATGTACCGTGTCTGGATCCGCTTGGCCTAAACAAAGTTAGTTAGTAGTTAGTACATGGATGATTGTGTCGGCCTAGACAAAGTT
>JABMCL010001280.1:12500-22500 GCA_018857735.1 Alviniconcha marisindica
GAGATCCGATGGGCTGGACGCGGCGTCTCCGTCTCCATGGCAACTTGACGAACAGCACCACCTTTCTGCACAGCCTCCGAGCTCGCTGCATCTTGCCTCAACACCGCTTGCCTCAACACCGCTTGCCTCAATACCGCTTGCCTCAATACCGCTTGCCTCAATACAGCTAAAGGTTCTTGCAACCACACAGTATTTTCCAACCACACTGTACGTATATATGTAGACTCAATGTCCAGAGTCGCGAGGGACACAGAAAAGAACAACACCGAACCGGCAATCGTAAGGCTCTTGTAACCACACTGTACGTATAATACGTATTCTCAAAGTCAACGGTGTTCGTGGGACTCAGAAAAAAGGATGTTATAACCACACTGTACGTTTAATAATTGTATTCTCAAAGTCCACGGTGTTCGTGGGACTCAGAAAAAAGGTTCCTGTAACCACACTGTACGTATAATATGTATTCTCAAAGTCCACGGTGTTCGTGGGACTCAGAAAAAAAGGTTCCTTTTAACCACACTGTACGTATAATATGTATTCTCTATGTCCACAGTGCGATGGGACACAGAAAACAGCAACACCGAACCAGCAATCCTAAGGGTCTTGTAACCACACTGTACGTATAATATGTATTCTCTATGTCCACAGTCGCGCGAAACACAGAAAACAGCAACACCGAACCGGCAAGCGTAAGGTTCTTGTAACCACACTGTATGTATAATATGTATTCTCAAAGTCAACGGTGTTCGTGGGACTCAGAAAAGAAAGGTTCTTGTAACCACACTGTATGTATAATACGTATTCTCAATGTCCACAGTCGCGTGAAACACAGAAAACAGCAACACCGAACCGGCAAGCGTAACGTTCCTGTAACCACACTGTACGTATAACATATATTCTCAAAGTCAACGGTGTTCGTGGGACTCAGAAAAAAAGGTTCTTGTAACCACACTGTATGTATAATACGTATTCTCTATGTCCACAGTCGCGCGAAACACAGAAAACAGCAACACCGAACCGGCAAGCGTAACGTTCCTGTAACCACACTGACGTACGTATAACATATATTCTCAAAGTCAACGGTGTTCGTGGGACTCAGAAAAAAAGGTTCTTGTAACCACACTGTACGTATAATATGTATTCTCTATGTCCACAGTGCGATGGGACACAGAAAACAGCAACACCGAACCAGCAATCCTAAGGTTCTTGTAACCACACTGTACGTATAATATGTATTCTCTACGTCCATAGTCGCGCGAAACACAGAAAACAGCAACGCCGAACCGGCAAGGGCAAGGTTCTTGTAACCACACTGTACGTACACTATTATATCCTCAATGTCCACAGTGTGGCGGGACAGAGAAAACAACACCGAGCATGCACGAGTCGAGTCTTTTGCCGATGTCAAGGAAGAGGAGGAGGAAGAAGAGCTCGCGTATCCCTGCTGGCTTGGCGAGTCCTGCTGACTTTCCAAAGAAACCTGTTGCTTGTTCTGTTCGACAGCGCCTCGGTCTTGCTAAGGCGGCACGGACTATCCTCAGTATCACTCGCCCTCCACGATGTGAACTGTCTCCAAGATTTGTCTGATTCACTGTTTGTTTGTTGCCCACTCCCTGCCGGCCGTTCACGTTGTCAGGAACTGGCGGTGGCATGTAAGACTCGCTGAGTCGGTGTTATCCACCCTGTGAAAGTCCTCCAAGCTTGCCTGATTCACTGTCCACAGTAACACTCGAGTCAATATTATCCACCCTGTGAAAGTTCTCCAAGCTTGCCTGATTCACTGTCCACAGTAACACTCGAGTCAGTCTTATTTACCCTGTGAAAGTTCTCCAAGAAGACCTGATTCACTGTTGTTCACAGCAAAACTCGGGTCAGTATTATCCACCCTGTGAAATTCTCCAAGATTGCCTGACTCACTGTCTGCTGTCCACAGTAACATTCGAGTGAGTATTATCCACCCTGTGAAATTTCTCCAAGATTGCCTGACTCACTGTCTGCTGTCCACAGTAACATTCGAGTGAGTATTATCCACCCTGTGAAATTTCTCCAAGATTGCCTGACTCACTGTCTGCTGTCCACAGTAACATTCGAGTGAGTATTATCCACCCTGTGAAATGTCTCCAAGATTGCCAGACCACTGTCTGCTGTCCACCCTGCTGTCCATTCGCGACATTAATGTGTCTGCGACGGCAGTAAAACACTCAGGTCAGTATCATCCATTCTGTGAAATTTCTCCAAGATTGCTGATTCACTATCTGCTGTCCACAGTAACACTCGAGTGAGTATTATCCACCCTGTGATATTTCTCCAAGCTTGCCTGATTCACTGTCCACAGTAACCCACGAGTCAGAGTTATCCACCCTGTGATATTTCTCCAAGCTTGCCTGATTCACTGTCTGTTGTCCACACTGTTCACGACTTATTATGTCTGCGACGGCAGTAAAACACTCACGTCAGTATCGTCCACTGTGGAATTTCCCCAAGCTTCCTTGATCACACGTCTGTCTGTTCTGCTGTCCGATGTAGGTTTAATGTTCTCGCTGTGGCAGCAAAACTAAGGTCAGTGTTATCCACCCTGCGAAATTTCCCCAGTCTTGCCCGATTCACTGTCTGTTGTCTATTCCGCAGTCTCTTCACGTGTTAATGTACTTGCGACGGCAGCGGCAAAACTCTTTAGTGTACAGCACCCTTTGAACCGTCTCCGAAATTGTGCGATTGATTCAGTGTTGCCCAGACAGCCCTCTCGTCGCGTTTTACCGTACCAACGACGGCAGCGAAACTCTTGAGTGTATGTACTCCACCCTTTGAGCTGTCTCCAAAGCTGTGTGATGCCCACTCTGCTGTCTGTTCACGTCTTAATGCTTTTGATGTGGCAGCAAAACTCCCGGGTCCCTCCCTGTAAAAAAAAAAAAAAAAAAAAAAGTCTCCTTGGCTCGCCTGATTCACTTTGGCCCGCTCTCACACCGTCTGACGACGACTCGGTTCATTTGCAGAATGGCTTCTTGTGGGTAGAATAAAGTGCTGCCGGCTTAAAATTAAGCACAGCGGCAGGAGACCTCGTCAGTGTATCGTCTTCCCTGGGCACCGCCTTCCAACAGACGCCATCGCCTAGTCTTAACACGCAAGGGGAGTTAATTATCCTCGAGCGACGTCACGCAAATACAACAACAAAGACCCGAGTCGCCTGCGGTAACTCTCACCTGGCATAGGAGTCAATACAAGGTAGGCCTACACAAACTCCACCGGAAGTACATCCTCTGGTACATCTCAGCCGGCATGCGAGTGAATACAAGGTACATGAACTCCACCAGAGGTACATCCTCTGGTACATCTCAGCCGGCATGCGAGTGAATACAAGGTACATCAACTCCACCACAGGTACATCCTCTGGAACAGCCAAGCCTAGTCTGTCTGGTGCGCTGCTCAACACCTCATTCTTTTCAACGCCATACATCCACGCCGACTCTGTCAGCCGTTTCTGTGAAGCGTGCCTGCAGGCGTTGTTAAGAGCCAAGCTGGCATACGACTCCTAAGTCTTCGCGAGGCGAAGGTCTTGAACGTCGCGTACGGCAGTCATATCCGCGGTTCCCTTTTGTGTCAGTTCCAGTCTGCTTGCGGCGACAGTCTTTCAAGCCATGCGTATCGACCACGTCTGCGGCACTTCTCCTGCCACTTCAGATGTTAACGCACTTGAGGCGGCGGTCTCCGGTGCCATCTACCCAACATGCGATCCTACGTTCGCTTGGTCTTGAAGACAGCGACTGCTAGTAAAAGACAGGGGGGGAAAAAAAAAAGAAAAAAAAGAAGGAAACCTGCGTCTTCAGAAGCACACACAGTTTGTTAGCTTTGATCATCAGCGCTCTCCGATCCCGACTGATCTCTTCTTGCTCGGGCACGAACTGCTGGATTTCCCCGTTCTTCAAGCTGCCACGGTTGTTTTTGTTTATACCCTTTCGTTATTTCTCGGCCGGCCAACGAGCTACCCCTGTTTTCACTGCGAAATGCAAATGACCTCCACTGCCACATAATCGCTGTCAATTTCGCTACAAAACGCTTGACGAATCGAGCCCGGTGCTCGTGCGGAATGTGATTAACATGTCAAAGCCGAGGAACGACTGCACCGGCGACCTTTCCGCACTTTCACTTTCGTTTCGCTCAATCTTGTCAGGAGGCCCAAGCTCCGGCTTCTAAAAATACACACACACACACACACACACACACACACACCCATCAAAAACAAAAACAAAATTATATTTAAAAAAAAATGTGTTCGTTAGTCTGGTAAACAAATTACAGACGGGGCTTTTTCTTAATGAGAAGAATCTAAGAGTCAATATATATGCTCTTTAGTCTAGCAAACTAATACAGACAGAGCCTTTTCGTAATGAGTCACTCGATACTCCTCGTCTAGATCTGCATCCGTCTCTTATTTTCAGTAAAGGTTAGAGCACGAGAGCCGTAACTGAGGGTGGGTACCGCTCACACAACGTTGTCCAATCAGAAGCGAGTATACGCAACAGCCCGTAATACTCTTCTTCTTCTTCTTCTTTTTTCTTTTCTTTCTTTCTTTTAAAGTTCAGCGCAAAATGACAGCAGCGGGACTTCGATGAAGCTGAGCTGCGGCTGATGTCACAATGCTAACGAGTTCAACGTCGTTAGGCTGTTGCTGCTGTTGTTGTTGTTGTTGTTGTTGTCGTCGTCGTTTTATTTTTAACGTGGCTCGATTGTCATCAGCTCCCTTGGCGCTCTGTGCGGCCGCCATGTCTGACACTGGGAAACACTGTTCAAAACGTGTTCAAAACGAACACCTGCCCGGCTTCGTTGCGCGGGGTCGTGTTCCAAACGCAACTCCGTGCACACAGCAATCAGAGCGCAACTCCGTGCACACAGCAATCAGCGAACCAGCCCGAAATCTGAGACACGATACAAGTATCAAGTGTGCTGTTTTGACAGCAATATTTCTTGTTGGGAATTCAGACCTATACCTAAGGTACCCTATGTTGAGAATTCAGACCTATACCTAAGGTACTATCTGCTGAAAATTCAGATGAATAACTCGGGTACCTTCTGCCGACAGTTCAGAGCAATACCTAAGGTAGCCTCTACCGACAGTTCAGACGTGTAACGAACGTTCCCTCTTCAGACGTATAACGAACGTTCCCTCTGCCCAGAATTCAGACGTATAACTAACGTTCACACTCTGCCCAGAATTCAGACACATAGCTAACGTTCACACTCTGCCCAGAATTCAGACGTATAACTAACGTTCCCTCTGCCCAGAATTCAGACACATAGCTAATGTTCACACTCTGCCCAGAATTCAGACGTGTAACTAACGTTCCCTCTGCCCAGAATTCAGACGTGTAACTAACGTTCCCTCTGCCCAGAATTCAGACACATAGCTAACGTTCACACTCTGCCCAGAATTCAGACGTATAACTAACGTTCCCTCTTCAGATTATTAACTAACGTTCCCTCTGCCCAGAATTCAGACGTGTAACTAACGTTCCCTCTGCCCAGAATTCAGACACAGTAGCTAACGTGTCACACTCTGCCCAGAATTCAGACGTATAACTAACGTTCCCTCTTCAGACGTATAACTAACGTTCCCTCTGCCCAGAATTCAGACGTGTAACTAACGTTCCCTCTGCCCAGAATTCAGACGTGTAACTAACGTTCCCTCTGCCCAGAATTCAGACGTGTAACTAACGTTCCCTCTGCCCAGAATTCAGACGTGTAACTAACGTTCCCTCTGCCCAGAATTCAGACACATAGCTAACGTTCACACTCTGCCCAGAATTCAGACGTATAACTAACGTTCCCTCTTCAGACGTATAACTAACGTTCCCTCTGCCCAGAATTCAGACGTGTAACTAACGTTCCCTCTGCCCAGAATTCAGACGTGTAACTATGGTATTGGTCAGCTGAGAACTCAGAGCCATCAAAGGTTCCCGAGTAACCGTTTTACCTTCTACTTCATCCGAGTGGTTAAGCGCGTCGTCACCAACATACGTCAACGTCACCCCGAAATGGGACCCACGGTTCACGGCTACAAACGATCAAAAGCGTTGACTAACAATCGAAGGGAACGTGTTCACGAAAGCAGTACAACTAACAATGTATATAATTATACATTCAAAAAATATAAAGCACTTGTGCCGTATCAGAAGCAGCAATATACAAAGAAATGACCAACTTGGAGGACGCTAGAGACCCAGAGCTGTGTGACAGTCGAGGTGGCCGTCCTGGGCTCCCCGTCCCCGATAGTCCTTACGGTCTCTGTGGACGTGCAGCAACACTGAACAAAGCTCCCAATCACAGCTTAAGAGCTGTGTGAAAGTCGAGGTGGCCGTCCTGGGCTCCCCGTCCCTGATAGCCCTGATATGGTCTAGCTCTGTGGACGTGCAGCAACACTGAACAAAGCTCCCAATCACAGCTTAAGAGCTGTGTGAAAGTCGAGGTGGCCGTCCCTGATAGCCCTGATATGGTCTAGCTCTGTGGACGTGCAGCAACACTGAACACCAGACTGAACGAATAGCATAAGCCTTGCACGGGACAGCACAGCCTGCACTGCCTGGACAACCCGTAGAATAGACGATTTCCGGAAATAACAGGCGAAGATAATTTGACAGCGTTTTCGTACTCCGGGAGAGTGAAGTCCCCTGAATGGAGGCGGCAGCGGAGAAGAGCCGATCTGCGACAGTTTCAGATCTTCAGGCATAGGCCTATTATAATTTATACTAGACTACCAGCTGGGGGAACCTACTATCCGATGTGCATGTTCCCCACGAACGGTGAGTGCTTGATTGGCATTTCTGATGCTTTTTTTGCCCCTTTTGTTTACGGGTATCCGTCATCCTGCCCACGTGTTCACTGTACCCCCAACAAAAGCGTGCCTACTCTGCGCTACACCCTATATATATATATACAGGTCCATGCCCGTAGGCATTTACCGAGTGCAGTCCCTTGGATTTCCGAAGATCGTCTATTGATAGCGTTGCCTTTTTGGACTGACGAGGTCCGGAGACCAGAGGATACAGAGACAGTATGCATTATACAAGACTACCGGATCGGTTTGCACCTCCGCCTAGCCACTGCATTCGCTTCGTTTCTCTCACTCCCTTTTCGTCCCGAGGTGAGCGGGCTGACTGGGCCATAAAAAAATATTTGAAAATCCCCCCCAAAAATTAAAAATCCAAAAAATCCGAAACTAAATTACTAACTCGCTCGCTTTCAGCGCCAGCTGTCGGATTAGCAAATGCTAACGATATGCAAATGCTGCTGTTTTTAACTGATCTTTTAGCACTCTGCCCAGTCCGAATAAGAATCGTGGAGAAAAGACAACGACAAAAACGCTCATCGTTACCAAAAACACAGCAACAACAAAAACCATAAAAAACCAAAGTGCACGCGATGTAAATTAGATGCAAATGACGCGGGTTTCAAACGTTGCCACTGATCACCTTACCCCTATCAGCATCACGCCTCGTCTAGCGAGTCTCGGTCTCCAAAACGAAATCGATTTCAATCCAATCACAACAAACTAACGAAGAACAAACGGGAAACTCCGACGGCACAAAACGCCACCGACAATGCCAGCCTAACAACCTGCACGCCAAAGCTCTGGCGTGCAGTGCGCGCAGTCCGACAGGAGAGAGGGGTGCTGGTTCATCTTAGGGTTTCTGGAAAAGCGAAGGAATGGGGGTAGGGGTAGGGGCAGGGGTCGGGTGGGGGGGGGGGCTGACTATTAAATTTTGATATCTATCGCTTGTTTGTGAAAGAGTCAAAAAGACAAAGCGCGCCGTTGCCATCTGCCATCGACAGGCTCGCTATGGAGAAGCAGAATCTTCAGCGACCGGGCGGAGTCCACGGTGGTGAGTTTACCTTTTATAAAAGTGTCGCTCACCTCCCAAGCTAAAAGGGGAGCCGGTCTGGGGCCTCGCGGTGGGGCGCGCGCTAGGGTGGTGAGCATGCAGACAGACCTTGGTTTCGAACCCCACGCTTCGGCTCTTTCTTCCTTTCTTTCTCTTCAAAACTTTGTGGCTTTGCCGACGCTGTCTTGTGACTTTACCGCGGACGCAGAAATTAATGTCCCCTCTGTTGAGAACCCAAAGCTGACAGATGTTCTCCTTCCCAAGCCTGAAGTAGGTCAGAATATAGCCACGCGTGCTTTGCCCACCGCCAGGATTTTTTTCCTCGTCCTAATTTCTACCTTCCGGGTCCATTCATCTTCATAAAATTTGTTCCCAAAACCTCTCCCTACTTTTTCACTGCGTTGGTTTGGTTCATGATACAGCTGTCACCGGATCCTGCGTTATGTGTTGTCATCGGATCCTGTGTTGAGTAACCGTTAATGAATCCTGTGTTACGCATTGTTACTGGGCCTTACGATATAGTTGTCACCGGATCCTGTGTTGAGTAACTGGCACCGGATCCTGTGTTGAGTAACTGGCACCGGATCCTGTGTTGAATAACTGTCACCGGATCCTGTGTTGAGCACTGTCACTGGATCCTATATTGAGTAACTGTCTCCGGATCCTGTGTTGAGTACTATCATCGAATCCTGTGTACAGTAATAATGTCACCGAATCCTGTGTTGAGTAGTGTCGCCGGATCTTGTGGTAAGTTTTGTCACAGGGCCTTACGATCAAGGTGTCACTGAATCATGCGTTACATACTGTCACTTAAAACGTTTCTGTCACAGTCTGTGCACGCGGCCCAATAAAAGTGGAGATTACACGGCGAAAACCACACGATCTTCAAACAAAGAAAGCGTAAAACGTACACACACACACACACACACACCACACACACACACACACACACACACACACACACACACACACACACACACACACTCCCTCACACACACACACACACACACACACACACACACACACACACACACACACACACGCACACACACACACACACACACTTACTTTCTCTACCACGATCACATACATCTCTCTGCACAGATAAACTGTCTGGCGGCCTCAGCTGCATGCTGCGCCCGTAATCAAGCCACAGTTATCGATTTACCTCACAAAGCGAGCGGCTGTATACCTATACCTACACCCTAACAAGCTGTATTCGTTTTCACAAAACCAGCTTCGAAAAGGATGCCGCAACAGAGGAGCAGTACACCTATCTACACCCAACAAGCAGCATTCATATTCACGGGTTAGCTTCCAAGAGGGTGCTACATCAAAGGAGTTGACAGGGATGTGGAAGAGGTTGGGGGGGGGGGGGGGTTGGGGAGAGGGGGAAGGGAGGAAGAAAGGGGGGAGAAATTGGAAGAAAGAAATGAGGGGGAAAGAGGGGGAGGGAATGAAGAAAGGGATGAAGGAAGGGGAAGGGAGGGATGGGGGGAGGGAGCGGCGCGCGCGCCCCGCTGCGCGCCGAGAGAGAGAGAGAGAGAGAGAGAGAGAGAGAGAGAGAGAGGAGAGAGAAGACAGAAGAGAGGAGAGAGAGAGAGAAGAGAGAGAGAGACGGGACAGACAGACAGAGAGAGAGAGGGGAGAGAGAGAGAGAGAGAGAGGGGGAGAGAGAGAAAAGAGAGAAGAACTCGAAATAATTTTACAAGGTTCAAGTCAAACAACTAGCCCTTTGCTAACTTTCTGTCACAGTCTGTGCACGCGGCACAATAAAAGTAGAGATAAAAGTAGAGACTGCACGGCGAAAACCACACGATCTTCAAACAAGAGAGAGAGAGAGAGAGAGAGAGAAAAGAGAGAGAGAGACGGAGGAGAGAAGGGGAGAGAGAGAGAGAGAGAGACGAAAACACACAAAACACACACCACACACAAAAAAAAAAATACACACACACAAAACAGACAAGGCAGAGAGAGAGAGAGACAGAGACAGAGACAGAGACAGAGACAGAGACAAAGAAAGAGAGAAACAGACAGACAAACAGAGACAGAGACAGTGAGACCGATATTCACCAATATCAAAACAATGGCGGCGAACGATTTGGTGGTTATGTGTCATTTTCAGC
>JABMCL010001280.1:25000-45000 GCA_018857735.1 Alviniconcha marisindica
CAAAAAATTTTCACACTCACACACACTCACACGCACACACACACACAAAAACAACAACAACAAACAAACAAACAACAACAAAAAAGCGAGAGGACAACACACACTTACAATGACTGCACGCACGCACACACACACACGCACGCACGCACATAGAAGAGAGAGAGGGATACAGAGACAGAGAGACAGAGACAGACAGACAGAGCGACAGAGAGAAAGAGAGACAGAGACAGAGACTGACACACAGTTTATTGTGCAGGCTACCGACCAATAAAAGGGGGGTTAAAGGGATGGGAGGGGGGGAGGGGGGGGGGGGGAGGACTTTTTACACTTTAGCACTATCTTCAATGATCTGAGAGAGAGAGAGAAAAAAAAAAAAACAGACAGACAGAGAGACAGACAGAACAGACAGAACAGAAAAACAGAGAAAACAGACAGAGACAGAGACAGAGAGACAGAGAGCTTAGCTAGTCTGGGAACGACGAAGAAAGCGGCAACAGCTACGAACGATTGAATCGATTCGGATACAAAACAAATCTGTCAGATTGACGGACCTCCCGCTGTTTTTGCAACAATCTAAAAAATATATATATATATACAAATTGCTAAAGCTACAAAGTTTCCTCCTAAATAACCAGCAAAGTCCCCCCCCCCCCACCCACCCAACACACCGGACCCCCCCTCTCCCACCCTCAAACTCGGACACGCCCCCCAACCCCATCCCTCTCGAGTCGTCTTGGCCTCACGTGTCGCCAAAGGTTTGTCCTTAAAGACCTCGCTACTCTACATTATGTATCTGCTGTCTCTGCTGTGTTTTTTCTTTCTTCTTCCAATCAATAATGATCCAGCCGTGTGTCTTCCCCCCCACCATCCCTCCACCAACCTCCATCTCCTCCACCTCCACCCAGCCTCCTCCTTCCTCCCTCCAATCACTACCCTGGCTAAGAGCGCAATCTGGTGCAGACAGCCTAACGACACGGTTTTGGTTTTTTAACCCTTTCACTGCCATGATGTCACTTGAAAACGAGCAGTGAAAGAGTGAAATTTCAAATCCTGAAGCATTTTTGTTTGTTTGTTTGTCTTGTTTGTTTGTTTACTTTTTCGCGTTACACGTGAAAGGGTTTGCATCAAAACGCGCAGAACTGAAAGTAGATTTTTGTTATAGGACCTGGAAAATCTAATGTCTGCAGGCGTCTGCGTGCACTTTTCAGCCCGGAAATTGTACAGGCTTCGGCGGTGAAGGGGTTAAAGCATTACTCTGATCATACTCATCATCTGGGTACAGCTCGGCCCCCTTGCCTGAGCACTGAGCGCTGAGCACCGAGCGCTGAGCACCGAGCATTGAGCGCTGAGCATTGAGCGCTGAGCATTGAGCGCTGAGCGTTGAGCATTGAGCGCTGAGCACCGAGCGCTGAGCACCGAGCGCTGAGCATTGAGCGCTGAGCACTGAGCATTGACCGCTGAGCACCGAGCACAGAGCGCTGAGCACAGAGCGCTGAGCACAAGCGCTGAGCATTGAGCGCTGAGCACCGAGCGCTGAGCACTAAGCGCTGAGCATTGAGCGCTGAGCACCGAGCGCTGAGCACTAAGCGCTGAGCACTGAACACCGAGCACTAAGCGCTGAGCATTGAGCGCTGAGCACCGAGCGCTGAACACCGAGCACCAAGCGCTGAGCATTGAGCGCTGAGTACCAAGCGCTGAGCATTGAGCACTGAGCACCGAGCGCTGGCCGCTGAGCACTGAGCGCCGCGAAGAGCGGTGGCTGGGCGTAGTGGGTTTGGAAGAAAACACTCCCTGACAGGGAGGGAGACTTCAACCACATTTTCTGTGGTCGATTCTTACGCAGAAATAACTTCTGACGGTTGCGCGAAAACAAAAACTAAAAACAGCAAGAACAACAACAACCAACAAAAAAGCAGACACAAAAACTAAACAAACAAAAACTAAAAACAAACAAACAAACAAACAAACAAACAAACAAAGAAGAAGACAAAGAAAGCGAAAAAAGCTGCAACTGCAAAGGACATGGGTGGCGTAGACATTTGGATGACACTAACATAACAGCGGTTGAGAGACCGGGGGTTGTGGGTGGGGGGAGGGGGGAGGGAGAAAAAACCAGAGGGAGAACAGAAAAAGGGACAGGGAGAGGAGGAGGCGAGAGAGAGGGGTGGGGGGGGGGGTGGGGAGGTCAGCGGAAGGAGTGGGACAGAAAGAAAGGGAACAAAGTGGCGAGATGTGGAACGCAAATAATTAAAAAAAGAATGAGAAGCGGGAGTGACGGGGAATGTGTGTGTGTGTGTGTGTCTGTGTGTGTGTGTGTGTGAGAGAGAGAGAGAGAGAGAGAGAGAGAGAGAGAGAGAGAGAGAGAGAGAGAGAGAGAGAGAGAGAGAGAGAGAGAGAGAGAGAAGAGAGAGAGAGAGAGAGAGTTAGACAGTGAGACAGAGAGACAGAGAGACAGACAGAGACAGAAAAACGGACAGACAGAGACAGACAGAGAGAGAGACACAGAAAGACAGAGACAGACACAGAGAGAGAGAGACAGAGAGAGAGAGAGGGAGACAGAGACAGAGTCTGCCCCAGGGTTGCAGACACATCAGCACACCAAGAAGTAATAAACGCCGAACACGTAGTTGGTTAGGAAGTTTGTACCACTTCACACGTCTACACAAACGGATCGCAAAACGGAAGAAACGAGCACAATTTACAACACGCAGAACTAATGACCTCGTCCTCTGTCACATCCACCAATGAACCTGCACGGCCCGCCATCTGTGAGACGATACGAGAGAGAGAGAGAGAGAGAGAGAGAGAGAGAGAGAGAGAGAGAGAGAGAGAGAGAGAGAGAGAGAGAGAGAGAAGAGATTGTGGAACAGACGGAGAGAGAGAGAGAGAGAGAGAGAGAGAGAGAGAGAGAGAGAGAGAGAGAGAGAGAGAGAGAGAGAGAGAGAGAGAGAGAGAGAGAGAGACAGACAGACAGACAGACAGACAAGAACAGACAGAAGACAGAAAAAAGAGAGAGAGAGAGAGAGACAGAGAAACAGAGAGAGAGACAGAGGGAGACAGAGACACAGAGAGAGCTCCACCCTGAAATGAATCGTCATCACGGAGCTGTACCTTGCGCCAACAAACACACGAAGCCTCGGCAAACTGGCCTCACAAAGGGACTCAATCGATTCTGCCAATAACGCAAAATATAATTCCGCGCCGCGTGCTTCTCTCGCCCGGAACATTTCCCTGACAGGTAGCCTAGACGGAGCAACGTATGTCATTATCTATCTGAAGCGGAAAAAAAGATTTCCCTTGAAGGCAAATAGATCTGCAGTGTACAAATAATTTCCCCGCCAATATTCTCCGTAGGCAGCGGGTGCATAGGTGTTAACAAGTTCTGAGGGCATCACACTTTCCGACTCTTAACAAGATGGCACATGCCGATCAAGCTCATGCACCGAAACCGGCCAAGTTGTCAAAGTGACCTTCAGAATGATGGTAAGTTTAGCGGCATCACAATGTTCCTCAGCGCGACTGGTACCGTACCGTACGTGCTGTCTGACCTGAAATCTTAGTGTCGTCACGTGCACTGGGCACACGTCATCAGTATACATGACGCCGAAACACTGCTCGAGATAGCGTTTCGACGCATGGCACGATACATATTTGAATTCACAAAGGTAATGATCAGTTTTTAACCGTGCGATTTTCTCGGACACTTTGCACGTGATACGAGTCCATTTTACATGATGGTCGCCTTACTACTCGCTCAGCTTTACCTCTGCATTCCACGTTCGGCGACCTTGGCCAGAAGGTCAAGGTCAAAGAAATGTCAAACAGTTTTAACTTTATTTTATTTTTTTTTATCATCCGAACTGGTTGAAACTGTATGGTTGTTAATAACGTCGACTAGAATCTGACTGTAATTATCATTACGTTTGACATATGTGGGAATTAACTGGCGTGTTCCGACTGCCTGCTCATACCTCTGAACTTTGTCAAAAATTTATAATTATGCTACTGTAGAAAAATGACTTCAAACCATCTTTCCCTTTCCGTCTCCCCACCCACCTCTGTCCCTTACGCCATTTCTCTCTCGCTAGTATTTATTATTTAGGCCACCAGCCAATCTATCTGTCTACCTAACATCGTTTTGTTTTTTCAACTACAATTTATTTTGACTGTTTTCTAGTGACTGTTCGTATTTTTGTGTTTTGTTATTGTTGTTTGTTTCTTCTTTTGTTTTTTCTTGTTTTTTGTTTTTTGTTTTTCGTTTTTTGTTTTTCTTGTTGTTATTTTTTTTGTCACGTTTCATTTATTGATAGCGAAGTGAAATTGTTCGTCCGCCATACATTGTGTTTTTTTCCCAACTGCATGAGCTCATCGCCTATAAGCTATAGCTTGTTGATGAGCACATAATGATTTTCGTGTGTGTTTATTTCGTCTCGAATAAATTTTTGTTCAAGCCAACTGGCGTGTTTCCCGACTTAACAAAAAAGTGCTTTAAGATTGGCTTTCTCTCGGACACTGTTTGAGCGATAGAATTGCTCGGAGTCTACAGATCGATACCAAGTTCGATGGTGTTGACACTACTTCAAGGTCACAGGCGTGTCTAAAAATGCAAACTGCAAAATTGTATTTTTGTTGTTGTTGCTGTTTGTTTGTTTGTTTTTGGTTTCGTTTTTGTTTTAGTTTCGTGTTTTTAGTTGTTAGGTGTGTTTATTACTGTTGTTGTTTTTCTCTTCTTTTCTCTTTGCTTTTATCCTCGTTTTGGTCCTTAAGACTGGCGCCCACAGCAGTTTAAGTGTTGTATGCTTTCTACACGCATTTAAAAATACACCGATTCAAATTAATTTTCTAAATGTGTTTCAACTCGAATCGACGGTGCTGGCGCTGCGAATCGATTTCGCCACATTCACCGTAGAGCAGTCTTCACATTTCGAATCTGGAAGAATTTGTTAAGTGAATTACATTGAATCGCGATCTTCCTGGGACTGACACCATAGCCCTGAGCAAAGCAGAACTGTATTCCACATGTTGTAAAGATAGAGTCTTAGCTTCCAGAGATAATTCTTGCAACGGAAACACACACACACACACACACACACACACACACACACACACACACTCACACACACGCACGCACGTACGTACATGCACACCACTCACTCACCACACACACAACACACACACACACACACACACACACACACACACACACACACACACACAGCACTACCACACACGTATCTCCCCCTCCAACCACACACACACACACACACACACACACACACACACACACACACACCACACCACACACACATACAAACACACACATACACGTAACACCCCACCAAACACACACACACTCACACACACACACACACACACACACACACACACACACACACACACACACACACACACACAACAAACAAACACACGGTGACAGTTTCACACACGAGGCTAAAGCTCCTGTAACAAACCTGAAAACCTCTCACCCACGACGGACCGCCGTTTGATCGCACCGAGAAAGAAGCCCAGTTTCACACACGAGGCTAAGGCTGCTGTAACAAACCTGAAAACCTCTCGCCCACGACGGACCGCCGTTTGATCGCACCGAGAAAGAAGGCCAGTGAGGGTGCAACAGGCCCAAGACCAGGACCAGGGCCAGGCTCGGACCGCGGGCAGTGGGAAGGCGCTGAATGTGTAATCAATAATTTCCAATTTCATCCCAAAGCTATCAAATCTCACACAAACCCTGCACAAATTGGACGTGGCAGTGGCCGATTTCCATCTCATTCACCGTGGGGATTTCTCATTTGAAAAGTAATTTTTCGTGTCTAAAATACGTTTCATAACCCTCCTTTCTGACCCCCCCCACCACCACACCACCTACACCCTCCCTCCCTCCTCCTCCTCCAGGTGGTACCAGTAAAAGGCGAAAAGGTTCAAAAACTACATTTGGTTAGGGGGTGGGGAGGGGGGAGGGGGGGGAGGAGGAAGAAGAGAGATTTAGACATTGGCTCTTCGAGTACGGTATTGTGTTCATGACCAAGACAATGATCTGTCACTTTCCATCTCGTCAATTCAAACCACTTTTGGGGGCTGGAGCGGTAGGGGGTGTGGGTAGGGGGTGGGGGTGGTGTGGTGGATGGGGGGAGGGGGGTAGGCACTGAGAGAAAGGACGCGCGTGAGACAGACCGACTGAGCTGGTTGATTGATTGTTACGTCCCGTCATCCGCGTAGGCTCACCTCATGACCAGAGAGAGAGACACACAGACAGAGAGACAGGGACACACACAGAGAGTGAGACAGAGACAGAGAGAGACGGAGACAGACAGACAGAGAGAGAGAGAGGCAGAGACACAGAGAGAGTGAGATAGAGGCAGACACACAGAGAGACAGAGACAGAGAGGGAGAGACAGAGACACAAAGAGAGTGAAACTCAGAGAGATAGAGACAGACAGACAGACAGACAGGGGTAGTGAACGTGACCTCAAAATTGTACAAAGACACGAGAGAGAGAGAGAGAGAGAGAGAGAGAGAGAGAGAGAGAGAGAGAGAGAGAGAGAGAGAGAGAGAGAGAGAGAGAGAGAGAGAGAGAGAGAGGGGGGAGAGAGAGAGAGAGAGACAGAGAGACAGAGAGACAGAGAGAGAGACAGAGAGAGAACAGGCGGGGGCGGGGGGAGTGGGGTCGGAGGGGAAGGGAGAGGTCCTGACAATCACTAAAGCGTTTCCTCAACGACACAAATAATTACGATTTGAACATATCACAGACTCTGTTTCATCGGCTCCACCAGCCCCATGCACACTGGGAACCGGCGCTGCCTCACCCTCCCTGCCCCACCCCCCACCCAGCCTCCCTGCGCTATACACTCCTGTCCTACTCACTCACACGACTTGGGATCCACACTACATCAGTGTGCGCTAAAGCACGTGCGCACAGTATGGTTTTTTTCCCCAGCACAAAGATACCATCTGGAACTGAAATGAACTGCAGTCGTGTGGACTAACGCCGAGACTAAAGGTGGACGGGCTATGATCCAATTTCGATCGCGGTCACAGGATTGCATGATGTATGTATGATCGGTTGCTATGGGAAACCACAGACTGATGTCACCGCCGGGCGACAGATCGTGTGATGTAGGTTTCACACTTGCTCTGTTCACGAATGCTGATGTTGCAGCTTTTTTTCTTTTCTTTTCTTTTTCTTTCATCCTGGCTCCGACAGAGTAATAATAATGACATCGCCGTCTGTCGTTTCCCATAGCAACTGATCGTACATCATGTAGTTATCCCACAGCAACTGATCGTGCATCATGCAGTTATCCCATAGCAACTGATCGTACATCATGCAGATATACGACCATGCGGATCGAAAGTGGATCATAAAGATCACAGCCTTCAAACAACTGGACTGATCATTTGAGGCAGCAGATCCATGCTCAAACGCTAAAGAAAAAGAAGAAGGGCCTGGCAAACACGTTCCAACAACGCCCACTCCTCATACGGAAAACCTTCAGTGGGCGCAGATGATTTTTATTTTTTTAAAGTGAACACTGCCATGAAAATATCAAATTAAGGACGGGGAATCCAGGACGGCCACCTCGACTTTCACACAGGTCCTGAGCTCTGAGTAAGTAAACATGGTGCTTAACGTCCGCAGAAACCACAAGGCTTATTAGGGACGGGGAGAAGGGGGGAAGATGGAAGAGGGAGATTAATATACCTATCGCTACACTGTCACCACCAGAATGACTCCTGAATTAAGATGGGCAGTGATGAGAGCCAGTTTAATGTTTCATTAACTGTGAAGGACAAAGTCACAAGACAATGTCCACAAACCAACCCCCCCCCCCCCCCCTCTCTCTCTCTCTCTCTCTTTCTCTCTCTTGAAGAGAGAGGAGAGCCAAAGCGGAATCGAGCCCAGGCCCTTCTGCTTACCAGCCTAACGCCTTACCGCTGGGCCAAACCGGCTCCTGAGCTCCTGAGATCTGAGTAACGGACCAAGTCCTTGAGGAAGCGAAGCTGTTGTGTTGCTTAATGTCCTCGGATGTCGGTTGACGTAGCAGGGAAAAGCTGGGACCAAATGCGTGAGCATGGTTCAGTATTGCTTTACGTCCACGGAAACCAGAAGGCTCGTTAGGGCGGAAAGCAAACTCCAAGCACTGGTTTACGACATCCTTCCTTCAACCACTGCCGTATTTAGTTATGCCATAGGGTCCAGAAAACTGTCAGCTAACGAGCAGTTTTTTGCTGGTACTCAAACAGTAGTAGTAAGTAAGTAATTTGGTGTTTTACGCCCAGTCAACCTCAAACAGTAGTAAGTTCGTAACAAACAACTCAAATTATATCAGACGTTTGTTTTTGTAACTGACCATGTCGCTTACGCCAGCTCAAATAAAACCAAATCGTTTGAATCGAGACGGAACTCGTTTCTTTTTTTACCAGGGGTGGATGCGCCTCATGTTTACGTGCGTGCTTGGGCGCTAGATTGTTTCTACAGTCATATTAGTACCCGAACCTTTCGGAGGGCGCTGACCGCGTCGCTGGACAGCTGCGCGGAGATAAAGAGTGCCCCTTCAGTGGCGTAACTAAATCTGGCAGAGTTTGGAGGAAGGTGCCGCAAAGCGATGTTCGGAGTGTGGGCGGAAAGCCCAGGACGGCCATCTCGACTCTCACACAGCTCCCCGAGCTCTGGGGAAGTGAAGGAAGGGAGGCGGCACCTCAGCCACAACAACTCCAAGCCACCGTCAAGCAATCGCCAGGCCCCAGATGGGCAAATAAAACCGGGGCGTGGCTCAGATTCGCCGGGTCGAGACAGCGGCCATTAATCCAGCTTCCAGATCCGATCTGTCCAGCAAGTGTGTTTGCCAGGAGGCCGAGAACGATGCTGAAGAGCGGAAGACGGTGGTTCCTGAAGGTTTCTCACCGATGGAGACGCCGGTTCCAAAAATCAGATTTTTCATTTTTTTAGTCGCCCTTGACGAGGGCTGATGAAATTGGGATGGGAAAATGAAAAATCTATTGGCGGGTACGACGGGGTAAGGTTGGTGATGGGGTGGGGGTGGGGGGCGGGGTGGGGGGGGGTAGAATAGACGGGGGGAGGGGGGGGTCTATTAGTGGGTTTGGGGGGAGACAAAAGCTGGGAGTGAAAAGAGGTAGGGGGTGGGGTGGGTGGGAGGGGGGCGACTGAATGGCGAGGAGTAAGGGTGAGATAACCTAGGCATTCTCGGCCTTGCAGGAGGGAGACAACTGTCGAGCCCTATCGGTACTCCATTTAGCGACCACCTGTCCGTGCCGTCCTTTCGTCTCTGCCGCAGATGCTTACGTCACTGACACAGAAATTGACACCAGTGCACGTTTTTCGCCGGTGCGCGAAACCAAGGGCTGCTGGGACTCATTGTGATGTCAGCAATCGTGGCAGACACGGCAGATCAAAAAAAATAATTAAAAAAAAAATCTCTTTCTAGTTTTTGTTGCTGTTGTTCGTTTTTTGTTAGTCATTTGATACTGAACACCCATTCAGCCATAAAGGTCACAGCAGGGCAACACAAAATTCGTCATGTCACAAATGGGAGTCTGATTCACTTTTCTGACACGGATCACTTTAAGCTAGACAGCGAACTGAACCAAAATGAAGTTGAACGAACCTGCAAAGGGGGAAATTAAACAGATATACCTGGCAGTATGCGAAGCACGAGAAACTATGCTCTGATCCATTCCTGGCTTTAGCAAGCAGGTAGCCGTTGCTTGGAGCGCGCCCACGGCCTGTGCTCAGACTCCGTTTCACGGTTACTTGTCCGCGGTTGCTTGTCCAAAACATCAATCGGATATATATTGCCCTGATAAAACCGTACGAAGCACCAAGTTACTCACTTACTTCCTCTCTTCCATCCCCCTGAGATAACCGTACTGGTTGACTGGGCGTAAAACACAAAGTTACTAAGTTACTTCCTCTCTCCTTTGCACAAACCCGTCCGATAATTATGTCACAGTAGTTGTCGAAGTAAACTGTCCTTCGCTAGCATACCTCCCACACCGTATACGTCAAACGAAAGGGCTACAACTACAACAACAACTACAGCTGTCTTCATTAGACAGGTCACGCTTACGCCGTTACCAAAGAAATCCGCACAGTTGTCGATGTAAACTGTCCTTCGCTAGCATACCTCCCACGACGTATACGTCAAACGAAAGGGCTACAACTACAACAACAACTACAGCTGTCTTCATTAGACAGGTCACGCTTACGCCGTTACCAAAGAAATCCGCACAGTTGTCGATGTAAACTGTCCTTCGCTAGCATACCTCCCACGACGTATACGTCAAACGAAAGGGCTACAACTACAACAACAACTACAGCTGTCTTCATTAGACAGGTCACGCTCACGCCGTTACCAAAGAAATCCGCACACGTTTAGCGACCGCTGAGTCGTGCCGGAGTTTTTGACCGTCTAACGCACGAAATTACATAGGATTAATCGAAACTAATTTGGGAGGCGGGGTGGTTGGAGGTTGGAGGAGGGCGGGGGTTGGTGGGAGGGTAGGGGGTTGGGGGGTTGGGGTTGGCGGCTTCATTATCAGCCAAATTTCTGCAACATAAAAAACAAAATCGGAATTCAAGTCTGAAACGGAAGTGGAGGTTGAAAGGAGATGGAGGGTTGAGGGGGGGGGGGGGGCATAAAGAAAGTGCACGCGAACGACTGGTGACGACCTGGTTGCATAAGCTATTTCGCCCCGACACCCACAGCGAAGGAAACCGAAAGGTGTCAACGGTGATGGTGGAGAAGGTCAGACGCACTTTCCGTTCACCGAAACAACAACAACCCGTGACGGCCACAGAGAGGGGACCTTGGGCTCATCTACATCCAATTTCCTGCCACGTCAGCCTGGAGTGCAGCCCAACTCGGAGAAATCCCGGCCCCCCACTTTGCCCTACCACGCCACCGTGTCTCCACTTGCTTCCCTCCCTTTTGTCCGCGGTGTCGCTTTTTTTCGACACTTACGTAAACTCTCTCTCTCTCTCTCTCCCACACACATCTCTCTCTCTCTCTCTCTCTCTCCACACACACACACACACACACCACACACACACACACACCCTCAATCACACCTCACATCACACACACACACACACACTCTCTGTCGTCTCTCCCCTCTCCCTCCACCACACACCTCTCTCCTCTCCTCCTCTCTCTCTCTCTCTCTCACACACACACATCTCTCTCTCTAATTCTCCTCTCTCACTCTCCCCCCTCTCTCACACACACACACTCTGTCTCTCTCTGTTTCTGTCTGTCTGTCTGTCTGTCTGTCTGTCTGTCTGTCTGTCTCTCTCTCTCTCTCTCTCTCACACACACACACACACACACTCACACACACACTCTCTCTCTCCCCCCCCCCACCCCCCCTATTTTGTCCATGCCAATGAGTGCAGAAATCGACCATTGCCTTCTGCTTTCGTTCACATAAATGTTCATTCTATAACGACTCTTGTGTGGGGTTGTCCATGAACTAAATGCAATTCTGATGCTTCCGCAACTATGTGTATTTGTAGGCAACTGCAGTAATCTTTTGTCTACTCGTGTTTATAGAAGTGTTTGTAGTATGGCAGGGGCTAGTTAGGTCCAAATGGACCTAAAGCTACTATCCTTAAGTGTTAAAGACTCTCTCTCTCTCTCTCTCTCTCTCTCTCTCTCTCTCTCTCTCTCTCTCTCTCTCTCTCTCTCTCTGCGTGTTTATTATTTCTTTGCCAGGTATGCGACAGCATTGGCATGAAACCCTCTGAAGTTCCTCAAAATCCCTACCGTAAGATTGCAATGGTACGAAGCTGCCTGACGCCTCTCAAAATCCCTACCGTAAGATTGCAATGGTACGAAACTGCCTGACGCCTCTCAAAATCCCTACCGTACGACTGCAATGGTACGAAACTGCCTGACGCCTTTCAAAATCCCTACCGTAAGATGCAATGGTACAAAGCTGCCTGACGCCTCTCAAAATCCCTACCGTAAGACTGCAACGGTACAAAGCTGCCTGACGCCTCTCAAAATCCCTACCGTAAGATTGCAATGGTACGAAACTGCCTGACGCCTCTCAAAATCCCTACCGTAAGATTGCAATGGTACGAAACTGCCCGACGCCTCTAAAAATCCCCAATAATTATGAGACTGTAGTGGCATGAAAAAAGCTGAAGCCCCTCAAAATGTATGGCATATAGTCTGAAATTCTTTAAAATTGCTGGTATGCGCTCGCAATGAAATGAAAGCAGTCTGACGTTCCTGAAAATCCATGGCCTGAGATTCTAATGGCATGATACAGTACGAAAACCTTACAATTCCATGGTATATCCTTACAATTCCATGGTATATCTTTACAATTCCATGGTATATAATCACAATGACACAAAAGAGTCTGAAATCCCTCCAAATCTCTGGCACGATATCAATGAACCAATCACCCAATCAAACTATCGATCTATCTCGATGCTGTGGATCAAGCCAACCAATCAAATCAATGAACCAATAAACTAATCAAACTATCGACCAATCTCGACGTTGCAAACCAGGCCAACCAATCAAATCAATAAACCAATCAAACTATCGACCAATCACGACGTTGAAAACCAGGCCAAACATTCAAATCAATGAACCAGTAAACTAATTAAGCTATCGACCAATCACGACGTTGAAAACCTGGCCAAGTAATCATATCAATGAATCAATACACCAATCAAACTACCGACTTATTGCCACGTTGCGAACCAGACCAAGTAATCAAACTGTAAGTCCACAAGACATAAAAGGTTCAAAAGAACGCTATTTATTAGGACAAAACACAACGTTGCGTTTTGTCCTAATACACACGTTGTGTTTTGTCCTGGCGTGTTCACGTTTTTAACGATTACTATATGAAAACAGAATACGTTTCGCCCGGATATAACCGCAATGGTTGACTGGGCGTAAAACACCAAGTTACTTACTCCTAATAAACAGCGTTCCTTCGAACCTTTTATGTGTTTGGATCTGGTTTCAGAACGCCAGCAAGTCATTCCTGTTTCAGATTTTTGTGAACCAGGCAAGACCGATCAAACACACAGGCGGACCAGCAAACGCTTCGCGCTGCATGCGTATCATGCAGACGTAATACCTATATTATATCCATCGGTCCCACCACCTTCTGCTGGCGTTTCCGTCTGACGCGGGCGGCCCCGTCCACTTGGCAGGACAGACTGGAATCGATAAATATCAAAGGAGAAAAAAGCCGTGCCGCTCTTCATTTGTTTTCCTAGTGCCGCGCCAGACAGTCACGTGGCGGGTGTAGCGGGGAGGGAGGCCTCTTTAAACTCAGGGCGCTCGGCTTGGCTCGGCTTGGCCTGGCTTGGCCTGGCTTGGCTTGGCTTGGCTTGTCGTCGCGTGAGCCGCTTTGGGCCCGGCGGTAAAGAGGGGATCGGTTAGATGGACAGTGCTGACGGACCCAGGTTCCCGCTCCTACTCCGGGTGTCCTTTTTTTCCCTTTGAAAGTTGTAGTAGTTTATGCACGGTCTTTGATTTTTGGTTCTTCCCTATCTCCCTTTACACACACACACACACACACACACACACACGCGCGCACCCGCACATGGCACAGGACGGGCGCGCAACAAAAGACACTAGAGACAGAGAGAGAGAGAGAGAGAGAGAGAGAGAGAGAGAGAGAGAGAGAGAGAGAGAGAGAGAGAGAAACACACATGATACACAATCAATCTAACATTAAAATGGATCACACCGTTGCCGCCTTACTGAAGAACCATTCTGCTGGTGACTGTGTAGCGTTAGGTCCCACAGCTACTACCCTCCACCTACCTCCAGCCTCTCCCACCCCTACTCAGCGGCCTTAATGCAGAATCATTCCGAAATCTCGATACCCACAAGTACCTCTTCGGAGACAATTCCAGATAGAAATTTGCATATATTTTAAAACCGCCCACTCTAACTCTGTGTAGACAAACACCTGACAACCCCGAGGATCATCACTGGACGGGAGAAGAAAAGATAAAAATCACAAAATTAATGATTAACGTCACGCAGTCTATGTTCCAAGAGGAACTGAAAAGAATGGAGCTGAATGACTAAAGCAAGCGAAAGCTACGAAAGAAGAGCCCGAGAAGTGTGCGACGCCACTGTGCTGACCAAAGACGTCCAGAAGTGGCAACCTTGAACAGCCGTGTGATTTCAGCAGAGTCACTTTTCTGACCAAAGACGTCTGACCTGCTCCAGACTTCAGAAGTGGCAACCTTGAATAGCCGTATCATCTCAGCAAAGCGGACTTCCGTTTCAGCATTCGCAGTGCCCCTCAGTCACTGGGACTTCAACCTAGACACTTACCACACCATCATATCATCGCGAGATTGAACAGATGCCCACAGATAACATAGTTCATTCGGAGATTGAACCAATGCCGAAAAGGTAGTTAGTTCGTTCGGAAATTAAACCCACGCCGGAAGGTACTTAGTTCATTCGAAGATTGAACCGATGTCCTTTTAATTTTCTCCCCCCCCCCCCCCCCCCTTGTTTTTTAATCCTTCTTCTTAAAAAAGATTTTTTCGTTTTATGATCAAAATTTATTCAAGGTACAAATTACCCCCCCTCCCCCCCCAACAAACAAACCAACCCAAAACAACAGCAAAGCACAGCCACCCACACACACACACACTCACAAACAAGCAACAAATACAACAAGCAACAAAACCAAAACAACCCAAGAACGTTTCTTAACAGGACAAACGCACAGCAAAACAACGCGGTCGAATGGTTATCACTACAGACTCTCACGCCAGCGATCCGAGTTCAAATCCCTCCCCCCCCCCCCCCCCCCCCAACCCCCCTTCTCCTTTTCTTTTCAGCAGCTGCAACACCAACATCTTCGATAATGTGGAAGTTTTTCTTTCATAAATCTTGGTAGAACCCCCTCCCCCACCCCGCCCCCTTCATTGTTTATTTTCCTTAATATATCCTTACTATTCCCCACAACAGAACAATGTCGGCGATTCCTGTGGAAGCGAGCCAGCCGAAGCGAGCCCGCAGCCAGTGCGTACTGAAAGTCCAGGACCAGACAGGCACGTGCGACACGGGAGTGTGGTGGGCTGTGTATAAATGATCTCTTTAACTCGGACACTAGCAGTCCACCTACATTGCAATCGGCGTAAAGGACGAAGAAACGTCGGGACCAGCGACCGATTAGTCTTAATTCTCCCTTCTCGGACGGCGAGCGGTAATTGGCTTCGTGGCACTGCCCTTCGTTTGACGGAGATACAGGCAAGGGCCCGCATGCAGCTAGGTGTCTGCTGGCAGGATTATCCTCTTCTTCTTCTTCTTCTGTCACGGTGCTTTACGTCCACAGAAACCACAAGGCTTATTAGGGACGGGCGAGAGGTGGGGGTGAAGGGGTGGAAGGGGGCGGGGGGGTTAGCTTAAACGGCGTTCTTAATATAGCGCCAAGTGTCTTGGCGAAGTAACTTTCACTGCTTCCCCGAGCCTTTTCTTCGTATGGATTCCATGGTGCTTAAAGTCCACAGAAACCATACAGCTTATTAGGTATGAGGAAAGGGGGTGGGGGGTGGGGAGTGGGGGGAGGGGGGAAGAGATGAATAGTTCGTACGCGCGATCCGACCCGCAAAGAACGAAGATACTTTTTTTTCGTAAGCAAGTAAGTAAGTAAGTAAGTAACATGTTGCTTTACGTCCACAGAAGCGAGATGGCTTATTAGGGACAGGGAAAATGGGGGAGAGGAAGAGAAGAGCGAGTGGCACGTCCGCGCAGTCCGACCCTTCAAAAGACCGAGGAGGCCGTGGACCACCGACAGAACAACAGCTATGTTAAGGCAGTGGGGACCTCGCCAGTGCGAAGCAACTAGTGTGCTCCGCAATCGCATTTTCAACTGCTGTGCGGAGTTGTTGTTTTGGTAGAAGCTATCACTCTGATATAATCGTCATGGTTGTCTGGGCGTAAAATACACAGTTCTTTCCTTCCTTCCTTCCTTCGTCGAAGCTATAGCCCTGATATAACCGTCATGGTTGACTGGGTGTAAAATACACAGTTCTTTCCTTCCTTCCTTCCTTCATAAGTAAGTAAGTAAACATGATGCTTAACGTCCACAGAAACCCTTCCTTCGTCGAAGCTATAGCCCTGATATAACCGTCATGGTTGACTTGGAGCCAAATACCAAGTTCTTTCCTTCCTTCCTTCCTTCGTCGAAGCTATAGCCCTGATATAACCGTCATGGTTGACATGGAGCCAAACACCAAGTTCTTTCCTTCCTTCCTTCCTTCGTCGAAGCTATAGCCCTGATATAACCGTCATGGTTGACTGGGTGTAAAATACACAGTTCTTTCCTTCCTTCGTCGAAGCTATAGCCCTGATATAACCGTCATGGTTGACATGGAGCCAAACACCAAGTTCTTTCCTTCCTTCCTTCCTTCCTTCCTTAGTGACAAGAAAGAGTAGAAAAGGGCTGGTTCGAAGCGAGATGGAAAGAACTTTCAACAAGAACACCCCAGAACGTGAAACCTCCCTTAATGTTCTCCTACAGAATCAGAAATAGCACAGACAACATCTGTCACCTTTGCTGTCTGGAACGAAACTGGGTGTCCGTCATCATCATCATCATCTTTCTTCACGGTGTTGACACTTCCTATCTCACTAGTGACAGCAGTCACGTGCCGCATCATCCGCTACTGTCCGACAGTGTCTGTCATCTTCACGCACTGCCCTGTTTGCTATCGACAGTCACACGGGACGTCTCTCGCTTCCATTCTAGCGACAGCTGCCATGCAAAGTAATCGGCCACCGCAATGAAAAGGTCCGCCGCCTTGTTTTGTAGACTGCTGTCAGAAAGCCATCACCGTGTGTTTCGAGAATTAGAAAATCGTTCACACCCGCCATCATTCTGCAGAAACATTCGCGCACCTCTACGGCTGGCATTTCTCGCAACTTCGCTTGTCAAACAGTTAATATATATATATACAATGCTCTTTCTTGGCCAGCGTCTGTATCAGGGGGATCGGATGGCGAGAGCAGCTTTCCTGTGTCATATTTACAAGGCGTTATTCGCAAGGACAATCTGCTCCGAGCAGCCTACCGTGTCTAGTTTACATGGCGTTATTCGCTACGACAACCTGGCGTTATTCTTTACAACCTTTTCGGAGCAGCCTACCGTGTCTTGTTTACAAGACGTTATTCGCTACGACAACCTGGCGTTATTCTTTGCAACCTTCTCGGAGCAGCCTACCGTGTCTTGTTTACAAGGCGTTATTCGCTACGACAACCTGGCGTTATTCTTTGCAACCTTCTCGGAGCAGCCTACCGTGTCGTGTTTACAAGGTGCTATTCACTACGACAACCTTCTCGGAGTATCATCCCCATGTCTTGTTTACAAGGCGATATTCACTACAAGATCCAAACACATAAAAGGTTTAAAAAAAAAAAAAAAGCTATTTATTAGGGCAAAACACAACACGCGAATTTTCGGGGTAATCCCCTTTATCAAGCTGTCCAACGACACTTAATGAACAGTTAAACGGTGATAGACGACGAAAAATGAAATGGTGAGCTAAGACACTTATCTGAATTTGGTTGAGGTTTTCGTGTCCAGTGCTTGGAAACATGTCTGCATGACAATGTTACTACAACCTTCACGGAGCAGCCTCCCGTGTCTTGTTTACAAGGCGTTATTCGCTACGACAACCTGGCGTTATTCTTTACAACCTTCTCGGAGCCGCCTCCCGTGTCTTGTTTACAAGGCGTTATTCATCACGACAACCTTCTCGGAGCAGTCTACCGTGTCTTGTTTACAAGGCGTTATTCATCACGACAACCTTCTCGGAGCAGCCAACCGTGTCCTGTTTACAAGGCGTTATTCATCACGACAACCTTCTCGGAGCAGCCTCCCGTGTCTTGTTTACAAGGCGTTATTCATCACGACAACCTTCTCGGAGCAGCCTACCGTGTCTTGTTTACAAGGCGTTATTCATCACGACAACCTTCTCGGAGCAGCCTACCGTGTCCTGTTTACAAGGCGTTATTCATCACGACAACCTTCTCGGAGCAGCCTACCGTGTCTTGTTTACAAGGCGTTATTCGCTACGACAACCTGGCGTTATTCTTTACAACCTTCTCGGAGCAGCCCCCCGTGTCTTGTTTACAAGGCGTTATTCGCTACGACAACCTGGCGTTATTCTTTACAACCTTCTCGGAGCAGCCCCCCGTGTCTTGTTTACAAGGCGTTATTCGCTACGACAACCTGGCGTTATTCTTTACAACCTTCTCGGAGCACCCCTCCCGTGTCTTGTTTACAAGGCGTTATTCTCACGAAAACCCTTTTGGGCGTTTTTTTTCCTTTTACAACCCTTCTCGGAGCAGCCTCCCGTGTCTTGTTTACAAGGCGTTATTCATCACGACAACCTTCTCGGAGCAGCCTCCCGTGTCTTGTTTACAAGGCGTTATTCATCACGACAACCTTCTCGGAGCAGCCTACCGTGCCCTTGTTTACAAGGCGTTATTCATCACGACAACCTTCTCGGAGCAGCCAACCGTGTCCTGTTTACAAGGCGTTATTCATCACGACAACCTTCTCGGAGCAGCCTACCGTGTCCTGTTTTCAAGGCGTTATTCATCACGACAACCTTCTCGGAGCAGCCTACCGTGTCCTGTTTACAAGGCGTTGTTCATCACGACAACCTTCTCAGAGCAGCCTACCGTGTCTTGTTTACAAGGCGTTATTCATCACGACAACCTTCTCGGAGCAGCCTACCGTGTCTTGCTTTACAAGGCGTTATTCATCACGACAACCTTCTCGGAGCAGCCTACCGTGTCCTGTTTACAAGGCGTTATTCATCACGACAACCTTCTCGGAGCAGCCTACCATGTCCTGTTTACTGGGTGTTGTTCGCTACCACAAACCTCTGAACACACTCACCGTGTCCTCTGTACTGGTGTCATTCACTATCACAAACCTCTGAACAGCCTATCCGTGTCTTACTTACAAGGCGTTATTCGCGACAACCTTCTCGGAGCAGCCTAGCGTGTCTTCTTTACAAGGCGTCATTTGCTACGACAACCTTCTCGGAGCAGCCTACCATGTCTTGTTTACTAGGTGTTACTCACTACCACAAACCTCGGAACAGCCTGTCAGTGTCTTGTTTACTGGGTGTTACTCGTTACCACAAACCTCGCAACAGCCTGTCAGTGTCTTGTTTACAAGGTGTCATTCACCACGACGAACCTTCTCGGGGATGTGAGGAATAATTACACACGAAAAAAGAAGAAGAAAAAAGAAAAAAATCGATGCAGAATCACAGAGCTGAGCTATGACATGGCTGGGTCTGTGTCGCTCGTCTTCTCTCGCCTGCCTACACAACATCGACCATCAGCGTATTAGTGCTGATAAATATTAAGCGCTACAGATGGAGAAAGGGGCTATCAGTTCTGGAAACCGAAAGCTCCCCACCCCCATCCACCCCGCCCCCAAAAGAACAGTTCGCTGATGGGTGAAAGCGGAAGTAAAAACAAACCGGGGGCTTTGTTACGAAATCACGGCCGCAAATAGCATTAAAAAAAAAAAAATTGAAATATTTTATAAAAACCAGCCATGACTGATTGGAAACAAAAACCCGAAGACACACGGAGAACAAATCGCCGTCTCGCGACCGCTTCCCCGTGAAAGACGTGAAGCCGAAAGTTCGCGAACTGCTTTCTAACTTCCCCCCCTCTCTCTCTCTCTTTTCTTTCTTTCTTTCTTCTTGTGCGTGTGCGTGTGTGTGTGTGTGTTTTGTGTTTTGTGTGTGTGTGTGTGTGTGTTTGAGTGTGTGTGTGTGTGTGTGTGTGTGTGTGTGTGTGTGTGTGTGTGTTAGTGTGTGTGTGTGTTTGTCGTGTAGTGTGGTGTGTGTGTGTGTGTGTGTGGGTTTGATTGTGTTGTGTTGTGTTGTGGTGGTGTGTGTGTGTGTGTGTGTGTTGAGTCGTGTATGTCGTGTGTGT
>JABMCL010001280.1:55000-57500 GCA_018857735.1 Alviniconcha marisindica
TTCACCGTGGAACAGTCTACTGATCGAGATGTTCACTCTGGGACAGTATATTGAGATACTGACTCAAAAACACTCTACTGATCGATGTATTGACTCCAAGACACTGTTACCCTCCATGCCACAAACCAGTGACAACCCTTTAGACCATGTTACCCTACATGCCACAAACCACAGACAACCCTTTAGACCATGTTACCCCACATGCCACAAACCACAGACAACCCTTTAGACCATGTTACCCTACATGCCACAAACCACAGACAACCCTTTAGACCATGTTACCCTACATGCCAGAAACCACAGACAACCCTTTAGACCATGTTACCCTACATGCCAGAAACCAGTGACAACCCTTTAGACCATGTTACCCTACATGCCAGAAACCACAGACAACCCTTTAAACCATGTTACCCTACATGCCAGAAACCACAGACAACCCTTTAGACCATGTTACCCTACATGCCAGAAACCAGTGACAATCCTTTAGACCACGTTACCCCCTACGCCATACACTATAGCAAGGGAGAATAATAATAATAATAATAATAATAAAGAGGATTTCTAGAGCGCCCATCTACCACACTAGATGGCAGCACAGGGCGCTTTACAATAACACTAACCACACACACACGCACACACACACACACACACACACACACACACACACACACACACACACACACACATTTTTGAATGACCAAGAACAATTTTCACCAGACTCATAAAGCACAGGGCAAGCACGCCGATATTTCAAAAAACAAAGCCACGGGCAGACACAGTAAAGCAGCAACAACAACAACAACAAGACGTCCTCCCCGCCGCTTCGGTAAATTTAACACCGCCGCCGACAAAAACCTCGACGTCACTACGGCACGTCAAGAACTAGAGCAGCTCATCTCCGCTGGCTGAGACAATAAGAATTTTATCGTCTATTCCAGCGAGGCCTCCGAGGCAATTCTGTACGTCAGTGAACTAGAAGAAAGGAGGTGCTTGAAGAAAAGGAACCGGGACCGCTACCACTCGCACGTGCCCTCGCCACAGGCTTGTTTGACTGTCTGACGAAAACCGTTTCGGTCATGAAAAGGACGTAACGCACAGAAATGGGGACATGGGGAACAAAGAAGAGGTCGCCAGACGAGCAAGGACAGCGATCCGCGCACGTCGTCAAATAAGGACGCACGGCGCTCAACGTCCACAGAAACCGTACGGCTTATTAGGGACGGCACGTCGTCCCGCGTCAACAATAATTACAGTCAGGTTATGCTGGAAGCGTCCGTGACCTAACTCCCACCACTGTGGGGTACCCGGGTAGTGGCCATTGACTTTCTTCTTTGATTCACGTGCCAAGGGGCTGCGGTCACAAATCTAGGCCAATCGCACACGCACGCACGCACCCACTCTCTCTCTCTCTCTCTCTCTCTCTCATTTGCCATAGATATACTTTTGTATGTGTTGATCCTGTATCTTTAATGGGGTTCTCTCTGTCTCTGTCTGTCTGTCTGTCTGTCTCTCTTACACACAGCACCCCCCCACCCCCCCCCACACACACACACACGCGAAGAACAGGAACGGAGGAAAGCCGAGTAAGAAAAAGACGATGAAGAACAGGAGGAGAAGAAGCAAGGCAGCAAAGTGAGAGTCTCCACAGTTAACAACGCCACGTCAAACCGCCAAGCTCAAACACCTCAGACGAATAAAAAGGAATAAGTAAGTTGGTGATTTACGCCCAGTCAACCGGTGCGGTTATATCAGGGCGATCAATGAAGGAAGACGCCACGGAGAAGAAAGACATCTGATAAAACCAAAGCCCGTCTATTTCAGAACAGACGGGCTTTGGATAAAACCCCACTGCACTGCAGCACAACAGCACGGAACCCGGACCACTGGTCCACCGCCACGCGAATTCAGGTCGGCGTCAGATGGGGTCAAGTCCACTCAGCGGACGAGTTGCTTCCCTTGCCTGCAGTCTTCAGAAGGGAGACGCGAACGTCAGAGGTGTGTAATTAAGATCACATCAATTTTCTGCGCGAATTAATCTCAATCATCGCCCCTGCTGCTGGCAGGTAGCCCCCTGGATGACGTTCCCGATGAAAAATAAATCAAAGGAGAGGAAAGGGCCGACAAAGTAATTAAAATAACGCAGAATAAACAAAAAGAAGGGGAGAAAAAGTTAAGATTCGTCTTGATTCGCCTGTAATTGCGTTTCAGGGACGGATGGGGAGGTTTCAGATACAAGTCTGCGCGTCTCTTCCTCCTCTCCTTTACAAATATTATATCTATATATATATTTATTTTTAATTTTTATCACACATCACATTCAGAAATGTCAATGACCACCAACCTGTGCTTTGAAGTCTGATTCTGACAGCAATTCTTCAATATAACATCGCGCGCAGCTGGTATTCGCCTGTAAGATTCGTCTTGATTCGCCTGTAATTGCTTTTCAGGGACGGATGGAGGTTTCAGATACAAGTTTGCGCGTCTCTTCCTCCTCACCTAT
>JABMCL010001280.1:60000-75000 GCA_018857735.1 Alviniconcha marisindica
GCTGGCGTGCGTGATAAAGAGTCAATCAAGCGTGAATGTGTACGGTAACATCACGCGTGCCTGTTACGTACTTGTCACGCCCGTGTGCCTAATTCAGCATCCGTACACCACACACAGTCTGCCGGCGAACGACAAGGTTGAACAGTACTCACGTTGAGCAGCGAGCACAGTCGCGTGTCCTGGAAGACCAGCTCCAGGAAGTCGCGGTCTTGCTCGGAGCTGTCCGACAGGCACTGGATCTCTTCAAGGGAGTCAAGCACGGCGGACACAGCTCCTTGGACACAAGGCACACACAGTTACATCCCTTAGACCACTAGCTCCCCGCGTACCATGCTCCATGCAGTGGGGTAGGTATTCTCTCGTGCAGTCGTGCTGGGTTGGGGGTTAGTTTCTAGTTTTGAGGAATAAACTCGCAGGGGGATTGGGGGGGGAGGGGGGGGGGGGGGGGGGGGGGGGGAAAATTTTTCTCCCAAAAAGGGGGGTTTAAAGAACAAAAGAAATTTGGGGGTGGGGATAATTTTAAGGGGGAGGGGTTATGATTCAAAGGGGAATTTTTTTTGGGGGGGGGGGGGGGGGGGGGGGGGGTTTGGGCGGGGGGGAAAAATTTAAAAGACCCGAAAAAGGGTACGCTGGATGACTCCAAAAAAAGGGGGGGTTTTTAACTCAAAACCCGATAAGGCGGAATAAGACTGAGGTCGGAGGGGAGGTGGGGGTGGGGGGGGGTGGATTTAAAAAGAGGTAGAGTAGTTTGAGAAGACTCAGCTGTTTAAAGGGGGGGTAGCTGGTTATGATCTGCAAAAAGGGAGGGTTATAAAGATGCAAAACTTATGGAAATGTGGGGAGGTGTGTTGGGGTGGGGGGGGGGGGGGGGGAGAGATTTAAAAAGAGAGAGCAGTTTGAGAAGATGCAGCAAGGGGTGGGGTGGAAAAATGATGCAAAACAATTAATAGGGCGTGTGTGGTGCGAGTTGTGCTGTGTGTTGTGAGGGGGTGGGGGGTGCATGGGGAGGGAGTTTAAAAAAAAAGGTAGAGCAGTTTGAGAAGATACAGCAGTTTAAAGGGGTAGGTGTTATGATCTACAAAAGGGAGGGGTTAAAAAAAGATGCAAAACTTTGTAATGGGACGGTGTATGTGTGGGGGGGGTGGGAGGTGGGGGGGGAGAGAATTTAAAAAAAGAGGTAGAGCAGGTTGAGAAGATACGGCAGTTTAAAGTGGGTAGGCTGGTTATAATCCGAAGGGGAGAGAAGGGAAAAAAAGAAAGAAAAAAAAGGGTGGGGGTGGGGGGGAGGGGTTAAAGAGATGCCAAACCTTGATAATGTGACAGGGTTGTCGGTGACAATTTAAAAAGAGGTAGAGTAGTTTTAGAAGATGCAGCAGTTTAAAGTGGGTAGGCTGGTTATGATCTGCAAAAGGGAGAAGGGTTAAAGAGATGCAAAACCTTGATAATGGAACAGGGTTGTCGGGGACAATTTAAAAAGAGGTAGAGTAGTTTGAGAAGATGCAGCAGTTTCAAGTGGGTAGGCTGGTTATGATCTGCAAAAAAAGGAAGTGGTTGGTGCAGAGATGCAAAACCTTGATAATGGGACGGTTGTTGGGGAGTGGGAGGGGGGGAGCAATTTAAAAAGAGGTAGAGTAGTTTTAGAAGATGCAGCAGTCTAAAGTGGGTCGGCTGGTTATGATCTGCAAAAAGGGAAAGGGTTAAAAAAATGCAAAACTTTGATAATAGGACTGGGTTGGGGGGGGGGGGGGGGGGGGCGCAATTTTAAAAAGTACAACGAGGCTGAGTAGTCTGAGAAGATACAACAGTTTAAAGTGGATAGGCTGGTTACGATCTACGATCTGGAAAAGAAAAAAGAAAAAAGCAAGAAAAAAAAAGCAAAAGGGGGGCAGTCCTGCACACGCACAAACACACACACACACACACACACACACACACACACACACACACACACACACACACACACACAAACACACAGCTGAGTGCACATGCAGAAGTACTACATCGCATTCAGTTCTTTGCCCATCGTGTGCTATTTGCAACTGTGACAGGCGACCACAGGGTTAGGAAAAGGGAAAGGTGAGATCTCTTTCTAGCAATTTTTCTGCACAAAACCCACACAAACACACACACACCCACACACACAAAACCCACACACAACACACACACACACAACACACACACAACACACGCACACCACACACACCACACACACACACAAAAACACAACCACACACACACACACCAGTAGTTTTTAAAAGGGGGAATTTGCAGGTTTTTGCCCGTGCGTGTTGCTATTTGCATGCTGTGCAGGCGACGACAGGGTTAGGGAAGAAAGGGGGAAAGTGTGGAGATGCTCTTTCTAGTCAATTATTTTCTGACCTCTCACCCCGGTCACCCTCACTGACCAACTGACTATAGCCCGAGATGCCTATAATAATGTGAGCTGGGTTTCAACCTTTCTTCTTTTGTCTTTAATATTTTGGATTATCATATATATATATTTCATATTTTACTCTGTTCAAGGTGTTCTTCGTTTGTTTGTTTGTTCGATAAATTGTACTAGTCATACTCATTTTCTTCTTCTTCTTCTTCTTCTTCTTCTTCTTCTTCTTCTTCTTCTTCTTCTTCTTCTTCTTTTTCGAAGCGCTGCTGCGAGCTTGGTCTGTAATTGTGGATTTAAAAAAAAAAAATTTTTTGTCTGTTTTGTTATTTGTCTGTTCGTTTGTTTGTACTATACACACTCTTTTTTCAAGCGTTGTAAGCATGGTCTGTAAATGTTTCCTTGTTTTTGTTCTTTTGGGTCTGTACATCGACATTACATTACTGTTGGCAGCCTGTAGGATACAGCCTTTTTTTCCTCTTAGAGTAAGTGACTTGGTGTTTTACGCCCAGTCAACCAGTGCGGTTATATCAGGGCGATTTTTTCCCTTAAAATTGCTACCATGCTCGCTAGTAAAACACGGAAGAAGGAATACCTAAATAACTAAATAACAGACGAGTCTCTCTTAAAAGAAAAAATAAGTAGAAGACACATACATACACACACATACACACACACACACACACACACACACACACACACACACACACACACACACACACACACACGCAGGCACGCCCACGCACACACACACACAACACACACACACACACACACACACACACACACACACAATTAATTACCTATCTAGAACCGTGCACCACGCTCAATCCCGACTATATGTATAATTCTTATAAACAAAAACAACAGCCAGAAAAAGAGAGAAAACATTTCTTCCTATATCTTTACCTCTATATAAACACACATTCATCACCAAAATATTCTATTTCCTAGAAATGGTCAGTAAACTGGGACTGAAAACTAACTTCAGGGATAGCTGTTGGATGTAAGCATAAAAGAACAGTTTTTTTTAAAAATAAAGTGCTGTTACATTATCAAATATAATATAAATCATAGTTATATGAGAAAGGGTGAACGCGAGTGACTGTTAGTCATACGCATAGATAATACACACACACATACACACACACACACATGCACACACACACACACACACACACACACCACACACACACACACACACACACACACACACACACACACACACACTGGGGTGATATCGACAGCGTGTGTGTGAGAGAAATTGAGGAAGAGGGGGAGAAGAGCAGTTGGATTTTAACGTTCAAGAGAGGGCCCTGAGAGCAGTCAAGGAAACAACTCACCAGCCGACGTCATTTCGTCATCATTGACGTCATCAGGGTCATTGTAAAATGACGTCCACTTGGCACTGGACACTGCTGCCATGATAGCTCCCTGAAATCATAACAATAATCCTCGTTAGCATCACGCCGCTGTCGTCAAACCTCTTCGCCAATGTTGTAGCCAAATCCAAATCCTCAGGACTTCTGTGTTTTCGGGTTCTGTCGTTTATATTCAGCCTACCGACATCAGTCAGTCAGTAAGTAAGTAAGTAAGTAAGTAAGTAAGTAAGTAAAGTAAGTAAGTAAGTAAGTAAGTAAGTAAGTAAGTAAGTAAGTAAGTAAGTGTTTTACGCCCAGTCAACCAGTGCGGTTTATATCAGGGCGAAACAGAACCTAACTAAAACTTGGCCCGTCCACAAAATACTGTAATCGACGTGTCAACGCTGATCTCGCTAGCGGAGGGGGCGGGATAAAAGTACTTCTGAACCGTAAGTGTCAAAGGGGGGGGGGGGGGGGGGGGGGGGTTTTGGTGTTTTTGTTTGTTTTGGTTTTACTAAAGTCCGCCTGCGCCAGGCTCAGAGGACTGCCCTCATCCCTGCAGTTGCAAACGATATGACCGACTGGAATTGGAAAATAAATGTCAATCGAGAAAAAATACTAGATCATGATACTGTCACACGCACGCACGCACGGCACACACACACACACACACACACACACACACACACACACACACACACACACACACACACACACACACAAAGCGTGCGTGATCTGAAAAACAATGATTTAAAATGATAAGTCCAATCAAAACCCACTTCATCACCATCATCATCACTCTCTCTCTCTCTCTCTCTCTCTCTCTCTCTCTCTCTCTCTCTCTCTCTCTCTCTCTCTCAAACGCGCGCACGCGCACACACACACACACACACACACACACACACACACACACCCCACACACACAACATACACACACACGCACACAAAGCGTGCGTGATCTAAAAAAACAATGATTAAAAATGATAAGTCCAATCAAAACCCACTTCATCACCATCATCATCACTCTCTCTCTCTCTCTCTCTCTCTCTCTCTCTCTCACGCGCGCGCACACACACACACACACACACACACACACACACACACACACACACACACACACACACACACAACACAAAATCCATTACCTTCAGTTTTCTTCTGGCGTTAAATTTCTTCAGCTCTTCCACCGTTTCGTGTAGATGGACCCTGGGGATCTCCCGTTTGGACTGCAGCAGTAAACACCGAACAGATCACAGTCAAAGAACATTGTGATCAATGCTCTGAGACGTTTTGGCTTAATATGCACACTTTAGCAAACCTCAACATGAATCTTTTATATAATTACGTACGCAACTGGACAAGTGAATGAGACGCACACTTTAGCAAACCTCAACATGAATCTTTTATATAATTACGTACGCTACTGGACAAGTGAATGAGACGCACACTTTAGCAAACCTCAACATGAATCTTTCATATAATTACGTACGCTACTGGACAAGTGAATGATACGCACACTTTGGAAAATATCAATTAATCTTTTATACATGTGCACTATTGGAGAAGTGAATAATAATTATGCACACTTTGGTGAAACTCAACATCAATCTTTTATATAATTAAGTACGCTACTGGACAAGGGAATGATACGCACACTTTGGCAAACCTAAACATGAATCTTTTATGGCAAGTGAATAATAAGTATGCACACTTTGGCGAATCTCCTCATGAACCTTTTATACATGTGCGGTATTGGGCAAGTGAATAATAATTATGCACACTTTGGCGAATCTCAAAATGAATCTTTTATACATGTGCGCTATTGGGCAAGTGAATAATAAAGCACCTTTGGCGAATTCAACATGAATCTTTTATACATGTGCGCTATTGGGCAAGTAAAAAATAAGTATGCACACTTTGGCAGATCTCAGAATGAATCTTTTATACATGTGCGCTATTGGTCAAGTGAATAATAATTATGCACCCTTTGGCGAATTGCAACATGAATCTTTTATACATGTGCGTTATTGGGCAAGTGAATAATAAGTATGCACTCTTTGGCGAATTGCAACATGAATCTTTTATACATGTGCGCTATTGGGCAAGTGAATAATAAGTATGCACTCTTTGGCGAATTGCAACATGAATCTTTTATACATGTGCGCTATTGGGCAAGTGAATAATAATTATACACCCTTTGGCGAATCTCAACATGAATCTTTTATACATGTGCGGTATTGGGCAAGTGAATAATAATTATACACCCTTTGGCGAATCTCAACATGAATCTTTTATACATGTGCGCTATTGGGCAAGTGAATAATAAGCACCCTTTGGCGAATTGCAACATGAATCTTTTATACATGTGCGCTATTGGGCAAGTGAATAATAATTATGCACCCTTTGGCGAATTGCAACATGAATCTTTTATACATGTGCGCTACTGGGCAAGTGAATAATAAGTATGCACTCTTTGGCGAATCTAAACATGCGTGTTTTGAGTATGCACGCTGTCACGCAACCAATGCTGATGGACAGCCACCCGAGAAAGAGAGGCGGGGAGGAGGGAGGGGGGGGGGGGGGGGGGGGGGGGGGGGGGGGGGGGGGTGGGGGGGGGAGGTGAGAGGGGTGTCAAGCGGACCTTGATCCAGGGATGATCCAGGGCCCCCTCCACAGTCAGGCGGGTTTCGGGGTTCAAGTCCAGCAGTCGCATCACCAGGTCCTTGGCCGAGGAGGAGATGGTGCCCCAGTTCTTGGGCCGCATCTGGGCAGAGAGAGAGGCTGGTAGTTAGTTCCTGCAGTTTAACGTCACAGAGAGAGGCTGGTAGTTAGTTCCCGGAGTTTAACGTCACAGAGAGAAAGGCTGGTAGTTAGTTCCCGGAGTTTAACGTCACAGAGAGAAAGGCTGGTAGTTAGTTCCCGGAGTTTAACGTCACACAGAGAAGCTGGTAGTTAGTTCCTGCAGTTTAACGTCACACAGAGAAGCTGGTAGTTAGTTCCTGCAGTTTAACGTCAAAAAGAGAAAGGCTGGTAGTTAGTTCCTGCAGTTTAACGTCACAGAGAGAAAGGCTGGTAGTTAGTTCCCGGAGTTTAACGTCAAAGAGAGAAAGGCTGGTAGTTAGTTCCTGCAGTTTAACGTCACAGGGAGAAAGGCTGGTAGTTAGTTCCTGCAGTTTAACGTCACAGGGAGAAAGGCTGGTGGTTAGTTCCTGCAGTTTAACGTCACAGAGAGAAAGGCTGGTAGTTAGTTCCTGCAGTTTAACGTCACAGAGAGAAAGGCTGGTGGTTAGTTCCTGCAGTTTAACGTCACAGAGAGAAAGGCTGGTAGTTAGTTCCTGCAGTTTAACGTCACAGAGAGAAAGGCTGGTAGTTAGTTCCTGCAGTTTAACGTCACAGAGAGAAAGGCTGGTAGGTTAGTTCCCGGAGTTTAACGTCACACAGAGAAGGCTGGTAGGGTTTGTTCCTGCAGTTTAACGTCACAGAGAGAAAGGCTGGTAGTTAGTTCCCGGAGTTTAACGTCACAGAGAGAAAGGCTGGTAGTTAGTTCCCGGAGTTTAACGTCACAGAGAGAAAGGCTGGTAGTTAGTTCCTGCAGTTTAACGTCACAGGAGAAAGGCTGGTAGTTAGTTCCTGCAGTTTAACGTCACAGAGAGAAAGGCTGGTAGTTAGTTCCTGCAGTTTAACGTCACAGAGGGGAAAGGCTGGTAGTTAGTTCCTGCAGTTTAACGTCACAGAGAGAAAGGCTGGTAGTTAGTTCCTGCAGTTTAACGTCACAGAGAGAAAGGCTGGTAGTTAGTTCCTGCAGTTTAACGTCACAGAGAGAAAGGCTGGTAGTTAGTTCCTGCAGTTTAACGTCACAGAGAGAAAGGCTGGTAGTTAGTTCCTGCAGTTTAACGTCACAGAGAGAAAGGCTGGTAGTTAGTTCCCGGAGTTTAACGTCACAGAGAGAAAGGCTGGTAGTTAGTTCCTGCAGTTTAACGTCACAGAGAGAAAGGCTGGTGGTTAGTTCCCGCAGTTAACGTCACAGAGAGAAAGGCTGGTAGTTAGTTCCCGGAGTTTAACGTCACAGGAGAAAGGCTGGTAGTTAGTTCCCTGAGTTTAACGTCACAGAGAGAAGGGGTGGTGGTTAGTTCCTGGAGTTAACGTCACAGAGAGAAAGGCTGGTGTTAGTTCCTGCAGTTTAACGTCACAGAGAGAAAGGCTGGTGTTAGTTCCTGAGTTTAACGTCACAGAGAGAAAGGTGGTGGTTAGTTCCGCAGTTTAACGTCACAGAGAGAAAGGCTGGTAGTTAGTTCCTGAGTTTAACGTCAAAGAGAGAAAGGCTGTGGTTAGTTCCGAGTTTAACGTCAAAGAGGAAGGCTGGTAGTTAGTTCCCGGATTTAACGTCACAGAGAGAGGCTGGTGTTAGTTCCTGAGTTTAACGTCACAGAGAGAAAGGCTGGTAGTTAGTTCCCGGAGTTTAACGTCACAGAGAGAAAGGCTGGTGTTAGTTCCCGGAGTTTAACGCCACAGAGAGAAAGGCTGGTGTTAGTTCCGGCAGTTTAACGTCACAGAGAGAAAGGCTGGTAGTTATTCCCGGAGTTTAACCCACAGAGCAAAGGCTGGTAGTTAGTTCCGCAGTTTAACGTCACAGAGAGAAAGGCTGGTGGTTAGTTCCCGGAGTTAACGTCACAGAGAGAAAGGCTGTGGTTTGAGTTCCCGGAGTTTAACCTCACAGAGAGAAAGACTGGGGGTTAAAGTTACCCTGCAGTTTAACGTCACAGAGAGAAAGGCTGGTAGTTAGTTCCTGTAGTTTAACGTCACAGAGAGAAGGGCTGGTGGTTAGTTCCCGGAGTTTAACGTCACATAGAAACGCTGGTGGTTAGTTCCTGTAATTTAACATCCCGTCACCCGCACACGGTCGCACACGGTCGTCCACACGGACAACAGAGAGAAAGACTGAATCGTCCAGCACCGTTGAAACAACCCCGGAAACCGACAACAAGCCTGACGGACGGACGGACGGACGGACGGACGGACGGACGGACTGACGGACGGACGGACGGACGGACTGACGGACGGACGGACGGACAGCAGGACGACGTACGTGACGCCCCGACGGCAGGTTGCGTTACGGTCGAACACGTCCCCCCCACCCCACACCCCCACCCCAACCCCCCCACTCCCACCCCGCCAATGGATCTGTCCACCAATCGTCCACCATTTCGTTTACGGTTCAAACGCACACACGGCAGAGAAAGCCCGTGGACAGGGTGGGGGGACGGTGGGGGGAATGGGAGGGGTGGGGGGGGGGGATTCAAGATTACTTTATTACCTCATCAGAGAAATTTAAACGTGGCTGAACAGTAACCACATCACAGTACACAATAGAGAGGGTTAGTACACGGGTGGTGGTGGTAGTGGCGGTGGTAGTGGTGGTGGTAGTGGCGGTGGTAGTGGTGGTGGCAGTGGCGGTGGTAGTGGCGCAACCCGACTGTCTACCTACGCTTGTGCGCATGTCTCATGCGTAACGGAGCCGAAGTCGCACAGATCGCTGCCTAAACACCTGCCCCCTTCACACAGAAGAGTCACTTGAGAAGGTTCATCCAGCGACAAACTTTACGAATCAGTCTTTAGCGGCATCACTGGTCAAGTAGGTGCTATGCGCGTAAAACTGACAGAAAAGGCAAAGACGCACTCGGCGGCAGCTGGTTACTTCAGTCAGTTGCACCGCTACGGTCCACCATTTTGATTTCGGTTGAACTCGATAGGGTTGCATCGTAAAGCTAAAACAGCAATAAAATCAACAAAAGCAACCCGCATTACAATCTCATACAAGCATACGATGCTAATCTACAAAGAAAAGTAAAAGTTTAATGTTTACATAGCAAAATAAAGTCAAATGGTCCCTACGCAGAACGCAGCAATAGACGAAAAACTTGAGTCATGTGGTAAACGTAACCTCTGTCCTCTGACCTCTGATCCGCACACAAATCGCTGACGTCACAAGAGAAAATAGTTCCCTAACCACTACCACTACCACCCGTCCACTAACCCTCGCTAATACCACATAATTATTGTATATTTTAAAACTCAAAGAACAGTTATTGAAAATACAAAAGTTACATAATAAACAAACTAGTAATTTACGTAACCACACACGCACACACGCACACACACACACACACACACACACACACACAGACGGCTCTGACGTTTGAACGCACACACACACACACACACACACACACACACACACACACACACACACACACATACACACACACATACAGACGGCTCTGACGTTTGAACGGATTTATCAGAAATGCTATTGAAGGCAGGAGCTTCTATTTCAGTCACAGACCCACAAAGGGACGACCCGATGGCTCGCGAGTTGACGTTTGTTGTCATCCGCGCTGCAAACAGTCTGTGGTAATTACCGCCACAGAGCTAGATCACCTTGCGGATGGAGCGCGCGCAGCACACGGAGCTATCATCTTCTCTTGGAGTTTGGGCGGCGATCGATCAGCGCGCCAATGCTCTCTAATCTGACTGAACGACAAACTGTGCAAACACACGGAAAGCGTGGAACGGACACACAGACGCACACACAGACACAGGTGCAGACTCACACACACACACACACACACACACCACAACACACACACACAACACAACACACCACAACACACACACACACAACCACACAACACACACACACACACACCACAACACACACAACACAACACAACACAACACACACAACACAACACACACACACACACACACACACACACACACAACACAACACACACACACACACACACACACACACACACACACACACACACACACACAACACACACAACACACCACAACACACACACACACACACACCACACACACACACACACACACAACACACACACACACACACGCACAACACAAACAAACAGCAACAAACACACACACACACACAAACAAACAAAACGAGGAGACAGAGGGGAGGGCAGAGACACAGACAAACAGACAGAAACTGACGGTGGCATTTTGAGGGAGGGGTGGAGGGAAAGAGAGAGAAAGGGGGGCAGGGAGGGAGAGAGAAGCAGAGGAAGGGAGGAGAGAGAGAGGGAGGGAGGGAGGGAAGGAGAGGGAGGGGCAGAGACAGACAGACAGACAGACAGGCAGGCAGACAGGGAGGGAGGGAGGGAGACAGAGACAGACAGACAGAGAGAAAGACAGGGACAGAGAGAGCTTCCAGCAAAAAAGCTTCCCTCAAGGAGACAAATTTATGTACAGTCGCTGAAACGGGCACAATGGGAACTAAAACCAACACACACAAAAGCACGACGTCACGACATAAAACTTTGATCAACTCTGACTCAGCAGTCTATAAGCTCGCAATAAGCTTTGTGGATAAATGTGGAAGAGGGGGGGGGGGGGGGGGGGGGGGGGGGAGGGGGGGGGGGGGGGGGAGGGGGGGGGGGAGGGGGGGGAGGGGGGGGGGGCACGCAGATGAAAGCGATGGGTGGGGGAGGGGCGGTGGGAAAAGACAGGCAGAGACAGACAGAGAGACAGAGACATAAATGAGGGAGAGAAAGAAGAGGGCGGAGCGCCGACATTTAACGCCCGGCCAGCGAGCCAAGGTCACGTGAGGTCAAAGCGCAGTTCATCCGCTCACACGCGACAGTCGCCGGGACTCAATGTTACGCCACGCGCCACTTTCGGTTCTGTCCGAAGAGAATCTGCTGGGGGGAAAAAATGAAGTTGAATGAACCGGGAAGGCAGAGAGTGAAGAGAATCTGGAAAAAAATGAAGTTGAATGAACCAGGAAGGCAGAGAATGAAGCGAATCTGGAAAAGATGAAGTTGAATGAACCGGGAAGGCAGAGAGTGAAGAGAATCTGGGGAAAGAAATGAAGTTGAATGAACCGGGAAGGCACAGAGCGGAACAGCAGCATCCCTGGCAGTGAGCGAAGCATGCCACGCGCATGCTATACTCTGGCCGACACGAGGCTTCAACGAGAAAAACTTCAATAGCTCCGGGGTCTCTGCAGAGGGAGACGTAATTTCTGCGTCCGCGGGACCCCACTGAGGGGAGAGCGAAAAAGAAAGAAAGGTAGAGACAAAGAAACAAGTTTATAATGAAAGACAGAGAGCGAGAGAGACAGTAGGAAACTGCGGCAGACAGAGAGAGAGAGAGAGAGAGAGAGAGAGAGAGAGAGAGAGAGAGAGAGAGAGAGAGAGAGAGAGACAGACAGACAGACAGACAGACAGACAGACAGACAGACAGACAGAGAGACAGAGACAGACAGACATAGAGACAGAGAGACAGACACACAGAGAGACAGACAGAGACAGAGACAGACAGAGAGACAGAAACAGAGAGAGACAAAGACAGACAGACAGGGTGGGGGGCCGGGGGCGGAGGGCGTAGAAACAAACCAAAAATTACAATCACACACACACACACAACACACGCACACACACACACACACACACACACACACACACACACACACAAAGCGACACACAGAGACCCAAGCACTTCATTTTGATAGCAAAGGCGTCATCAACTCGGTAATGACAAACTCATCGTCTCGCTTTTAACGAAGAAAGCGGTAAAGAAAGGGGAGCAAACGGAGCGCACAACGGTGAACTGCCTTTGAAAGCCCGTGGGAATTTAAATGTTGTCACACGGAAACTGGGTCAGTTCCTCCTCAGCCTCCTGCTATTATTCCACAAGAAACTTCTGCAGCAGCTGACAGAAGACCGAAGCCGCTCACGCTTTCCAATTCTGCGCCAAAAACTCGCCTCTACAAACGATACCGCAAGTGACTTCCGTCTTCTTGGCTGCGTTCAAAACTCACCTCAATCAAACAATACTTGTCTCCCCTGTTGACCTTCCCTCCACTCTCGTTACATTCCTTCTGTGCGCCCGTGTGTGTGTGTGTGTGTGTGTGTGTGTGTGTGTGTGTGTGTGTGTGTGTGTGTGCGTGCATGTGTGTGGTTGTGCGGGTGCGTGCATGCGTGCGTGTGTGGGTGTGTATGTTCCCGCGTGTCTGTGTGTGCGTGCGTACGTGTGTGTGTGTGTGTGTGTGTGTGTGTGTGTGTGTGTGTGTGTGTGTGCATGCATGCATACATGTGTGTGCGTGCATACATTGTGTGTGTGTGTGTGTGTGTGTCAGTGCAAGCGTGCATATATGTGTGTATGCGTGCGTGCACGTGTGTGTTCGTCTGCGCATGCATATGTGTGTGTGTGTGTGTGTGTGTGTGTGTGTGTGTGTGTGTGTGTGTGTGTGTGTGTGTGTGTGTGTGTATGTGTGTGTGTGTGTATGTGCGTGTGTGTGTGTGTGCGCGCGCGCCCTCGCGCTTCTATGTTTGAGCCAGTATGCGTGCGTGCGTGCGTGCGTGTTTTTATGCACGTGCATTCGCCCCCCCCCCCCCCCCCCCCCCCCCCCCCCCCCCACGCCCCTGACTCACGTGATAGGTGCCGCTGCAGATAAGGTCGTAGAGGCGCTCCCGGGTTCCGTTGAAGGGGGGGTAGCCCCCCAGCAGGACGAAGAGCAGGACCCCCGCCCCCCACATGTCCACCGCGCACCCGTACGGCTTCCGCTGGATCACCTCCGGCGCCATGTACTGCGGGGTGCCCACCCGACCTGCACGTGCAGCCACCCGGGAAGGCACGTCATTACACGTCACCGTCTTCCTTGTCTCCTTTCGTTGGCAGCCAGTCTCACGTCTTCCCTTTCGTTAGCAGCTGGTCTTCCCTAGTCCCATGTCTCTCCTCTCTTCAGAAGCTAGAAACACCTCTTCCCTAGTTGCGTGTCTTTCCTTTGATTAGAAGCTAGACACACGTCTTCCCTAGTCCTATGTCTTCCCTAGTCCCATGTCATGTCTTCCCTAGTCCCATGACTTCCCTTTCATTAGCAGCTAGACACATGTCTTCCTCGTCATTTGTCTTCCCTAGTCCCATGACTTCCCTTTCATTAGCAGCTAGACACATGTCTTCCTCGTCATTTGTCTTCCCTAGTCCTATGTCTTCCCTTTCATTAGCAGCTGGTCCCAGTCTTCCCTAGTCCCATGTCTTCCCTTTCATTAGAAGCTAGACACATGTCTTCCCTAGTCTTTATGTCTTTCCTTTCATAGGCAGCTAGACACGTCTTCCCTAGTCCCTTGTCTACCCTAGTCCCATGCCTTCCCTAGTCCTATGTCTTCCCTTTCATTAGAAGCTAGACACATGTCTTCCCTAGTCCCATGCCATCCCTAGTCCCATGCCTTCCCTAGTCCTATGTCTTCCCTAGTCCTATGTCTTCCCTTTCATTAGAAGCTAGACACATGTCTTCCCTAGTCCCAAGTCTTCCCTTTCATTAGCAACCAGACACATGCCTTCCCTAGTGCCATGTCTTCCCTTTCATTAGCAACCAGACACATGCCTTCCCTACTCCCATGTCTTCCCTTTCATTAGCAGCTAGTCCCATGTCTTCCCTACTCCCATGTCTTCCCTTTCATTAGCAGTTAGTCCCATGCCTTCCCTAGCCCCATGCCTTTCCAACTACCATGTCTTCCCTTTCATTAGAAGCTAGACACATGACTTCCCTAGTCCCATGTCTTCCCTTTCATTACAAGCTAGACACATGTCTTCCCTACCCCATGTCTTCCCTTTCATTACAAGCTAGACACATGACTTCCCTACTCCCATGTCTTCCCTTTCATTAGAAGCTAGACACATGTCTTCCCTACTCCCATGTCTTCCCTTTCATTAGAAGCTAGACACATGACTTCCCTAGTCCCATGTCTTCCCTTTCATTAGAAGCTAGACAAAAAAAATCCCTAGTTACTTGTCTTTCCTAATCACTTGTTTTCCCTCTCATTAGCCGCTAATGACAGGCCTTCCCTTTTATCAACAGCTAGTCACGTGTGACATCCAACACAGTCGCCTACCCACCTGCCCCACCATCCACAACCAACTTTCCCAGTGCATGTCAGTCTGTTTCTAGTCAGGTCAAGGAATGGAGGAACGAAAAGAGTGATTGAAGGCTCACTTTGCAAACGTTGAAGAAAATGAACGGGAGTGCTAATATTGTTATTTTCTTTCAAACTCTCTCCTGGTCTGGTCTGCACACTGGGTCGATTAATTTAACCCCTTCGCTGCCCAAGCCTGTAAAATTGTCGAGCTGAAAAAACGCTCACATACACGCTTGCAAAGAGTATATTTGGTGGTCCCTATAACAAATCTAACTTCAATACTGTGCGTTTTGATAGAATTTCTTTCACGTGC
>JABMCL010001280.1:80000-85000 GCA_018857735.1 Alviniconcha marisindica
TGTGCTTAAAAATACGTGTATAATTGAGTTATGCATGCACTGTATGCATTTATGCGTCTGGCGCTGAGAACTTTTTTCTTTTTTCTCTGCCCCCCCCCCCCCCCCCCCAATATCTTTAAAAAACTAGGTTAAGTATGACGAGTAAGATCGATGACAGTTTACAACAGACTACTAGTATACAGAATAAAATGTGTGTTACTAAAAACATAAACCACCATCGTTAAATCACGTTTTAAAGGAAGCGGGGGTCTTTTTTTTATTTTTACGTTAGCATGAAAAGTTAGCATGAAACGTTAGCATGAAAAGTTAGCATGAAAACAAGGAATGGTGAGTGCTGTCCGCGTTAGTTCCGATTAGGAAATAAAGCATTCTGTACACGTTTAGCGCACTGAGCATTCTCTGCGCTTCACCATGCAACACACACACGTCTGTACATGCAGCAAGCACAGGGGGGTGGAGAGCAAGGCAATCCTACAATACGCTGTGCACTACAGTAGCGTAGCGGTTCTCCACCGGAAGCATTCAGGGGAAGATCAAATCCAAAACACACACGAAAGGCTGACACACGAGAATGCTTTTAAACAGCGACGCGATGAAAACGGTTAGTGGAAACCTTCCCACAAACAGACCTTGAACAACCAGACAGACCGTTCATTTAAATCAGCTGAAAAGTCCTTTTGTCTCACACACAGAACAGTGTTACTGTTAGTTAAGTTGTCGGGGTTTTGTTTTTAGGCAAAATACGCGAAATTACGACCAGGAATATGGGGGCTATGTAACAGATGGCGATACCTGGGAACGAAAGAAACCATGAGATGTCATTCCAAAAGACAGCACAAGAAAGCAAAAACTGTGATCTGATTTTAGCCCGAGAGAAAAGCGTAATCTCCGTCTACAAAGCGTCCAGTCTTACCCACGACACCTTCTCGAAAGTCAACCAGAGGTTCGACCCCTAAATGCTCCGTAATGTCTGCAAAGTGCAAAGGTGTTCAACAAAAAATACACTCATGAGCCGCAACAACAACAACAACAACAGCAAATTGAAACACTAAAAATGAAGTATTAGAACATGCTGCAACTGCAAGACACTCAAACATCACACTCAGCCAAACAAAATATCGAGCAGTTAACAGTTAATACAACAACAACCCCCCCACCCCCTTCATTCCCAAAAAGAAAACAGTAAGAAAAAATAAAGTTTTGTTGTTGTTTTGTTTTTAAACGAAAAATGTTCAGCAGCAACTAATATGTAAGCAAACAGAAAACTGATTTATGAACAGTGCCATAAATAGACTTTAACACATAAACGACACCAATCGGGGTAAAACCGAAACATCAACCACTACCATTAATTGTCATACCACAAACTTTTGAAAACATGCATGCTTTTAAAAATTCCACGTTTAATGTGCACACAGTGTTGGGACCATTCCCACAACAACAAAAATCTGAAACGAGGGTGACTGCTCATGTTCTAAAACAAAATCCAAACAAACGAAAGGTTCAAAGACTAAGCAAAAAACTAAAACGCTTATTTAATATGACACATAACAACGTGCGAATTTTCGGAGTAAGCTCCTTTGTCAAGGAAGAGAACAACACCTAAATAACAGTTAAAGTTTGTGAAAAATGAAGAGAACAACACCTAAATAACAGTTAAAGTTTGTGAAAAATGAAGTGTAGGCTACTGATCTGCTTTTGGCTGTATGTCTTTCTCTCTTTGTGTCGAGTGTCTGAAAGACACAAGCAGACAAGTAGCCTACATTTCATTTTGCCCCGTTTAACTGTTGTTTAGGGGTCATTTTTCACCGTTTAACTGTTGTTTAGGGGTCATTTTTCACCGTTTAACTGTTGTTTAGGGGTCATTTTTCACCGTTTAACTGTTGTTTAAGTGTTATTCTGTCACTTCACAAAGGGCCTTACCCCGAAAATCAGTAGGCTGTGTTGAAATCATATTAAATAAGCGTTCTTTTTAACCTTCCGTGTGTTCGGATTCCATTCCCAAAAGACATATTATGCAAGTTACCGTTGCACTAATACCGATAGACATTATTGTGCCATATGCTGTATCCAGTCAATATTATTGTCGTGCGCTTTTGCTTACCAACATTACTGTCATATGATGTTACATATCAAGTGTGACGTGCTCTTATGATAATCATGAACGTTTTTGTGCTGTGCGATGTTGGCAATAAACATGTGCTGTTACCAATCAACAGTACTGCGTCATGTGCTGTTACCGATCAACAGTACTGCGTCATGTGTTGTTACCGATCAACAGTACTGCGTCATGTGCTGTTACCGATCAGCAGTACTGCGTCATGTGTTGTTACCGATCAACAGTACTGCGTCATGTGTTGTTACCGATCAGCAGTACTGCGTCATGTGTTGTTACCGATCAGCAGTACTGCGTCATGTGTTGTTACCGATCAACAGTACTGCGTCATGTGTTGTTACCGATCAACAGTACTGCGTCATGTGTTGTAACCAATCAACAGTACTGCGTCATGTGTTGTTACCGATCAGCAGTACTGCGTCATGTACTGTTACCGATCAGCAGTACTGCGTCATGTGTTGTTACCGATCAACAGTACTGCGTCATGTGCTGTTACTAATCAACAGTACTGCGTCATGTGCTGTTACCAATCAACAGTACTGCGTCATGCGCTGTTACCGATCAGCAGTACTGCGTCATGTGTTGTTACCAATCAACAGTACTGCGTCATGTGTTGTTACCGATCAACAGTACTGCGTCATGTGATGTTACCGATCAACAGTACTGCGTCATGTGCTGTTACCGATCAACAGTACTGCGTCATGCGCTGTTACCAATCAACAGTATTGCGTCATGCGCTGTTACCAATGAACATGCTCTATACCAATCAACAGTAGAGTGTTGCGTGATCTTTGTTATAAAAAAACAAAACAATTTTAAATAAAAAATACTTAAACACTCAAAAAGACAAATAAAAATTAAAAATTAAAAAAAGGAATTAAAAGATTAAAAATCATCTCTCGTCAGTGGAAAATGCGCTCGTGAATGCCTATATGCGCCCCACCCAGTCTCTCAACTGCTACCCCCCCCCCGCCCCCCCACCGCCCCACCCCCCAGCCCCCCAAAAGAGCGTTGCCTTTGAAACAAATCAACATAAAAAAAATGATTTAAAAAAAGAAAAGAAATCAATCATTAAATAAATAATAAATCAAGTTAAAAAAAAAAAAAAAAAAAGGTCTAAAGATTTCTTGAAATTTCTTTTTAGGAAAAATCTAACCCATCACCCATCCCCATCCGCATCCGGTACCCACCCCCAGTGATGAGGCCGTCAGCGGGCAGCTGGGTGGCCACCCCGAAGCCGCCGAGCTTGACGGGGGCGGAGTTCTCCTTGGAGGCCAGCAGCACGCAGTGGGGCTTCAGGTCCCGGTGCACGATGCCGTTCGTGTGGCAGTAGCGCAGTGCCTCCAGGATCTGACGCATGTAGTGGCTGCACACACACACACACACACACACACACACACACACACACACACACACACACACACACACAAACAAAACAACAACAAACAACATACAACCACACACACACACACACACACACACACACACACACACAACACACACACACACACACACAAACACACACACACACACACCCACACACACACACACACACACACACACACACACACACACACACACACACACACAGAGAGAACAGGTCAATTAGGGAACGGAATAGATCATGACGCATGTAGTGGCTGCACACACACACACACACACACACACACACACACACACACACACACACACACACACACACACACACACAGAACAGTTCAATTAGGGAACAGAATAGCTCATGACGCATGTAGTGGCTGCGCGCGCGCGCGCACACACACACACACACACACACACACACACACACCCCGAGACAGAGAACAGGTCAATTTGGGGACAGAATAGCTCATGACGCATATAGTGGCTGCACACACACACACACCCAGACAGAGAACAGGTCAGTTTGGGGACAGAATAGCTCATGACGCATGTGGTGGCTGCACACACACACACACACACCCCGAGACAGACAACAGGTCAGTTTGGGGACAGAATAGCTCATGACCGCATGTAGTGGCTGCACACACACACACACACCCAGACAGAGAACAGGTCAGTTTGGGGACAGAATAGCTCATGCCGCATGTAGTGGCTGCACACCCACCCCGAGACAGAATACCTCAGTTTGGGGACAGAATAGCTCATGACGCATGTAGTGGCTGAACACCCACCCCGAGACAGAATACCTCAGTTTGGGGACAGAATAGCTCAGTTTGGGGACAGAATAGCTCATGACGCAGGTAGTGGCTGCACACACACACACACACACCCCGAGACAGAATAGCTCAGTTTGGGGACAGAATAGCTCATGACGCATGTAGTGGCTGCACACACCCACCCCGAGACAGACAACAGGTCAGTTTGGGGACAGAATAGCTCATGCCGCATGTAGTGGCTGCACACACACCCCGAGAGAGAATAGCTCAGTTTGGGGACAGAATCGCTCAGTTTGGAGACAGAACAGCTCAGTTTGGGGACAGAATAGCTCAGTTTGGGGACAGAATAGTTCAGTTGGGACGGCTTAGTTAGGGGAGAGGTCCCGGTGCACGATGCCGTTCGTGTGGCAATAGCGCGGCGCCTCCAGGATCTGACGCGTGTAGTAGCTGCACACCCACCCTGAGACAGAACAGCTCAGTTTGGGGACAGGACAGAATAGCTCAGTTTGGGGACAGAACGGCTCAGTTTGGGGACAGAACGGCTCAGTTTGGGGACAGAACGGCTCAGTTTGGGGACAGAACGACTCAGTTTGGGGACAAAACGGCTCAGTTTGGGGACAGAACGGCTCAGTTTGGGGACAGGACAGAATAGCTCTGTTAGGGGACAGAATAGCTCAGTTTGGGGACAGAATAGCTCAGTTTGGGGACAGGACAGAACAGCTCAGTTA
>JABMCL010001280.1:97500-107500 GCA_018857735.1 Alviniconcha marisindica
CTCTCTCTCCCCATTTTTTATTTATTTTGTTTTTAAATTAGTTACTTACATGGTTCTTCTTCGATATAACCGTAATGGTTGACTGGGCGTAAAATACCAAGTTACTTACTTATTCTTGTTCGAGGGGTGCCTGTTGTATTCATATCACTCTCGGGGATTCCACTCTTACAGCGTATGGTTTGGGGTTGCGGCCATAGCCTGTTCCCTGCCTCATATTCTCTCTCTCTCTCTCTCTCTCTCTCTCTCTCTCTCTCTCCAAAGATTAAACCCTTCTGCCCCTTCTCTCTCTCTCTTTTCCCCCCCCTTTCTTCTTTTTTTTTTTCCCTTTTTTTAAAAACTTTTTTCCCCCCCCTTTTTAATTCTCCCCCCCGTTAATCTCTCTCTCTCTCTCTCTCTCTCTCTCTTTTTAATTTCTTTTTTTTTTTCCCCGGGTTCTTCTTCTTTTCCTTTTCTCTTCCTTCTTTTTCCCCCTTCTTTTTGGGGGGGTTGCCTTTTTTCTTCCTCTCTTCCCTCTTCCTTTTTTTCCCTCCTTTCCCTGCCCCTTCTTCTCTCTCTCTCTCTCTCTCTCTCTCTCCCCGTTTCTCTGTGTTGTTGTTGTTTGTTTGTTTGTTTGGAGGTTTATTTGAGGTACGGGCGCGTGTTGCTTGTTTGTGCCAGTGCTTGTGTTGACCTTGCCGAATAACACGATCAGGTGACTAAGTGCGTTGGTCAGCGCGCACACTCACCTGGCCACGGCTTCGCTGTAGACAAACCCCGCGGACGCTCGCTTGACGATCTCAAAGGCCAGATCTGCGCCATCCATGCTGCAAGACAGAAAACAGTCGCATATTGTAGCAGTGGCACACAGCAACACGCAGTGCGGTCACCTCATGTAACAATGACGCACAGCATCACACAGAACAACCACTTCTTGTGGCAATGAGACACAGCAACACACACAGCAGGCAATGCCTGTAATAATGACACAGAGCATCACAGAGAACAGTCACTTCTTGTAGCACTGACGCGCAGCAACACAGAGAACAATCACGTCTTGTAACAATGACACACAGCAACACAGAGAACAGTCACTTCTTGTAGCAATGACACACAGCAACACACAGAACAGTCACTTTAAAGACACACAGCAGTACAGAGAACAGTCACTTCTTGTAACAATGACACAAGCAACACACAGAACAGTCACTAATGACACGCAGCGACACATACAGAGCAGTAAATTCTTGGAAAATGCTATTCACCAACACACAGAACAGTCAATCCTTGGAAAATGATATTCACAAACACACAGAACATTCACAAACACACAGAACAATCAATTGTTGGAAAATGCTATTCACAAACACACAGAACAATCATTTCTTGGAAAATGCTATTCACAAACACACAGAACAGTCAATACTTGTAAAATGACACACAGCAACACACAGAACAGTCAATTCTTGGGAACTGCGATCAACTGGGACCCCCCCCCCCCCCACCCCCACCCCATCCCCACCCACCCCTACTCCCCCACATTCTTCTTGTAACGTGCTAGATAGCAACACCCAGAACAGTCGGTACTTGTAAATTGTAACAGCAACTCGGACAATCGCCTCTTGTAAAAGGTACTACATTGCAAAAGCAGGACAGTCAGCTCTTAACAACTGAAACAATCAGACAACTGTAAAAGGTAGTACACACCCCAACACAGATAACCAACACGTATAAAATACTGAACAGCAACACACAGAAATGTCAACACCTGTAAGACAGAAAGATACTACACAGCAACATTATATAACAATCAACAGGTGCAAAATACTAAACTGCAACAGGCACTTGTAAAACAGTAAGATACTACATTGTAGCATTATGTAACAATCAGCAACATTGTATAAAAATCAACAGGTGTAAAATACTAAACAGTAACACGCAGAACAGTCAGCACTTGTAATACAGTAAGATACTACACTGCAACACTGTATAACAATCAGCAACATTGTACAACAATCAACAGGTGTAAAGTACTAAACGGCAACCCGCAGAACAGTCAGCACTTGTAAAACAGTCAGAGACTACACAGCAACATTGTATAACAATCAACAGGTCTAAAATACTAAACAGTAACACGCAGAACAGTCAGCACTAGTAATACAGTAAGATACGACACTGCAACACTGTATAACAATCAGCAACATTGTACAACAATCAACAGGTCTAAAATACTAAACAGTCACACGCAGAACAGTCAGCACTTGTAATACAGTAAGATACTACACAGCAGCACAGGCTGTTCAACACACACCGGCAGAGTACTAAACAGCAACACATAACAGTTAGCACTGGTAAAGTGCCACTCTCCAAACTGATGACTGCTAGATTAAACTATCCCACAGTGTAGGTCTATGTAGACATCAACGTAGACAGAACACATAATGTACTATGCGTCAACACAGCACGTGTAAAATACTATACAGCAACACACACACACACACACACACACACACACACACACACACACACACACACACACCACCACACCACACACACACACACACGCGCGCGCACGCGCGCGCGCACGCACGCACCCACGCACACTCCCAACTTCGGCCGACAATTCCCTACTACTTCAAACACTTCTGTACTACTGCAAACGTTCCCTACTACTGCAAACAATTCGCTACTACTAATTCCCTACTACTGCAAACACTTCCTTACTACAGCACACATTCTCCACTACTGCAAACACTAGCCTACTACTGAAAACACTCCCCACTAATGCAAACAATTCGCTACTACTGAAAACACTCCCTACTGCTGCAAACAATTTTCTACTACTTCAAACGTTCCCTACTACTGCAAACACTTCCCTGCTACCGCAAACACTTCCCTACTACTGCCAATTCCCTACTACTGCAAACAATGCCCTACTACTACAAACAACTCGCTTAAAAACTAGCATTAATAACTGATAGCAGACGGGATAAAAAGATTCCTTGTAAACTCTCTCTTCGTTGCCAGGGATACCTGTTACGCGTCTACCCGGGCCGCGTTCCTGATTTCATTTAGCCAATCAAACAGAAGCAAACATACTTCTGGATTTCATTTAGCCAATCAAACAGAAGCAAGCATACTTCTGGATTTCACTTAGCCAATAACAACGGAAGACCCCCCAAATTACATACACTCATCAACCAATCAATCGTACGCCAGAACAGAACAGGAAAGCAAAGCCGGAACTAACTGTAAGTGCTTTCCGGCATTGATTTTCTCTCCGTCTTTCGTCTGGTAAGTCGCCCGAGAAGTGCAGTCGTGCGGATAAATCTGCACTGCGAGTGCAAGTCAAAGTGAGGTAATAAATAACTTCAGTTTTCTTTTTCTTTTCTTTTTTAACGCGTACACGAGTGAGCGATCATGCTTGAGCGTGCACGTGTCTGTGTGGAGAGGCTGAGTTTGCGGAGGGGGAGAGAGACAGGTGTGTGTGTGTTTGTTGATTAGGAACACGTGTGTGTGTGTGTGTGTGTGTGTGAGTGAGAGAGAGAGAGAGAGAGAGGAGAGAGAGAGAGAGAGAGAGAGGGTGGGGGGAGAGAGAGAGGCTGTGTGCTGGTTAATATTTGTGTAATATTTTTGTGTGTTGTGTGTGTTGTGTGTGTGTGTGTTGTGTGTGTGTGTGTGTGTGTGTGTCACAGTGTGTGTGTGTGTGTGTGTGAGAGAGAGAGAGAGAGAGAGAGAGAGAGAGAGAGAGAGAGAGAGAGAGAGAGAGAGAGAGAGAGAGAGAGAGAGAGAGGAGACAGACAGACAGACAGACAGACAGACAGACAGTCAGAGAGAGACTGTGCGCATGAGTGTGGGGATGGGGGTGGGGGTGGGGGGTGGGGGTGGGGGGTGAATATGTGTGTGAAAGACAACGTGTGGGGGGCAGCTGACTATGCTTGTGTGCGTGCGTACGTGTGTACGCGTGTGTGTACGCCCACCACGCGCACACAAGCGTGTCTGTGGCTTGCTGTCCAAGGTTTCTGCTACCCGACACAGAAAGACCTCACAGGTTTAAAATAAAGAAAGAAAAAAAGTGGGGGGGGGGAGAGACGTTGCCCCCCCACCCCCCCCCACCCCCCACCCCCACCCCCACCACCCATCCTTTTTTATATTTATATTTTAGGGTTTTGGAGGGGTTACGAGAGCTTCAACAAGTCACGGACAAGGCTCACTCCCACAGGGAAAGGGAATTAAGCGAACGACGAGCAAGCAAGCCCAAGCACCTCACTGCAGAAGGACCAAACACCGACCGGACGCCCCGTCGCCGCCGCCGTTGCTTACCGTTCCGGCGAGCGCGGCCGTGGGATGTTGAAGGACACGGACTTCCGCAGCTTGCCCTTCCGCGAGCCGTTCTGCGTCCACAGGCACCCGTTGATGCTCCTCTGCCCGCTCTTGCCGTCCACGCTACGACTGACGCCCACCGTGTTCCGCCTGGACAGCCCACCGTGAGGATGGCTCAGGTCGGCCAAGCCGCTCACGTCCAGGCTCTGGCTCAAGCAGGGCTTTCTGCGCGTCGGGTTTGGGCGGCGTTGGTCCGAGCTGTCGCTCGTCGGTTCTCGTGCTTGGTCGGAGACCGCGACGTCGGCTCCCGTGGTCGAGAGGTCGGCGCTGAGGTCGTTTGTCGGCGGGGCTCGTGCTTGTTCGGAGACCGTGACGTCAGCTTCGTGGATGCCCCTGGTCGAGAGGTCGGCGCTGAGGTCGTTTGTCGGCGGGGCTCGTGCTTGTTCGGAGACCGTGACGTCAGCTTCGTGGATGCCCGTGGCCGAGAGGTCGGCGCTGAGGTCGTTTGTCGGCGGGGCTCGTGTTTGTTCGGAGACCGTGACGTCAGCTTCGCGGATGCCCGTGGCCGAGAGGTCGGCGCTGAGGTCGTTTGTCGGCGGGATTCGTGTTTGTTCGGAGACCGTGACGTCAGCTTCGTGGATGCCCGAGGTCGAGAGGTCGGCGTCGATTTCTCCGTTGGGCTCCGAGCTGAGGTTCCGGTTCTCGTCCACGTGAGCTTCCGCGACGTCACTGTCGTTCTCTTCCCCCCTCGTTGTTGTTGTGGTGGTGGTGGTAGTGGTGGTGGTGGTGGTTGTGCAAGCGGTGAGGCCGCAGTCTGTGATGCCGTCGTCGCCCTCCCTGTTCTGGCAGCGAGCGACGTCTCCGAGCGAAGTCTTCCTCGCCTGACGACGCTTGAGGCAGTCCCTCTTCTGCCTAGTGACGTCACCGGCGGCAGTGTCGTCATCCGTTCCAGCGTCACAGCATCCTCTCCTCCCGTCTGCGCTCGCCTCCTCGCCCTCAGCCGCCCGAGAGACGCCTGACACGCCCTGGGTGACACCGCGGACCGCCTTGGTCGCCGCGGTCTCCCCTCTCTGCCACACTTCACCGTTGCCGCTCTTTAGGCAGTGAGCCGTAACGGGGTCACCGGTGCCACGGCCCGCCTCAGTCACAGCGGTCTCTCCTCTAAGCCACGCTTCACCGTTGCCGCTCTTTTGGTAGCGAGCCTCTGTGGCGTCACCGGTGCCACGGCCCCCCTTTCAGGTCACAGCGGTCTCCCCTCTCTGCCACACTTCACCGTTGTTGCGTCTTTAGGCAGTGAGCCTCAGTGGGGTCACCGGTGCCACGGACCGCTTCGGTCGCCGCGGTCTCCGCTCTAAGCCACACTTCACCGTTGTTGTCGCTCTTTAGGTAGCGAGCCTCTGTGGCGTCACCGGTGCCACGGACTGCTTCAGTCGCCGCGGTCTCCCCTCTCTGCCACACTTCACCGTTGCCGCTCTTTTGGTAGCGAGCCTCTGTGGCGTCACCGGTGCCACGGCCCGCCTCAGTCACAGCGGTCTCCCCTCTCTGCCACACTTCACCGTTGCCGCTCTTTAGGCAGTGAGCCGTAACGGGGTCACCGGTGCCACGGACTGCCTCAGTCACAGCGGTCTCCCCTCTCTGCCACACTTCACCGTTGCCGCCGCTCTTTAGGCAGCGAGCCTCAGTGGGGTCACCGGTGCCACGGACCGCTTCGGTCGCCGCGGTCTCCGCTCTAAGCCACACTTCAGCGTTGCCGCCGCTCTTTAGGCCGCAGCGAGTCGTATCGCGGTCACCGCCAAGACACCCGCCTCTCACTTCCTTGGTCACTTCCTTGGGCTCGAGGCCGTGGACATCGACCCGCCCGCCACGGTCAGCCCCACCACCACCACCACCACCACCACCACCACCACCAGCACCACCACCACCGACGACGCCGACGCCGTCGACGCTAATCCCAGAGAGGTCGGAAGGGGCACGTCTCTCGGGCCGTTCCGCGCGACCTTTTCCGCCGCCCTGACCGGCTCTCGCACGAACGTTCGTCTGGCCGCTGGATCGCGCCTGACCGGGAGCGGCGCTGTTCCCATTTAGACCCGCCTCGCCCTTTCCGCCTGGCTGCGTCCCCGGGGAGGGCCAGTCCGAGGCGCCCGTGATGCCGTTTGCACACGGCCCGTTTACTCTGACACACTCCATTCTGGTCCCCGTCGGGCCAGATGATCAATCAATCACAAAAAAAAAAAAAAAATTGCGTTGGTCCAGGCGCCGAAGAGAGGAGGGGCGGAGGGAGGTAGGTCAGGGGGGTGGGGGGTGAGGAGGGTAGGTAGGTGGTGGGGTATAGGGGGAGAGGGAGGGAGGGAGGGAGGGAGGTAGGAGCGGGTTCGCCTCAGTCATCAAAAGCACAGAGGGAGGGAGGGAGGTAGGCGCGGGTTCGCCTCAGTCATCAAAAGCACATCATTCAAGCGGCTTTTCGATGTCACGTGCTGCTTGCCGCCAGCTCCCACATTGCAGGTCAGTGTGTACTAGTGGTAGGTAACCGGGCTCTCGGTGGGCCGAGGTCCTTCCTCGGCGGCGCCACAGTGTTGCACGTGCAGTGCACACACACACTCTCAGCAAAAGACGTCTGGCACAGGTATTTAGCAGTGCTGGCTCAGTCGCCGTCCTACACGACAGTACAGGTGTTGCACGTGTCGTGCACACACTCAGCAAAAGACGTCTGGCACAGGTATTTAGCAGTGCTGGCTCAGTCGCCGTCCTACACGACAGTACAGGTGTTGTAGGTGTCGTGCACACACTCAGCAAAAGACGCCTGGCACAGGTATCTAGCAGCGCTGGCTCATTCGCCGTCCGACGCGACAGTACAGGTGTTGCACGTGCACACGCTCAGCAAAAGGCGTCTGCCACAGGTGCGGGACAATTCGCCGTCCTACACCGGAACTCCGCGCACGCCCAACAGTACAGATGTGCCACTGTTGTAATTCGTCCTCTGCAACGCAGCACAGCAACGTACAGGCCGTCTGTCACCGGAACTCCGCGCACGCTAACAGTACAGATGTACCACAGTTGTAGTCCGTCCTCGACAATACAGCACATGCGAACAGCAACGTATAAGCCGTTTGTCACCGGAACTCCACGCACGCTAACAGTGCAGATGTACCACAGTTGTAATCCGTCCCATGCAACGCTGTATGCGTACAGAGAACATGAAGGCCGTTTGTCACAGGAACTCCGCGCACGCTAACAGCGCAGATGTACCACAGTTGTAATCCGTCTTCTGCAACTCTGTAAGAGTGCACAGAACATGAAGGCCGTTTGTCACCGGAACTCCGAGCACGCTAAAAGTGCAGATGTACCACAGTTGTAATCCGTCCTCTGCAACGCAGCACAGCAACGTACAGGTCGTTTATCACCGGAACTCCGCGCACGCTAACAGTGCAGATGCACCATTGTTGTAATCCGTCCTTGGCAACACAGCACGCGCGAACAGCAACGTACAGGCCGTTTGTCACCGGAACTCACGCACGCTAACAGTACAGGTGTACCACAGTTGTAATCCGTCCCCTGCAACGCTGTGTGCGTGCACAGAATATGAAGGCTGTTGTGGACACCCAGACACACAGTATGCTAACAGGAGTACTGCCGACACCCAGACACACAGTATGCTAACAGGAGTACTGCCGACACCCAGACACACAGTATGCTAACAGGAGTACTGCCGACACCCAGACGGAGAGTACGCTAACAGGAGTACCGCGGACACCCAGACACGCAGCATTCTAACAACAGTACTACGACTGCACGTGTCATGTGTACAGAACTACTAGATGAAGGGTGTCGGGACGCCACACTCAGTACTGCGCGTATGATCACCAGGTCCGTAGCTCGGACAGGGCTGGTTGCACGTGCTAGCACTGAAAACACGGGCGCCTTACGCAGACATCTCTAACGACAGTGTTCTCTATCGCCGCCACTCTAGCTGCACGTGCTCACCGGTCACAGGCTCCCGACGAGAACATTTTAACGTGCTGACTTGCCGGGACTGCTTAGAGTTAACTCTTTCTTCTTTCTTTTCTCGCGCTGCAGCACTGCACGTTACAAAACACAAGCAGCGAGACACGGGAAACGAAAGGCCGCGAAACTTCGCACAGGATGGTGTCTCCTTCGCCAGCACGCTGAACGAGTCGCTGCACGTGCACACAAAGCAGAAGCGGTCTGCACTGAACTGGTTGGTCGGTGCTCGTTCACTTCCTTCGTTCACTTCCTTCTCAGTCCCGAAGCAGTCAAGAGTTCACATGTACACCGGTTGCAAAGAGCACTGGTCTGGTGATGACTGGGTAGCCCTACTCTGCGGCGGCTGGCTTTGCCCTGGGAAGGTGCGACAGCCGTTTTATCACAGGCACACAGCAAGCACAGCACGCAAAAACCAACCTGCGGTAACAACTTCACTTTTGTAAACCTTCCTCCACACGAATCCGGGAAGGGTCCAGCACAGCTGTATTAGTGACTTGGTGGTAGACCTGCTCTTGGGGATGCTTGCTTTCCCAAAGCTAGACGACACAAAACGCGCACATGAAATGTTCTAATGACGCGTAACAGTACTGCTGAGTTGGTGGTAGAGCTGCTCTTGTGGATGCTTGCTTTCCCAAAGCTAGGCGACACAAAATGCGCACATGACATTCTAATGACGCGCAACAGCATTGCGATTTGAATATCCACCAAAGTGGTTACAGCGCTGTTTGGTTGTTACATGGCTGATGCCACGTAAAACTGCTGCCGTCTCGGCGCAAGTTCTGTGTACACCATACAACTATGTCGAGGCAAGTTGTGTGTACACCATACAACCATGAACTAGTTTAGAGCGTCACTTTATTCGAAGCCACATACGTAGGATGTATGTGTGTTTAGCTGGAACCTGCCAATTGCACTTTTGGGACTTTTGGCAGTTTTGCCACCAGTACTTTTGGGATCTTTTACGTGCTACTGCGGCAACACGGGGGTTGAACGGATACCAACACAGAGTCAGCACAGACACCGGAGAAGAACATTCTCCCGCCGCTCCTGCCGGGATTGGAACCCGCGACCGTTCGATATCGAGTCCGTCGCTCTACCACACAAATTAAGTAAATAAACATCTTTACTGAGCCATCCCCGCTCCCCACTAATTAAATCAAACAAATTCGCAAACTAAATACATACACATCTTCACTGCCTATCTAACTGCATATATAACCGTGCGTACAAAGCTTGCCAGGCATGAAATAACTTCTTTCTACTGATCTTTTTTTTTTCCCCGCCGGAATTTTAGTCCTTCGTCCTGATAAGACCGGGCTAGTTGACTGGGCGTAAATCATATAGTTCAGGAGCTGTGTGAGAGTCGAGGTGGACGTCCTGGGCTGTCCGGCCTAACGAGCCTTCTGGTTTCCGTGGACGTAAAGCTATATTGAACCATGCTTCGGCATTGGTCACAACTTGTCCCTAATATGTCAACTGACATCTGAGGACATTAAGCATCACTTCACCAACTGGGCGTAAAAATTAAAAAAATGTTTTTAACCGTTTCTTCCGTCCATCCTCCCTGTCCTAATCACCTCGGTATGCACCTTCCGCGTCGTGCGCGTGACGCCAAAAACTGTTATTGTACATCTTCATCTGCGACTGTCTACACGTGTGACAGCGTGGCGGGGAAAAAAACAGTCCGACGGTAATCACG
>JABMCL010001280.1:117500-120000 GCA_018857735.1 Alviniconcha marisindica
TCCACAAATGGTTCAGAAGCAGAATGTTGTAAAATAATTCAATTTCTTGAATTGTAATGTGTATATATATAAAGTATAGTTTCCCAGTGTTATTATGACTTGATTTAGTACTCCTTTGTAACATTCATGATTGTCGGTTCACATGTTTGTAACTGTGTCAAGGACAGGTGTAATTAAAGTTCAATTAACCTCTAACTCGAAAACTTTCATACTCAAGAACAGTCACATGAAGTCCATTTGGACGTATCTGACAGACTGTCCTTGCTATACTACAAACACAAATAAGCACGAGACAGACAGAGCAACAAACAGACAGAGAGAGAGAGAGTAGTAGTAGTAGTAGTAATTGGATTTTAATGTCCTGTCAACCACAGAGGGTCACCTCAGGACAGTCAAACTCAGGTCATAAGCAAATACACATTTCTAAACTCTTCTCACATATAATCAACCCTCTGCCAAGACAGTCTACAAAATCAATCACTTCACAAACATAAAACATACATACACAAACATCAGACACAAATTTTCGAAGAGTTAGACAGACAGATAGAGGCAGAGACAGAGAGAGAGACAGAGAGAGTGAGAGAGAGAGAGAGAGAGACAGAGACAGAGGAAGAAAGACAGACAGACAGAGCAAAATGTAAGTCAAAAGAGTCTGAGCACTCTGTAAGCTACGAATGTTCGCATAAAGTACAGCTTATTGGCAAAGGACTTAAAAGTTTGCATACAGTTCGCTCGGGGCTCAGCCTAAATCAGGCCGCTTCCAGACTCTGCAGGTCCATTTCCACCAATTCAGTCCTGCCGGTCTCTGCTGCACAACTCTGGCGGCACGTTAATTTTCACGTGCACGTGCGGACCGCACCATCTCTTGTGTCTTCTGCTGCTTTGTCTTTCGATGACAAGTCACCTCTACCCCCAGGGCAAAATTCGAGAGAGAGAGAGAGAGAGAAGGACAGACGGACAGACAGACTCACAGAGAAACAGAAAGAGACAGACAGGTAGGCAGGCAGGCAGAGAGGCAGAGACAGACAGAGAGGCAGAGACAGACAAACAGTGAGACTGAGACGGACAGAGAGAGAGACACAGATACAGACAGCGAGACTGGAACAATGTGTGCGCCAGCTGCAAGCCGCCTGAGAAGACGCCAGACCAGCTGCTGACTGATCAGGAAGCAATATTTCATCTGTAGCCGCGCACCAGCAGGTCACGACCTGTCATCCCTTCTGATCCGGCAATATACACGGCGCGGCAGCGCAGTTTCCATGGACAAAGTGGGTAGCATCATAGTATTAATGATAATGACAATGGCCCCTTAGTGCGCCTACACTGTAATGGCCCTAAGCGCTTTATATATATTCGTTTGCGCCCACCCATCCACACACACACACACACACACACACACACACACACACACACACACACACACACAACGTACCTGCACGCGCACACTCACACGTACGTGTACACACACACACACACACACACACACGCACATACGCACGACCGCACATACACACGCACGCACGCACGCACGCACGCACGCACGCACGCACGCACGCACACACACACACACACACACACACACACAAACGCGCTGTGCAAGCCGTGACCACACAAGACCCACCCACCCAACAACCAGATGGACACGCATTCTTCCTCAACCAGTCGACTTCCGCCCGACCCCCACCCCACCCCACCCCACCCTCTTCCACACTGCAGCAGTCAACCTGCCAGGGCAGCTGCCCATGTCACCCTGAAACCCCCCCATCTTCCATCCAACCTGGTTTCTTTCACAACAACCAATTACCGCTCCTCCTCACCACGTCCCCCTCACCACCACCACCACCACCTCATACCCCATCACAAACTATAGGCTCTCTCTCTCTCTCTCTCTCCTTCTCTCTCTCTCTCTCTCTCTCTCTCTCTCTCTCTCTCTCTCTCTCTCTCTCTCACCACCACCACCACCTCATACCCCATCACAAACTATAGGATCTCTCTCTCTCTCTCTCTCTCTCTCTTCTCCATAATTACTCTCTTCTACAACTGTTAAGGGTAATTAGTTCCTACGCTCTTATCACTTAAGTATATAATGTGATTATGCGAATGGATGCTGATGTTCTTCTACACATAAACTGATTTTTTTTAAAGAAAGTTAAAAAACTTTTTTTTAAAGGATTCCCCCCCCCCCCCCCCCCCCCCCCCACCCTCACCCGTCCCTCGCCCCCGCCCCCTCTCCAGAAAGCCGGCGGAGCAGTGGGCAATCTCGAGTGCAGAAGCCTTCTAAAGCTGGGCAGCCCTGTTGTCTTCCTCTCGTCAAACAGACCGCGGAAGGAGGCTATGGGCTATCAACAAGCCAATTATTCCTGTCCAGCGCGCTGCGGCCATCGACTACCCAATTACCCATCGACTATCCTATGAGAATATCCTGTTAGGTATCAGCCATCTGCTGATTTATTTGCCGTGGAATGTTCTCCCGATCGCCGCGGAGTGATCTGTTAGG
>JABMCL010001280.1:125000-130000 GCA_018857735.1 Alviniconcha marisindica
AATACAGCCAAGACCAATAATATGTTCTTGTTCCCGCGCCAATACAGCCAAGACCAATAATCATATGTTCTTGCAACCATGCCAATACAGCCAAGACAATATGTTCTTGTGTCCATGCCAATACAGCCAAGACCAATAATATGTTCCTGTGTCCATGCCAATACAGCCAAGACCAATAACATGTTCTTTTGTCTATGCCAATACAGCCAAGACCAATAACATCTTCTTTTGCCTATGCCAATACAACCAAGACCAATAATATGTTCTTGTGTCCATGCCAATACAGCCAAGACCAATAATAATATGTTCTTGCATCCATGCCAATACAACCAAGACCAATAATATGTTCTTGTGTACGCGCCAATACCGCCAAGACCAATAATGATTATGTTCTCGTGTCCATGCCAAAACAGCGAAGATCAGTAACACGTTCTCTTCTTCTTCTTCTTCTTCTCCTCCCCCTCCTTCTCCTCCTCCTCCTTAAAGAAAATAAATCAATGATGTAGTCCGTTGACGGGTTCTTCTTCTTCATCTTCTTTTTAAGAAAATAAATCAATGATGTCGTCCGTTGGCGGGTTCTTCTTCTTCTTTTTAAGACAATAAATCAGTGATGTCGTCCGTTGGCGGGTTCTTCTTCTTCTTTTTAAGAAAATAAATCAGTGATGTCGTCCCTTGGCGGGTTCTTCTTCTTCTTTTTAAGAAAATAAATCAGTGATGTCGTCCGTTGACGGGTTCTTCTTCTTCATCTTCTTTTTAAGACAATAAATCAGTGATGTCGTCCGCTGGCGGGTTCTTCATCTTCTTTTTAAGACAATAAATCAGTGATGCCGTCCTTTTCTGGACTGCTAGTGTCAACGGCATTTTACAGCTCAGACGGATCCGCACGGCCAAGGGGGAGAAACGGAGGTGGGGGGGAGGCTGGGTGGGGGGTGGGGGGGGGGGGGGGGGGGGGAACCAAGGCAAAAGGGCTTTAAAAGACTCTACAGTAAGCCCGAGCTGTGGGGCCCTAAGAATACACGCCCTAAAATAACGCACCAATCCCTTCCGCACAAGCGACATTTCTTTCACGTGCGTTTGCGAGACTCCCAGGTGAGCGAACGCTGGAGAGCGACGACGACACTCGGCGCCCACTTCCCAACCGAACATTTCCATTTCAGCTGCCTTCTGCCGGAGCGGTTCCCGTCGATGCCGAGCACCACTCTGCTTTGACCGGGTGTGCGAACCCGCGACAAGGAAAACGAACAAAGCAGACAGCACTGGGATATGTCTCTAACGTTACATCCCGCAAGTCACCCAATATCTGTCACGCTAGAGAGAGAGAGAGAGGATGCAAACACTCGTTCTGAGAAAAGAGAGAGAGAGAGAGAGAGAGAGAGAGAGAGAGAGAGAGAGAGAGAGAGAGTTGATTTTTAACGCTAAGTCAACTGTAATGGTTCAATTAAGGCAGAGAGAGAAACATGACGGTTTATATCTGGACAGAGACAGAAAGACACGGAAAGACGGACAGACAGACAGACAGACAGAATGGATTTTTATCGCCTAGTCAAACATGACAGTTATATCAGGGTAGGGAGAGAGAAATACACAGAGAGAGCGAGACAGAGACAGAGAGAGACAGAGACAGAGACTACCAGCGATAACAAAAGAAAAAAAGATAAGTCTGTTGTACAACAAAATTGGCGCGTCGCGGATTGCAACACCTGCCTGCAGCTACCGTGTACTCCATACGGTACGGCCATGCACGTACAACACAAGTCGCTGCACCCAAGCCGTAGTCTCTGCTAAGAGTCTGCACAGGACGCTGCAGATATGCCCCAGAGAAATGTAGCTAAACAATTACTGCTGCTGCCATGCTACTCTCCGAACAATGTATGTCTCACCTGCACCGTAGCTGCAGCCACGTTTCTCTCCTAACGACGTATGTCTCTCCTACACCTGCAGCCACGCTACTCTCCGAGCAATGTATGCCCCACCTGCACCCGTTGCTGCAGCCACGCTACTCTCCAAGCAATGTCTGTCTCACCTACACCAGTAGCTGCAGCTATACGAACAATGTGTCCTGCAACAATCCGAACAATGTGTCCTGCCTACCCGTTGCTGCCTACCCGTTCTGCACAAATCGCTGCATGCTGCATGCTGACGAACTTTGGAAATTGTATCTTTAAAAGATACCGCTGTGACCACGCTACACTCTGAACAATGTATACACTACACGAACTCTGTGCAATGTATCCATCTGCACAAGTCGCTGCACAGCTATTAGCCCTGTTATATCCCTGTGCAGTTGACTGGGCTCACAGCACCAACCAACTAACTGCACTGCTAAGCTACTAGTCTGTGCAATGAATCTATACAACTCCGCAAAAATGTGTCTAAAGTCCGTGCAATGTATCTGCGCAAGTCGCTGTAGCTCCAAAGCGATATTCTCCGTGCAATGCATCTACTCGAGTTGCCGCAGCTCTGTTCTGCGCAATGCATATGCAAAAGTCACAGCATCTGAGCTATACATGTAGTCTGTGCAAAGCATAGCCTATGCAATCACAGCATCTACGCTATACTCTGTGCAATGCGTCTATGCAGTCACACCATCCAAACTATACTATGTGCAAGTGCACAGATACTCAAGTCACAGCATCTACGCTATACTCTGTGCAATGTGTCTTCGCAAGTTGCTGCAGCTAAGTTATACCCTGTGCAGTGTGTCTTCACAAACTGCTGCAGCTAAGTTATACCCTGTGCAGTGTCTTCACAAACTTCTGCAGCTAAGTTATACCCTGTGCAGTGTGTCTTCACAAACTGCTGCAGCTAAGTTATACCCTGTGCAGTGTGTGTTCACAAACTGCTGCAGCTAATTTATACCCTGTGCAGTGTGTGTTCACAAACCTCTGCAGCTAAGTTATACCCTGTGTAGTGTGTCTTCACAAACTTCTGCAGCTAATTATACTGTGTGCAGTGTGTCTTCACAAACTTCTGCAGCTAAGTTATATTCTGTGCAGCGTGTCTTCACAAGTTGCTGCAGCTAAGTTATATGCACTACAATATGTTTGCACAAATTCCTGCAGCTAAGCTAAAATAATCCCGTGTAGTGTATCTACTACACACGTTGCATTAGCTCCAGAAAAATGCACCCGAACACGTTGCCATGGTCTGGCTACATACGCTTCGCACATTGTAGCTATACACACGTTCGTGTAAACAAACAACGTCAAATCCGATTAAAATCTCTTCTCCGCATGTTCTCGCAAATATCCTACATACACTCTGTCTAATGCATCCGCATAATCCCGCAAAACAAAACGGCGGCCGCCGACAAAAAAAAACGATGGCGTCTCTGTTGGTTTCCGCTGACTTAACCCCTTCACTGCCATGATGTCACTTGAAAACGACCAATAAACATGGAGATTTTAAACCCTTAAGCCTCTCTGTTTTCGTTTTGACACTGGCCTGTGAAAGGACTTTCATAATGAAGTACAGCAATAAAGGTAGATGCTATATGACGGGAAAATACACTGTTTGCAGGCGCGTCCGTGAACCTTTCTGCCCGGAAATTTTGCAGGCTGCCTAAGTAAGTAAGTAAACATGGTGCTTAACGTCCACAGAAACCGTACGGCTTATTAAGGACGGGGAGCAGGGGGTGGGGGGGGGGGGGGGGGGGGGGGGGGAGAGGGAGATTATATACCTATCGCTACACTGTCACCACCAGAATGACTTCTGCATTAAGATGGGCAGCGACGAGAGCCATTTTAACGTTTCAGTAGGAAGTGATGGACAGAGTCGCAAGACGGTGTCCACAAACCACAACCTTTCTGGAAGAGAAAGGAGAGCCGAAGCGGTATCGAACCGAGGTCCTTCCGCTTACCAGCCTAACGCCTTACCGCTAGGCCAAACCGGCAGTGAAGGGGTTAAATAAAGGCGGCGCGCGAGGAGAGATCTTGCCTATTTAAAGCCCCATCACAATGGCGTGACGCAAGGCATTGATCAGAGCCGGAGCTGACGCGTTATGAAGCCAGCAAACAAGTCTCCAAGACGGCACTATAATGGCAACGCAAACGAGATTAGCGCCCGGTCCTCAATCATAGCTCAACAGCCAGGAACAAACAGATGGGGGGTGGAGGGGGGGGGTAGAGAGAAGAGTCAGTCACACAATGTGAAAGCGAGAGTGTGTGTGTGTGGGGGGGGAGGGGAGGGAGACAGAATCAGTCACACAATGTGAAAGCGAGAGGGGGAGGGGGGGAGGGAGACAGAGTCAGTCACACAATGTGAAATCGAGAGGTGGGAGGGGAGAGGAGAGAGAGGGGACAGAGCAGTACACAATGTGAGAAGTGGGGGGGGGGGGAGAGGGAGACAGAGTCAGTCACACAATGTGAAAGCGAGAGGTGGGAGGAGACAGAGGGAGACAGAGTCAGTCACACATGTGAAAGCGAGAGGTGGGGAGAGGGAGAGAGAGTCAGTCACACAATGTGAAAGCGAGAGGTGGGAGGGGGGAGACAGTGGGAGACAGAGTCAGTCACACATGTGAAAGCGAGAGGTGGGGGGGGGGAGAGAGAGTCAGTCACAAATGTGAAGCGAGAGGTGGGGAGGGGGGGGGAGACAGAGAGACAGTCAGTCACACAATGTGAAAGCGAGAGGTGGGGGAGGGGTGGTGGTGGGAGAGTGAGGGAGACAGAGTCAGTCACACAATGTGAAAGCGAGAGGTGGGGGAGAGGGAGACAGAGGGAGAGAGAGTCAGTCACACAATGTGAAAGCGAGAGGTGGGGGAGGGGGGGGGGGAGAGGGAGACAGAGGGAGAGAGAGTCAGTCACACAATGTGAAAGCGAGAGGTGGGAGGGAAGAGACAGAGATCATGTCACACAGACAGAAAGCTGAGGGGGGAGTAAGTAACTTGGTGTTTTACGCGAAAGAGAGAGAGAGAGTCAGTCACAGACAGACAGACAGAAACACAGAGAGAGAGAGGTTCAGTCACACAATGTGAAAGCCAGAGGTGGGAGGGAAGAGACAGG
>JABMCL010001280.1:135000-145000 GCA_018857735.1 Alviniconcha marisindica
CTCCCCACGTCTTCTCTCTACCCCTTTGTCTCTTCTCTATCCCTATCTTGTCTCTTCCACCCCCCCCTCTCTCTCTCTCACTCAAACACACACACACACACACACACACACACACACACACACACACACACACACACACACACACACACACACACAGTGGCTGAAGGAAGGATGTCGTAAACCAGTGCTTGGAGATTGCGGCCAGTCATTGAAGGGGCTTCCGCCTCGTACTTGTATGCGATCGAATCAACACACAAGGGAGTTAATTAGCGTTCGAAATACGTAACACAAGTACAACAACATAGGCCTGGGTCGCCTACGGTAACTCTCACCTGGCATGCGTGTAAATACAAGGTGCATAAACACCGCCAGAGGTACATCCTCAAACCGTTGTACTTGTACTTGCTTGCGATAGATGTTTCCGGCATCTCTCCACCTCTAAGCGGGTCTTGAAGAGTCTTCATGCTGCATTTGACGGGACCGGTCTCAGTGATGACCTGTCCACTTTCCCATAGTTACAATCTGGCTGATTCCAACGGGCATTGACGGCTCAGTGACAAGTAAAGCCCCCCCCCCCCCTCCAACCCCACCCCGCCCCCACCTCACAGAGGCAGAAAAAAACGATAGAGGAGATAGGAAAGAGGAATCAAATGACAACCCTGAGACTCCAGACAGGGGGAAGGCAGGGGGACGACATCAGACATCCCCACCCTCCGGGGGGGGGGGGGGAACACAGGCAGAGTGAGACCGAAAGAGAGAGACGTACGCAGGTACACGTATACAACAGTAATGATTTATTACAAGGCGAAAGCGAGCGGCAACAGAGCAGCGTTTCCTCGATGAAAGCGAGCGGCCACAGCGCAACGCTTCCCTGGCAAAAGCGAGCGGTCACAGAGCAGCATTTCCACAGTGAAATCGAGCTGCCATACAGCAGCGCTTCCCCGGTGAAAGCAAGCGGCCACAGAACAACGCTTCCCTGGCGAAAGCGAGCGGTCAAAGAGCAACGCTTCCCCGACAAAAGCGAGCGACCAAAGAACAGCGCTTCCCAGGTGAAAGGGACTGGCAACAAAGCGGCGCTTCCAGGTGAAAGAAGCGCACGCTGAGCAGCGTTACCCGAAGAAAGGGAGCGGTCACAGAGCAGCGCTTGCAGATGTAACAGCCACAGAGCAGCGCTTCCCTGTGGAAAACGAGCCCCCACAGAGCAGCTCTTCCCTAGCGAATCAGTGGGAGATGCCACAGTGCAAAGCTACCCTGGCTAGAGAGACGTCACCACAGTAACAGAGCAGCGATTCCGACCACGGGGAAAGCGAGCCGCAGCAGAGCAGCGCTACCCACACCTCACCGACCCGCCATGAGTTCCAGCGGATCCAAAGCGTGCCTACTCTGTTTGTGATGCTCTGGAGGACTGGCAGCAGTTTACGACGAGGCAGCCGATACAAACTTTTCCGCCTTTCTCGTTTGGAGTTTCACCTGCCTCAGGATCTTCGACGTGCGCGGACCAACGCCCACACACCGCGTCTGGTGTCGTCACCCTCAGTCGGGAAGGGCGACCGGCCTCCGTGGAGCCAGAGGGACAGTGGTCACCCCAGACATGAAATAGACCCCCGACCAATTCTGCTGAAAGGTCAGTCATCACGTGTGCCGAGGCGCCCAGCGTGAAATGGAGGGAGGCGTTGGGTCGTGCTGGCTGACAGGGCTGTGGCCATGGACCTATATGTATATATTAGGTGGATATATATATATATATATATATATATATATATATATATATATATATATATATATATACACGTCCAGGGCTGTAGCCGTCTGCACGGATCAGGAGGAAAAACCTTCTCCAATGTTCCGCCCTGATAATAATTCTGACCCACATGGCTGACTAGGCGTTGCAAACCCCAATCACATACTTACGTTCTCTGTATGGGGCCGCTGCCCAATCTGGGCCCATAGGTACGATGAGCAGAGAAAGGTAAAGGCGGATAACCCCCAATCCCCATTCGCTGGAGAGTCCATACTTCAAGTCCGGCTCTCCTTTCACATGCACGCGTCTTCATTAAGCCTCCATAACAGCTATCTGTTTGTGTCTGTGTTCAGCTCGTAAAGTCCCTTGGTTTACCAACAGTGCAACGCGCGTAGAAAGGTAAAGGCGGATAACCCCAAATCCCATTTGCTAAAGAGTTCATACTTCAAGTCCGGCTCTACTTCCACATGCACGAGTCTTCATTAAGCCTCCATAACAGCTATCAGCTCGTAAAGTCCCTTGGTTTACCAACAGTACAACGCGCGTAGAAAGGTAAAGGCGGATAACCCCAAATCCCATTTGCTAAAGAGTTCATACTTCAAGTCCGGCTCTCCTTCCGCGTACACGAATCTTCAGTGGACTCCATAACAGCTATCTGTCTGTGTCTGTGTTCAGATCAGGAATGTCCCTTGGTTTACCAACATTGCAACGCGCGTAGAAAGGTAAAGGCGGATAACCCCCAATCCCCATTTGCTGGAGAGTCCATACTTCAAGTCCGGCTCTCTTTTCACATGCCCGAGTCTTCAGTGGACTCCATAACAGCTATCTGTCTGTGTCTGTGTTCAGATCGGGAAAGTCCCTTGGTTTACCAACATTGCAACGCGCGCAGAAAGGTAAAGGCGGATAACCCCAAATCCCGATTTGCTAAAGCGTCCATACTTCAAGTCTAGCTCTCCTTCTACACGCACGTGTCCTCAGTGGACTCCGTAACAGCTATCTGTTTGTGTCTATGTTCAGATCGGGAAAGTCCCTTGGTTTAGCAACTATGCAACGCGCGTGAGGCCGAAAAGTCGAAACTGACTGGACGCCGCATGACAACAGCCTTGTAAGTGTCAAGTTCAAGGAAACACCAGCGACCCACTGACCACTTCCCACTCGAGATTTTTCCTGTCTCCTCTTCGTCGTCTAATCACAATTCTCTTGAATTTGTGGTCTGCCTCGGTAGCTAATGTTCTGCAGACTTGACATGGTCTTGTGTTACTAATTACGTGTTGTTGTTATTTTGGTTTTGTAGTTGCTGTTGCTGTTGTTGTTGTGAGCGTGCGTGCGTGCGTGCGTGCGTGCGTGTGTGTGTGTGTTCTTTTTTAATATTTTTTTTTAGGTTTGACAGTCTTGTGCTACTAACGTTCTTAGGTTTGAAAGTCTTTTGGTACTAACGTTCGTTTGGTTTGACACTGTCCTGTACGACTAACGTTCGTTTGGTTTGACACTGTCCTGTACTACTAACGTTGTTTGGTTTGACACTGTCCTGTACGACTAACGTTCGTTTGGTTTGACACTGTCCTGTACGACTAACGTTCGTTTGGTCTGACACTGTCCTGTACGACTAAGGTTCGTTTGGTTTGACACTGTCCTGTACTACTAACGTTGCTTGGTTTGACACTGTCCTGTACTACTAACGTTGTTTGGTTTGACACTGTCCTGTACGACTAACGTTCGTTTGGTCTGACACTGCCCTGTTGGTAGCACTACTAACGTTCATTAGAATGGACACCTTCACATGCTACGTTCCTTGGGTTTGACGCTGTCCTGTGCTGACGTTGATTGAATTTGACATTGTCCACCAACGTTGTGTGTCTGTGACACTGTCCTGTGCTACTAACGTTGATTGAATTTGACATTGTCCACCAACGTTGTGTGGCTGTGGCACTGTCATGTGCTACTAACGTTGATTGAATTTGACATTGTCCTTTAACGTTGAATGGCTGTGACACTGTCCTGTTCAAGAGACCCTGGCCGGCGTTCCTAGCATCCCCCCCCCCCCCCCCCCCTCCCCCACCAGCTGTCCCTTTCCTTCGTGTCCGATATTCGATGAGGACATATTAATCGAGGCTGCAACCGAAACCTTCGTCGAAAAGCATCAAACTATCACTGGCGGCAGCTGCCACAAGTATTATTTTTGTCGCGACAAACACATGTTTGCCGCGACAAAAGTTTTGTCGCGGCAAGCATACTTTTGTCGCGACATGTGTTTGTCGTGACAAAACTTTTGTCGCGACAAAACTGATATTTATGGCAGCTCCCGCCAATGATATCAAACAAGTAGACAAAAAGATTCGGACAATAATAAAACGATTAAAGAAATGAATAAATAAATGGGGGAATGGGTGCACTTTTGGGGCGTGGGATATGGTAGAGAAGCAGCGATGCTTGGTCATATTCCTATTTTCAGCGGCGAATGCCAGCATCCTGAATGATTCCATTCCAGCCTCAATCCCCTCTAACACCATCACGTGCATTTCAAAAAAATAAAAGGGGGGGGGGGGGGGGGGGGGGGCGGGGGATGGGGAGAGAAAGCTAACATCCGCAAGAGCAGCACCACCGCGCACGTCTGTAACATCTAAAAGCAGCGTCACTTAAATGTTCCTGTCACAATCGAAGTAATGGTTCAATAGAATCAATCGCCTCCCCAAGAACACACGGGCCCGTATTATAATTATACCTTCCTGATACCGACTGAGTCGAACAAACGAAGAGGAAGATCCCCACAAACTCGTACATCCAGTGGCTTTTTTTTCTTTCTTTCTTTTTTTTCTTTTTTCTTCAAATAAATCCAAGCGAACGAGGCGAACGAAGTTCTCACAGACAGCTGAGGTGACGTCGAGCACTTTCAATGTCTGTCCTTGTCCCGTCCATTCTGAAGCAGTAGTACCACAGCACAATACATGATCCAACTCGAGTTCTCTTCCTCGGGTGTCGAAATTCGGCGTGAAGACAACTTTTCCAACGCAAGATTCTGCCTTTTCGTTTCTTAAAAAAAAAAATGAACTTACGACCATACAACAGGTCAACAAAGAACTTTCTCTACAGCAATTCTATGATGGCATAGCTTCAAGTTCGAAGAGGTGTAAACTTACTGCTTTTTTGTTTGCTTAGTTATTTGTCCTCTCTCTCTCTCTCTCTCTCTCTCTCTCTCTCTCTCTCTCTCTCCCAACAGTCAAACTGGTCAGAAAAGACAGAACTTCCCTACACCAAGCGTATAATAAACATCACAGCGTGAAATTCCATAAGAAAACCCTCTCTCTCTCTCTCTCTCTCTCTCTCTCTCGCGACCGAAGTAAGTAACTTGGCGTTACACGCCCAATCAACCTCGACCGAAGATACCACTTCAGATCTGTCTCTACGAGCAAAGGATGAAAACGAAATGCTGACACGTCTCCACACAACAAGCAGTGTGATAAGGCGGCGGCCCAGTCCCACGCATGCGGCAGGTAGCAAAGTGAAAGTGGACTCCGTGCCTTCCGCGTCACACAGGGCTCACTCAGAGCAGCACGTGCAACACTCGCTTCACGCGCGCCGCCAGCTACTACGACGGCAGCGACCTGTGATCACAAAACCCCGGCCCCACGCCCACCCATCGCCTAATTACCAATCAAAGACGCTTCATGCACAGCAGGTACCAGAACGGAAAACTCCAGCAACTGAAAAGTCATCGTTTTGACTTCGGGTAATTTTTTTAAATACTTTTAGGTTACTTTATTCTATAACGTTAGCTCTCTCTCTCTCTCTCTCTCTCTCTCTCTCTCTCTCTCTCTCTCTCTCTCTCTCTCTCTCTCTCTCTCTCGGTTTGTCATCAGGAACAGATTTGTAAAAAAGCCGACTTGTGCTTAAATCTTGATCCTTGTGTAATGAAGTATTAATCTCTCTCTCTCTCTCTCTCTCTCTCTCTGATCGACGGAGAGGAAGAAAGAAAGCAAACCAGCTCTTCCTGGAAGAGGAGGACTACAGATTACACTGACAGGCACCTCGGACCCCCCCCCCCCCTGTGCCCCTCCCCCTCTTCCCACCCCCTCCTGGCTCCAATCACAACCTGTCCGGCAACAAATGCTCATTACTTCCTTGCCTATTTCATTTGGCCCCTCACGGAGGAAGCTGCACAGGACTTGGAGGCCACTCACGCTGGCCATCGCGCGCGCTTCACGAGCTGTCGTGCCATGGAACAGCTGTACGATGACAAGAGAGGCGGGAGGGAAAGGGGCGAGGTGGGGGGGGGGGGGGGGGGGGGGGGGGGGGGGGGGAGCGGCGACGGTGCCAGACCGGTGCCTACCTTTTTTTTCCCCCGCCTCTATCTTCATAGGGCTGGCACGATGGAGGCACTGGCAGGATATTCGCTGCACCGAATATTATTGTTCGAGAGCGAGGCGCGGGAAGGGAGGAAAGGTGTGTGGCGGGATGGAGATGGGGGGGGGGGGGGGGGGGGGGGGGGTGTGCCTTGTTTTTGTCTTCACCGACACACTCTGGATTGAATAGCCAAGGGAGGAGTACTTGATTTTCAAGCGAGGTACGTCCGAGCAGTTGACTTAACATAATGACTTCACTTGTTTTGTTTTTCTTCCACCTCTTCGTCTTGTCCTCCTCCTCCTTCTCCATCTTCTTCTTCTTCTTCTTCTTTGTTTTTTGTTTGTTTGTTTGTTGTTGTTGCCGTTTTTTGTTGCTCCCCCCACCCCCTCCTTCTTTAATGGGTGCGCGTGCACACATGTACGTGCATACACACAAAACAACTAAAATGAAGAACACTCTATAATTCGTCACGACAAGCCTTCTCTCTATATATACCCCTTCACCTTGACAAAGACTAATAACTTACCCCCCCGCCCCCTTCCCCCTACCCACCACCACCCCCACCCCCTTCCACTTCCTCTCTCGAGCCCCCTCCAGCTCTTCTTCGACATGACCGGACAAGTCGCCATCATTTTTCGTCGCTCGCTCGTTCACCTATATCGTGTATTTTTTTAGCCTTTGTAGCCGTGTTAAAATATTAGTCTATTGTTAGTCTATTCTATCTCCTACCGTGCACCGTAAGACAAATTTCCTTGTAAACTTGTACTGGGACAATAAATATTCTGATTCTGATTCGGGACTGCTCATTAAAACAGACCCGGCTTTGTCACAGAGCTCGGCAAAAGTCAACAGCAGCGTTATAGGCGTGATGTATTTAACAATGATGCTAAGTCTGGTCTTGAATGCGAACAAATTTAGAAATGCTGGATCCAAGTCGTTTGACGATGCTTTGACCTTTAGAGACGGTCAAAATAGCTGTACGTGACAATTACGACAGAGCATAGCCTAGTTCCATCACGAACCATTCTCTGAAGGCTGTTTGGAATAATGCCCCGGTGGTACTTGCGCAACTGAACCTGCCCATGTCAGTGTTCTGCTGCTGCTGCTGCTGCTGCTGCTGCTGCTGTGTTGCTTAATGTCCTCGGATGTCGGGTTGACATATTAGGGACAAGCTGAGACCAATGCGTGAGCACGGTTCAATATTGCTTTTCGTCCACGGAAACCATAAGGCTCGTTAGGACGGAAAGTCCAGGACGGCCACCTCGACTTTCGCACAGCTCCTGAACCCTGCGAGTCAGTGTTCATCGCTCGGCCTTTATTTAAAGGTCGCAGCATTGTCAAATGGCTGAAACTGAAACCAGCATTGCCGAGTAAATTATCACCCAAGATCGTTTTCTGCCTCACCGCCGCGGCTAGGCAGCGCAGCAGCTGGCTGCAACAGCATCCAACCCCTGCCATCCCCATCACACTACAGCATCCAACCCCTACCATCCCCATCACAACTACAGCATCCAACCCCTACCATCCCCATCACACTACAGCATCCAGCCCCTACCAGCCCCATCACACTACAGCATCCAACCTCTACCACCCCCATCACACTACAGCATCCAACCCCTACCATCCCCATCACACTACAGCATCCAACCCCTACCATCCCCATCACACTACAGCATCCAGCCCCTACCATCCCCATCACACTACAGCATCCAACCCCTACCATCCCCATCACACTACAGCATCCAGCCCCTACCATCCCCATCACACTACAGCATCCAACCCCTACCATCCCCATCACACTACAGCATCCAACCCTACCATCCCCATCACACTACAGCATCCAACCCTACCATCCCCATCACACTACAGCATCCAACCTCTACCATCCCCATCACACTACAGCATCCAACCCCTACCATCCCCATCACACTACAGCATCCAACCCCTACCATCCCCATCACACTACAGCATCCAACCCCTACCATCCCCATCACACTACAGTCCATCCACCCCTACACTACAGCATCAACCCTACTCCCACCACTACAGCATCCAACCCCTACCATCCCCATCACACTACAGCATCCAACCCCTACCATCCCCATCACACTACAGCATCCAACCCCTACCATCCCCATCACACTACAGCATCCAACCCCTACCATCCCCATCACACTACAGCATCCAACCCCTACCATCCCCATCACACTACAGCATCCAACCCCTACCATCCCCATCACACTACAGCATCCAACCCCTACCATCCCCATCACACTACAGCAGGTCCAACCCTTACTACCCTTACCACGCTACAGCAGGTCCAACCCTTACTACCCTTACCACGCTACAGCAGGTCCAACCCTTACTACCCTTACCACGCTACAGCAGGTCCAACCCTTACTACCCTTACCGTGCTACAGCAGGTCCAACCCCTACCATCCTCATCACGCTACAGCAGATCCAACCCGTAACATCCCTACCACCCTACACCAGATCCGACCCGTACCACTCGCCCTCATAATTATAACCGTAATGGTTGACTGAGCGTATAACACCAAGTTACTTATTTACTGACCCTTACCACCATACAATAGATCCGGCCCTTAAAATCCCTACCACCCTACACCAGATCCGACCCTTAACATCCCTGCCACGCTACACCAGATCCGACATTTCCCATCCCTACCACACTACACCAGATCCGACCCCTAACATCCCTGCAACACTACACCAGATCCGACCGCTAAAATCCCTGCCACGCTACACCAGATACGACCCTTAACATCCCACCATCCTACACCAGATCCGACCCTTAAAATACTTACCCCCCTACACCACATCCGACCCCTAAAATCCCTACCTCCCTACAACTGATCCGACCCCTAAAATCCCTGCGACGCTACAGCAGATCCGACCCTTAACATCTCTACCACGCTACAACAGATCCGACCCCTAAAATCCGTACCACGCTACACCAGATCCGACCCCTAAAATCCCTACCACGCTACAGCAGATCCAACCCCTAAAATTCCTACCACGCTACACCAGATCCAACCCATTCCATCCTTATCACCCTACACCAGATCCGACCCCTAAAATCCCTGCCACGCTACAGCAGATCTGACCCTTAACATTCCTACCACCCTACACCAGATCCGACCCCTAAAATCGCTGCCATACTACACCAGATCCAGCCCAACCCATCCTCAGCATCCTGTGGGTGAAATGGTCTGAAGACAGATAAGGAACCAATCAGAGACAGCAGACTGACGTCAGCAATACGAGACAACGATGAATTCCCTCGGCATAAAAATGTCCACACAGCTCGTTTCAAATGACAAACGATCAAATATTAAAAAATAACAGCAAAAATAAATTAAATAAAAATCATTACACACACACACACACACACACACACACACACACACACACACACAAAATCCAAAAATATAAAATAATAAAAATAACAGGCTCAAATTTCTCACTATGCCAAAATACGACTAGAAATCAAATGGAGTCAAGAGTTCTTCAGCCAAAGCTAAATCAAAAGTCCTTTTGAATGCGGATGAATGAACTGGTTTTTTACCCCCTCCAGCCCCCGACGGAATATGAATTTGTCTTTCCGCTCGCTCCATCAATCATGGCGACGAAACGGAACACGTGCGGCAGGGGAGATAACCACGTCTTCATTCCCGAGTCAATGAGCGCCTTGGGGTGGCTGAATGGTCTGAACACTGGACAATAAATTAACAAAACTCTCAACGGGTCTTTTGTGAGCCGGTTTGGCCTAGCGGTAAGGCGTTAGGCTGGTACTCGAAGGACCTCGGTTCGAATCCGCTTCGGCTCTCCTTTCTCTTCAAAAACGTTACGGTCTGTGGACAGTCTTCTCACTTTGTCCCTCACAATTAATGAAACATT
>JABMCL010001280.1:157500-165000 GCA_018857735.1 Alviniconcha marisindica
TGTGTGTGGGGTGTGCGCGCGCCGCGTGCGTGCTTGCGTGTGTGCGTGTGTGTGAGTGTGTGTGGTGTGTGTACGCGTGCGTGCGTGTGTGCGTGCGTGTGTGCAGCGTTCAAAAACCCACTACCCAAGACCCAAACGTGCATCCAAGGGAGGCCACCGACCTGTTACCTTACAGTTTGGGTTGTCCGAGAGTGTTTGCGGAACGCTCAGCAAAGAAGGGACGCAACTCCAGCCCAGCAAGGTAAATCGATCAGACGATTTGTTACTGCCACGAACAGACGGTCTTTTGCTCATGTTCCAGCAACGGTGGATTAATATTGTCTTGTGGCTAGGCTGGCACAGTCCAATGGTATAGCAGTTTGTATCGTGTGTGTGTGTGTGTGTGTGTGTGTGTGTGTGTGTGTGTGTGTTGTGTGTGTGTGTGTGTGTGTGTGTGTGTGTGCATGCGTCTGTCTGTCTGTCTGTCTGACTGACTGTATGCATGTCTATCTGTCTGTATGCGTATCGCTGTGTGTGTGTGACCACGCGCTCGGTGAAAAATATATCCGCCAAGTCCGCACTGGATAATCTCCACGCGGCGAATCGGAGACAGCGTGGTTCCTCTCTTCTCGTTTAGAGAGACAGAGAGACCTCTCCTTACCGTCCGCCGGTGACCCGATCCCAGGGGACGGCATGCATCCGGCAGCACACTTCCCTCTAATGGCCTCTAACAAGCCGGCACCGGTCAGGGGCAGCTACTCTCTTGCTCCCGCAGCTCCCTCCCCCCCTCCCTCCCCTTACCCTCCTCGGATCACTCCTGATAAGAGTACATGTAATCATCATCAACGTCGTCGTCATCATCATCTCGTCGTCGCTGTCGTTGTCGTCGTCAAGAGAAAGGGGATTAGTATAGCGCCCATCTTCCACGCAATTCTGGGAGTCCAGAGCGATTTGCAATAACGTTAACATCAAAGGCGCGCGCGCGCGCACGCACTCACGCGCGCACGCACGCGCGCACGCACGCACGCACGCACACACACACACACGCACGCGCGCGCACGCACACACACACGCGCACCCCCACCACACACACACACACAAACCCATACATACAACCACACGACGACGACGACGATCACCACCACCCCCCCACACACATAGCACACACACAACCACACGACCACCGCCGCCACCACCACCCATCCACCCCATACACAAACCCATAAATACAACCACACGACCACACAACAATCACACATGTAAGCCATACAGTGACTATATTCAGTGTTCAGTGGAGAGAAAAGATGGGGGCCTGAGGGCCAATTTACACGATGCCAGGGAAGAAACGTGTCAGAGGGAGTCGGCAACAAATTGTCCGTGATTAACGGTGCATGGCCTTAACGTCCTGACAACCGCGCAGCATCAAACTGTCTGTCACACGCCACAAATCTGAAAACAGAACGAGGCCTGCAGCGCCTGTGCGGTCAACACACAAGGGGAGCCAACTGGGTCCATGCAGCTGTGCCAGTAATAATAATAATAATAATAATAATAATAATAATAATAATAAATAAATAAATAATTCTTATAAAGCGCTATTCTTTAACCAGAGTTAAACTCACCGCGCTGTACAAACAGCTTATCACAAAAACTGCATTAGCGTACATTTCAGCAAACAGAACCTTCATTATTGTAGCTTAAATTACCATTATCGTCTATCAAACATTAGACACAGACACAAACACACACGCATATAATGACATGCGCACACCAGTCTCCAGTGTGACGTCTTTCCAGCTCCAATTAACTCCCTTGTGTCTGATTTGCTATTATTTTGGCCCTGACAGAACTGTACTGGTTGACTGGGCGTAAAACACCAAGTTACTTACTTCGACCTGTCACAAGCCAGCACGCGTTCAGAATCTCTTCTCGCGCTTCGAATAACACACTAGCGAGGTCAGTAACAGATAGCTTTCACAGCTTTGCAGGGGGGGGGGGGGGGGGGGGGGGGGGCACAATTTCTGCGCCCGCGGTACCCAACCATGGGAGTCCCCTGTCAACCCTGTGACGTTGTGGCAACGACGAGCTCTTTAGATTGACCCCCCCCCCCCCTCCTCCCACCGTTCTTCATACACAGTGGTCGAAAGAGACGCAAGTGACCAATTTTTCGTCTTATTTGCTACGGAGATTCCAAAGAACTAAGGTTTCTCCAAGCAATGTTTTGTGTCAGACAGAAGAGATCCGAAGTAAACAAGACCTCGAGGTTGAGAAATTTCTCTTAAAGTGTCTTCTGCAACAGCTGACACGTACGCAGTCCGATCTCACCACGGAAGATCGCCGAGTGCTTCCTCTTTCTGCGCCTCCCTCCTCCAAGGCGATGGTGCGATGCCCTTGGCTTTGTGCCCGCTACGAGTGTCTCAAGCTCCTCAACACTTCAGATCTTCCGAGACGTAAGCTCAGTCACTTCCCTGACTCCGGCATGCCCACGGGAGCACATCCACAAGAGCTTTCCAACGCGGACGTCGAGCATTGACACATTACTGTCTGGGCTTCCGGTAAAAGCAGACGTGTCTACCCCTAGAGAGTTCGTGAACAGCTTTAACTCGGCGTTGCGAGTATTCCTTGGCACCTTGTTGCGTGGTTCCTTAACACTGACAGGAACTGCAGGTTCCTTCATCCCAAGGACAGCAAGTAGACCTTAATGTACGTTGCCACACAGCTTCTGAGCTGGTAGCGGTAGTAGTAGTAGTAGTAGTAGTAGTAGTAGTAGTAGTAGTAGTAGTAGTAGTAGTAGTAGTAGTAGCAGTAGTAGTAGTAATAGTAGTAGTAGTAATTGGATTTTAATGTCCTGTTCAGGGTCACCCCAGGACAGTCAAACTCAGGTCATAAGCAAAGACACATTTCTATAAAAAAGAAAAAGAAAAAGAAAAAAGGTTCGTCCACACTGTTCTTTGGGTTAATGGAGGTTGATGTCTGGATTTTTGGGATTTTTTATTTTATTTTTTTCCAGGTCACCCATCCTTTTACTTGACAACACCCTTACTGAGAGTATAATTATAACGTTGCTAGCGTCCAGCAACAATTTGAACCGTTTCCTTGCCACGTAATTCGCCCTGCTGATGCAGCTCCTTCCCAAAAGAGTTCTGCACACTGGTTAGACCAGCCAGAAACATTTATTTTATTTTTGTTGTTGTTGTTGTCTAGAACGCTGTTTCACGAAGAGTCAGAACTCGAGCACGACGTCCCGTGACGTCTTTCCGACAGATGGGAAACACGTCACCATGACGTCATACGACGCTACAATGGAAGCGAAAGGGTTAACGCTTTGACCACGCTGACCCAGCACCAGCAATAAAGAGCACTGTAAACCTTTCTACAGCCGCGGCCGAAGAGACAAACATTTATTTTATTTTATCCGGGGCCCAGGTTTAAAAGAGCGAGCGGAAACCCTCTGGATTTTCAGGTTTTTACTTTCTTCTCTTCTTCCCGGCCACTGACCTCTCTTCAATAGATCCGTGGGAACAAACAAACAGACAAACAAAACAAAAACTAAAACAACAACAACAAAAGCAAAGTCTTCAGAGACGGCTCTATAAGGCTAGCTCGTTTCGCGAGGAGAGAGAGATCCATTGTGTCGCCCTGACCTGGAAAAAAAGATTAAAAAAATGTTCGTCCACACTGTTCTTTGGGTTAATGGAGGTTGAAGTCTGGAATTTTCTTTTCTTTTTTTTTCTTCCAGGTCACCCATCCTTTTACTTGACAACACCCTTACTGAGAGTATAATTATAACGTTGCTAGCGTCCAGTAACAACTTGAACCGTTTCCTTGCCACGTAATTCGCCCTGCTGATGCAGCTCCTTCCCAAAAGAGTTCTGCACACAGGTTAGACCAGCCAGAAACATTTTTTATTATTTTTGTTGTTGTTGTTGTTGTTGTTGTCTAGAACGCTGTTTCACGAAGAGTCAGAACTCGAGCACGACGTCCCGTGACGTCTTTTCGACAGATGGGAAACACGTCACCATGACGTCATACGACGCTACAATGGAAGCGAAAGGGTTAACGCTTTGACCACGCTGACCCAGCATCAGCAATAAAGAGCACTGTAAACCTTTCTACAGCCGCGGCCGAAGAGACAAACATTTATTTTATTTTATCCGGGGCCCAGGTTTAAAAGAGCGAGCGGAAACCCTCTGGATTTTCAGGTTTTTACTTTCTTCTCTTCTTCCCCGGCCACTGACCCTTTTAAATAGATCCGGGGGAACAAAAACCCGCAAAAAAACAAAAACAAAAACAACAACAACAAAAGTAAAGTTTTTCCAGGAGGGCTCTTTTAAAGGTTTGCTCTTTTCGCGGGGAAAAGGGAGCCCCTTGGGTGTCACCCTGACCGGGAAAAATTAAAGGGGGCCCTAACCCCGGGCCCGGGACACTAAACTTCAAGGCGGGGTCTCTCCACTGTTTTTCTAGGGCCTCCCTTTTCGGGCCCTGACTCCATCCGGGGCGGATGCCGGGAGGGCCCGGGGTGACGGGCACAAAAATTTAAATGTTTTTTGGGAAGGTGGTCGGTTTGGGGGAGGGGGGGGAGGAGCCCCAAATTTTGGGGGATGGGGGGTTTGGGGGGGGTGGGGGGTTGTGGGGGGGGGGGGGGGGGGGGGGGTGTGTGGCTGTGGTTGGGGGGGTTGGGGGGGTGGGGGTTGGGGGGGGGGTTGGGGGGGAGGGGAGGGGGAAAGGAAGGGGGGCTATTTTTTTCCCTCATTTAAATTTGGGGTTTTCCTTTGGGCAAATGTTTCGGAAAAAAAAAAAAAAAAAAAAAAAATGAAAGGTTTGGTTTTCCAAACTTTTTTTTTTGGACTTTTTTTTCGTTTTTGTTTCAGTTTGTGAGGGTGGGCAAACTCCACGCCCTGGTTTAAACCGACACCCTTTCCTTCGCCACTCCCGGTATTTATTTACCCCAAGGGGTCCAAAAAAACGGGGTTCCAAACGAGCATTTTTTTTTTGGTGCTAAAACAGTAGTAGAAATTTTGTTACAAAAAAACTCAAAAAAACCCCAAAGGGTTTTCCTTTTTTAGGGCCGCAAACAAATTTTTTCCACCACAAAAAAAAAAACCAAAAATCGTTTAAATTTCGAGAAAAAATTCTTTTTTTTCCCCGGGGGTGGAGGGGCCTTTCTAAATGTTTACTTCCCGTTTTTGGGGCCCCTTGCTAGGGCTTCTCCATATATTATTTACCCGAACCTTTGGGAGGGCCCGTTTAAAACCGCGTCGCGGGAAAAGCTGCGCGGGATCCCCGAGTGCCCCTTCGGGTTGCGTAACAAAAACCCGGCAGAGTTTGGGGGAAGGGTTTCCCGGAAAGGCGAGCCCCGGATTTGTGTTTTTTGTGTAAAGGGTTGGGGAGGGTGTGGGGTGTGGGGGTGTTGGGGGGGGGGGGGGGTGGGGGGGTTTTTTGGGTTTTTTTTGGGTTTTCCTTTCTTTTTTTTCCCCCTTTTTTTCCCCGGGGGGGGGGGGTTTTTTCCCTTTTTCAAAAAATTTTTTTCCCCCCTTTAACCCCCCCCCCCCCCCCCCGTTTTCCCCCCCCCCACCACCACCAAAATCCCCCGGCCCCCCCTTCCCCTTTTCCCCCCCCCCCCCCCCACCCCCACCTTCCCCCCGTCCCCGGGCCGTCTCCTTTCCTTCCCCCCCCCCCCCCCCCCACCCCCCCCCCCCCCCCCCAAACCAAAATCCGGGTTTCCGTCTCCTTTCCTTCCCCCCCCCAAAACCCCCCCCTCCCCAAAAGCCCCCTCTCTCTTTTTTTTTCCTTTTCCCCCCCCCCCCCCCCCCCCCCCCCCCCCCTCCCCCCCCCCCCCCCCCCCCCCCCCCCCCCCCCACACACACACACCCCGTTCCCCCCCCCCCCCCGCCTTTTTTTTCATTCTAAAAATCCACCCCCCCCATTCCCTCCTCCCCCAAATGCCCCGTCCGTTTTCTTACTCTGTTCCTCCTTTTGCTTTCTTTCATCCTTTTTTCCCTTTCCCTTTCCCCTTTCTACCTCATACGTCACTACAGTCTGGGGTCTCTCCCCACCCACAGTCTGTACTTAACTAACAGCAGTGTTCTTCCTTTTCATGCCTTAAAAAACAGTCATTGATCAAAAATAAGAGCGGGGGGTAAGTCAGTAGTTTTCAGCGCCCCGGAAAACGGATTGAAAGGTTTGCGGGGTTCGAATCCCCCGCAGGCGCGGCGGGGGGGAATTTTTCCTCCCCTGGGGCAATTTTTCGTGCTTTACTTTTTTATTTCGGTATCCGGGTTTCCCAAACCCCGGGGTTACGGCGGCCCCGACCCTAAAAAATCCCGGTTTTATTCTGCCAAAAAATTCAGGTGGCAGGTTACCTAAACACGCATGCCCCTTTGTATGCGGGTTTGCCCTGACTCACAGGTTTCAAAAGGTTGTATGGTTTTAAAACAGAACGCCCGAGACCCGGCCCGCAGTTTTTATGGCCAAGCCTACCAGTGTGTAAGTACACCACTTTGGGGATTTCAAAAACCCCGCCAACGGAAAATATTCACTCCTTTAGAACACATGCGACGCAGTGAGTCTGCTCGAGAGCCGGGAATAGCGCTATATAAAAATGAAACAAAACCACACAAACAAAAAAACAAATTTTCCCCGGGCCAAAAAAAAAAGGATGACTTTTGTTTTGGGCGTACGGGTCCCCGCTTTTTAAAAAATTTTAATACACACACACACACACACAAAACACACACCACACACACCTCCATCGGGTTTCAACGTAGCATCCCGCTTTACATAATTTCAATCACCCCCACACACACACCCCCAAACACACACCCACAAAACAAAACACACCCCCCAACACACTCACTCACTCACTCCCCTACCCACTAAAAACGCCAGACCCCGGGCTTTTAAACCCCCGAATAATTTCAATCAAAACACCCCACACACACCCCACACACCCACCCCACACACACACCACACACACACACACACACACACCACTCACTCACTCACTCAAACACCGCGAAGGACGTAGCATCCCGCTTTACTAAAAACACACCACACACACACACACACACACACACCCCACAAAACACCACACAACATACACACACACACACCACCCACAAAAACCCAAACAGAGGGGTTTTCCCTCCCGCCCGTACTAATTTCAATCACACCCACCAAGCAGACACGCGTGTTTTGAAAGTTTACTAAACGTCACTACAAACTCCTGCACTACGAACCACGGGGAAAAAAAAACAACAGAAAATTTAAATAAACCCAGTTCCAACGGCCCCTCCCGGGAATCAGCCCCACTTCTCTCCTCCTCTACGCCCCCCACCAATACTCCCACCCCCTCCCCCTTCCCATCCGAAATTTCAAAAAGGGGCAAAAGACGAATCCAAAACACCAGGGATATTTTGATTTCCCCCCTAAATTTGGGCGGGCCAAAAATTTATCATCAAATGTCCCATTTTTGAGAAACCCTTCGGGCAAACCGGGGGAAATGTCCGTCCTCGTTTTGGG
>JABMCL010001280.1:172500-187500 GCA_018857735.1 Alviniconcha marisindica
AAAATGGCGACACTCACGATCGTGTCGTTTCAAGCGTCGATTTGCAACCAACAGGGCGAGAAATCGAACGGGAAACTGCCGTGCGTGTGTTTTCTTTCCCCTTTTTATGAAAGTCGAACGGTTCTCACCGCTGTCCATCTATCTCAATATAAACAACACAAATACAGAACAACTCTGTTATTCATAATAAATGCATGAAATGAAAATATGCATTTCGGGTCACTCGAACTCCACCACCAACAAAAAGAAAAGGACAATAAGACAATTCACCATAACAAAGGTAAGATATAGACAAATAAAATAAAACATCGCTTCTGTGATCGATCACTCATATTCCTTCCCTCCGCCGTCTCTACATTCACAGCCAAAACAACGCCCACACACCCAGAAACACAGTCACATCTACACCTACATTAAAAATATTACATCGTCCACCTACACCCAAACTCTACTCTCTCTCTCTCTCTCTCTCTCTCTCTCTCTCTCTCTCTCTCTCTCTTTCTCTCACCACACACACACACACACACACACACACACACACACAACACATACTCACACATACACACACGCACGCACGCACGCACGCACGCGCGCGCGCGTACACACGTACTCACTCACACATACACACACGCACTCAGGCACTCACGCCCATTCACGCACACGCACTCACTCACACACACACACACACACACACACACACACACACACACACACACACACACACACACACACACACACACACACACACACACTGCAGGAACAAACATTCCGATAGTCACCTCCTCACCCACCCCACCCCCACCACCCCCACCACCACCACCCAACCTCCCTTCCTAAATCAAACCACAGCCAGAGATCTCTGTCGCCGCCAGTGCTTGCTTCCCTGGGGAGAAATGAGCGATAAACGAATCCAACAACTCAGACTGCAATTACACCCACACGCCTCCCTCTTCCTCAACTCCCAAACAATGTTTATTGCTGCTGTTGCTACAGTTCACACGAAGAAGATGGAAGAGCTGGTCAGTTAGTTCCTGGCTGCTACCGTCTCATCACCAGTGCGAGGTCATCTCAGGACGAATCACATTTCCAACGTTGTTTCACACAAGTTGAGGAACACGTCACCACGTCGGAAAAGCCCATATTATGCGCTCCACCCCGTCTTTTAGAAGTTTTCCCCAACGTTGCCTTTGAAACGGTTCCAATGTTCGTCTGATTGACGATGGCTATTTCAATCACAATTTAAGTTAGTTCACTACTAAAGCGTCCAGAAGAAGAAGAAGAAGAAGAAGAAAACTATCTATCTACCAATATGCAATAACACATCTTGTGGTACCTATTTATATTCCGTAGGCATTCACCCTGGGAACCCGCTTAAATCGCTTGTGACTATGAGCAAAATGACCTATTTTATTCTGCGGGCGCACACGGGAAAGTGCGTTAGCCAGCGAGAGGATTTCAAAAGGAAAAAAAAAAATCAGCGGACAGGGAAGGTAGAAATTAGGACAAGGAAGAAAAATCCTGGCAGTGGGCGAAGCATCCGTGGCTATATTCTGACCTACTTCAGGGTTTTCAAAGGGGGAGGGGGGGGGGGGTTAACTTCTGCAGTACCCCACTGCATGGAAAGAAGAAGCAGAAGAACGAACGAACGAAATTTTCATTTACGAGGGTAATGGAACAAGTAATAGTCAATACAATACTTATTTTACACCTGCCCTTGGTGCAAGCAGTCCAAAACAAAATATGAACTCAATATTAAAAGCACCATGTTAATTATTGAGAGGGAGAGGGAGGGAAGGACAGAGAGAGAGAGAGAAGGGGAGAGAGAGAGAAGAGAGAGAGAGAGAAAAGGAGAGGAGAAGAGAGCGAGAGAGAGAGAGAAGGAAGGAGGGAGAGAGAAGAGAGAGAGAGAGAGAAGAGGGGGGAGAGAGAGAGCAGAGGAGAGAGAGAGACCGAGAGAGAGAGAGAGAGAGAGAGAAGAGAGAGGAACAAAAGAGAGAGAGAAGAAAGAGGGAAAAGAGAAGGAGAGAGAGAGAGAGAGAGAAGGAGAGAGAGAGAGAGAGATTAAAATACAGAGCATACATTGATATTTAGCATGCACATTTGACACATCAATTTATAAATACTGAAAACATAAATTCTGTGTACGCAATACAATCATGTTAAAAATGAAAGAAATGCTAGCGAACATATCCTTAATCAAATTTTGCTACGCTTTTTTCTTTCTTTTTTCTTTCTTTTTTTCTTTTCTTTTTCATTAAGTACTGTTTATTTTTGTAAATGCTTTTCTTTTTTTAATGCTCTGTGATCTGTCAAAAAGAAATCCTGAAGAGGAGGAGGAGGAGGAGGAGGAAGGAGGCCATCCACGACAGAGTATCGCAGAGGTCACGGTCTTCACAGCTCTGCACTCAAGCTCCAAGCACCACCAGTTTACGGCATCCTTTCTCCAACCGCTGCCATAACTGGTTACACCACAAGATCTCCCAACAGTATTAATTTCGTTGCCGACGCTCCAGTGGCAGAGAGGTTATAACCACACAGGCAACATGAATTAGATCAAACAGCGTAGTAACAGCTCACGGTGCTTACGACAGCCACAAAATAAAAAATAAAAATCCATATTCATTCGAATCGAGACGGGGCTACTCCTCTATCGAGAGAGAAAGAGAGAGAGAGAGAGAGAGAGGGAGAGAGACAGAGAGACAGAGAGACAGAGACAGACAAAACAAAACAGACAGGAGAGAGACGGGGGAGGGGGGGGAGGGGGGGGAGAGAGAGAGAGGGAGGGAGCCAGACAGACAGACAGACAGACAGACAGAGACAGAGACAGATAGACTGAGACTGACAGACAGACAGACAGACAGAAAGACAGAGAGAGAAATGTGTCCCTGTTTTGTGTTGTCCTATTAAAAACCAGCGTCCTTTGTAACTTTTTGGGTGTTTGGATCTTAGAACGCTAGCAGTCAACTCTTGTTTCAGATTCCCCTCGCCCTTATATAATACATACTTCAAGTTCATTCTGCCCACACACACACACGCTCGCACGCACGCACGCACGCACGCACGCACACATTCTCATACCATTTGAGGACCGCGAACCGACGGGGATAAAAGTGGGCATTGCCGATATAACCGTGCTGGTTGACTAAGCGTGACAGAAAGAGAGAGAGAGAATTTGTTGCTTAACGTCCACGCAGGCGAGTAGGCCTATTAGGGACGGGGACTGGGCGTAAAGCATCACGTTACTTACTTCCTCGCCCCCCCCCCCCCCCACCCCCCTCCCTTCCCCCCAACCCCCCATCCGCCTTCTTAATGGACACTGCTTTTCGCGCAGACCAGCACAGACAACAAACAGTCACCGCAGGTTCCCAGTACAGCCATTTCCCTGTGATTCCTGGCGCTAAGAAGGTGAACGACTGAACTGTATGATTGCAAGACAACGGGGAGTATAGAAATGCACAGGCAATCTATCAGAGTCGACGCACTAACGTGCTTCCTTGGGCAGTGAATCCCTGATCGAAATCCCAGGGCGCGATGTAACAGTGGGTGTGATTGGATGGAAATTAAGGGCGGGGAGGAAGGGGCGGACTGTCGGAGGGGAGGGGAAGAGGGGGGGGGGGGGGGGGGGGGGGGAGAGGCCGGAAAGGAGAAGTTTAAAAAAATAAAAACTGCCCTGACACAGCGAGTATCGACGCTACGTCTGCATCCACATGGGCAGTCAACGTTTCACTACTGTGAAGTGATGCTTAATGTCCTCAGATGTCAGCTGACATATTAGGGACAAGTTGTGACCAATGCCGAAGCATGGTTCAATAATTCTTTACGTCTACGGAAACCAGAATGCTCGTTAGGACGGACAGCTCAGGACGGCCACCTCGACTCTCATACAGCTCCTGAACTATGACGTTTCACTACCTCTAACAACTTCCTTTTTACGTGACGCGTCTCCATTCTTTACGTGACGTGTCTCCATTTTTTCTGTCTATGCAAGAGCGTTAGCTGCCATTCATGTTTGGCCCTGTTTGAGCGAGTTTGGCGGTGTTTTCCTGATCAGTTGTTCCACGCTTTATAGCTCGGCTATATTCAACGGATGTATCGCTCATACAAGCGAAAGGCTCGTGCAACCCATTGTTCAAGGCGAGTCGTTATTCGCTGTCACAGGTCAGGATACTTGTGAATACTTCGGGCATGCTGGACAACGAGAAAGACACGTCTCATTATACACCGGGCTAACTTGTGAAGGTGCTGTTTCACTGTACACCGGGCTAAGCTTGTGGAGGTGCTGTTTCACTGTACACCTGGCTAACTTGTGGAGGTGCTGTTTCACTGTACACCGGGCTAACTTGTGGAGGTGCTGTTTCACTGTACACCGGGCTAAGCTTTTGGGGGCCGAAGGGTGCTTTTTTTTCACTTTTACACCGGGCTAACTTGTGGAGGTGCTGTTTCACTGTACACCGGGCTAACTTGTGGAGGTGCTGTTTCACTGTACACCGGGCTAAGCGTGTGGAGGTGCTGTTTCGCTGTACATCGGGCTAAGCGTGTGGAGGTGCTGTATTACTGTACACCGGGCTAACTTGTGAAGGTGCTGTTTCACTGTACACCGGGCTAACTTGTGAAGGTGCTGTTTCACTGTACACCGGGCTGTGTTGGATAAACTAAAGGTGGTGTTTCATTGTACCCCTGTACAAACTAAAGGTGGTGTTTCGATTGTACCCCTAGCGGTGTTCGACAAACTAAAGGTGGTGTTTCACTGTACCCTTGGCGGTGCTCGACAAACTAAAGGTGGTGTTTCACTGTACCCTTGGCGGTGCTCGACAAACTAAAGGTGGTGTTTCACTGTGCCCCTGGCGTGGTGTTTCACAATACCCCTAGCGCTGTTGGACAAACTAAAGGTGCTGTTTCACTGTACCGCTGGACAACCTAAAGGTGGTGTTTCACTGTACCCCTGGCTGTGTGGATCTTGATCGACGTCTCGAGCCCGGCGCACGAACCCGGTTGCACTGGCGAGGTCTTCTTTTACTGGTCTGAATCGCTTTCAGCTGGCGCCGAGATTTTGTTTTACTGGTCTGAATCGCTTTCAGCTGGCGCCGACATCTTGTGTTTCCGTCTGAATCGCTTTCAGCTGGCGCCGAGATCTTGTGTTTTCATCTGAATCGCTTTCAGCTGGCGCCGTGATATTGTGTTTCCGTCTGGATCGCTTTCAGCTGGCGCCGAGATCTTGTGTTTCCGTCTGAATCGCTTTCAGCTGGCGCCGAGATCTTGTGTTTCCGTCAGGATCGCTTTCAGCTGGCGCCGAGATCTTGTGTTTCCGTCTGAATCGCTTTCAGCTGGCGCCGAGATCTTGTGTTTCCGTCTGAATCGCTTTCAGCTCGCGCCGAGATCTTGTGTTTCCGTCTGAATCGCATTCAACTCGCTGTGTATATTATTAGTGGCGTCCCGCCCAAAGAGAATCCATCCAATTTATGACTCGTGTCTACATGGGGATGCTCACGAGCAGTGACTAGCCGATACTTGGGCGGGACCCGACTGTTGGAGATACTTTCTGGGCAGTGCGCTAAAATGTCTCTCTGACAGCCCCCAGCGGATCAATAACTGACGAAGATATATAGCGAGCGCAGAAAGAAAAAAGAATGTGATTATGGGTTGGCGGGAGGGGGGTACGGGGTGAGGGTGGGGTGCGTGGGGTTGGGGGATACGATACATTTGTCTCGGAGTAGAGTGGTTGAAACTTCGCGCACGCACAGAGGCGGGACGGCACAAAATCGTGACCAGAAAAGAAGGTGAAAAGAAAGAAGAGGAAGGGGGAGAAAAATAAAATGCTCGGGGGCAAGAGGTTTCGCACTGGTCGTACTCTTTCAGTTTCATATCGCTCCATCCGTCTGGAATTCGCTGCCTTCCAGTCTGCCGGATCCTACTCAATCTCGGTTCAAAAATACAGCTCGATATTTTCCTCACAGAGCTTTTCCTCATAATATATATATATATATACTCTTTGCTTTCCTGTTCAGCCAGGCCTTAGCACAAACATACCGGAGACCATTTCTACGATCACAGATCATGTGCATAATATGTGCGTAAATGGTATGTCGTAGTTCGCGGTATTTTTGTTCTGCAGAAATATATCCGCTCTCCATTATTATTATTATTATTATTACTGTAGCAGATCTTTGTAATGAATACGCCCGCATGACAGAGAGACAGAGACATACCGAGCGACACACAAAGAGTGGGACAGCGACAGACATACTGAGCGACACACAAAGAGTGGGACAGCGACAGACATACAGACGACACACAAAGAGTGGGACAGCGACAGACATACAGAGCGACACACAAAGAGTGGGACAGCGACAGACATACAGAGCGACACACAAAAAGTGAGACAGCGACGGACATACAGAGCGACACACAAAGAGTGGGACAGCGACAGACATACAGAGCGACACACAAAGAGTGGGACAGCGACAGACATACAGAGCGACACACAAAAAGTGAGACAGCGACGGACATACAGAGCGACACACAAAAAGTGAGACAGCGACAGACATACAGAGCGACACACAAAGAGTGGGCCAGCGACAGACATACAGAGGGACACACAAAGAGTGGGACAGCGACACACAAAGAGTGGGACAGCGACAGACATACAGAGAGACAGACAAAGAGTGGGACAGTGACGGACATACAGAGCGACACACAAAGAGTGGGACAGCGACAGACATACAGAGCGACACACAAAGAGTGGGACATCGACGGACATACAGAGCGACACACAAAGAGTGGGACAGCGACAGACAGAGCGACACACAAAAAGTGAGACAGCGACGGACAGACAGAGCGACACACAAAGAGTGGGACAGCGACAGACATACAGAGCGACACACAAAAAGTGGGACAGCGACAGACGTACAGAGCGACACACAAAGAGTGGGACACCGACAGGCATACAGAGCGACACACAATGAGTGGGACATCGACAGGCATACAGAGGGACACACAAAGGGTGGGACAGCAACAGACAGAGAGGGGGAGAGAGAGAACGACTCACGGCAGAGACAGAGGCAAACAGAGCGAAAGAATTGGTTTCAGCATCAAGTCAACCACGTAGGTCATATCAGGGCGGGAACGTGTGAGCGAAAGAGAAATACAGCGAGAGAGACAGACAGACGGAATTGGTTTGTAACACCACGTCACCTTTGTGTGCCATATCACAAACAGACAAGCAGAGAGAGACAGAGAGACAGCGAGCGACACAGAGAGACAGAGGTAGGTAGGAGAAGAGAGAGAGAGAGAGAGAGAGAGAGAGAGAGAGAGAGAGAGAGAGAGAGAGAGAGAGAGAGAGAGAGAGAGAGAGAGAGAGAGAGAGAGACAAGGGCAAATAAAAAGAAACAACAGGTTCTCAACACCAAGTGAGCTGCATAGGTCACGAGTGTGTATACATACACAAGACACGAAGACAGAGACAGAGATACACAGGCTCTCTCTCCCTCTCTCTCTCTCTCTCTCTCTCTCTCTCTCTCTCTCTCTCTCTCTCTCTCTCACACACACACACACACACACACACACACACACACACACACAAAAAGAAGAAGGGGCAGGCAGGGGTGCAGTTCTTGGATGTGAACGACGAGGAAATCGCACAGGACGTGCTCGGAGAGACAAGACACAAGCTTCCACCGCTGCATCTCTACACAACGATACGCTGCTCTAACCACACAAGCATGCTTTCGGTGAGAACATCCCCTGCTAGTGAAGGACACGCGAACTCAAGATGGCAAAATAAAAGAGAGGGTGGACACGAAACGACAAAACAATCATAAAAAGCCTGCTGAAAATTGCCGTCCTCCGAACTGATGAAACCTGACAAAAAAATCTCTTCTCCGTTGCCTCCCCCCCCACACTCCCCCACCCCTCCATTTTTTCCCCTACATCCCTCTGCCTCTTTCCCTTCCCATCACATCCCTTTCTCTACCCCCCCCCCCCCCCCACCTCCCACACCCCCCTCCCTCACCTCCCCCCATTCTCTCCTCCCGCCCCCCACCCCCCCTCCTCCCCACTCCCCTGCCCTCCTTCCACCTCTCCTCCCACTCTATCTCTCCCCCCCTCTCCCCCCCCTCTCTCCCCCCCCCTCTCTCTCCCCCCCTTCCCCCCCCCCCCCCCCCCCCCCCGCAATCTCTTTTCTCACCTCCCCTTCTTCCCCCTGCCCTGCCTCTCTCTACCTATCCCCCCCCCCCCCCTCTCTCCTCTCTCTCTCTCTCCTTAACTTACCGTCTTCGCGCGTTAGAAGCCCGGCACAGCCTGCGGATGGGATTCCGGCAATCGTCGTCGTCCGGCGGACGGCATCCGTTGATTCTCACAACTCTGTCGGCACAGATCTCCGCCCTGCCTCCCCCGCCCCCTTCCATTCTGTGGGGGTCGTCGCGAGAGTCCTCCGTGTCCCTCCTTCTCCCTCCTTCGCTCAGCGGTTCCACCACGTTCACTTTCTCTTCACCCTCCGAGCGAAGGTCGGCGCTTCGCTGAGGGCACCGGGCGATGGCGTCCGCCCTTACGTCTCGGTTTCCCTCCATTTCCGGGTCCTCGTCTCCAGTTCCCGTTTCCTCGCCGCTCGTCGGTTTTCCCGTTTGCAGCTCTGAGCCGTTTTTCGCTCTCTCGGGCGCTTCTTCTTCGTTTTCTCGTCCGCCCCCTGTTGTCGTCTGTTGCAAAGCGCACGACCCTTTGACCTTGAGGTCTGGTGCGACGTCCGTGTCCGTTTCCGGTTTACTCTCGTCGTCTGCTTTAGTTGGTTCCACACCCGGAGCTTTGACACTGAAGTCTGGTGTGATGTCCGGTTCTCCTTCCCGTACAGTCTCGCTGTCTCCCGTCGCTTTCTCGGCACCGGACGCCGTGACTTTGAAGTCCGGTGGAACGTCCGGTTTTCTTTCCCGTTCAATCTCGCGGTCTCTCGTCGCTTTCTCGGCACCGGACGCCGTGACTTTGAAGTCCGGTGGAATGTCCGGTTTTCTTTCCCGTTCAATCTCGCGGTCTCTCGTCGCTTTCTCGGCACCGGACGCCGTGACTTTGAAGTCCGGTGGAACGTCCGGTTTTCTTTCCCGTTCAATCTCGCGGTCTCTCGTCGCTTTCTCGGCACCGGACGCCGTGACTTTGAAGTCCGGTGGAATGTCCGGTTGTCCTTCCCGTCCAGTCTCGCCGTCCCCTGTCGGTTTCTCGGCACCGGACGCCGTGACTTTGAAGTCCGGTTGTCCTTCCCGTCCAGTCTCGCCGTCCCCTGTCGGTTTCTCGGCACCGGACGCCGTGACTTTGAAGTCCGGTTGTCCTTCCCGTCCAGTCTCGCCGTCCCCTGTCGGTTTCTCGGCACCGGACGCCGTGACTTTGAAGTCCGGTTGTCCTTCCCGTCCAGTCTCGCCGTCCCCTGTCGGTTTCTCGGCGCCGGGCGCTGTGACCTTGACGTCCGGCGCAACGTCCAGTTCCACTTCACGCACTTCCCCCGACGTCGGCCTCGCTGGACCCATTCCGGTCACGTCCACAACTCCCTCGCCGTCTCTCTCCTTCGTTTCCTCTTCGTCCGCCTCCTCTGCCCCGTCTTCAACCGTCGTCCTCACATTCTGGGAAATAATCAGCCGCTGTAAATCCCGTCGGCATTTTTCCTCCTCCTCCTCCAAGGCGAGCCTTTGCCGACTGTCCTCGTCCGCCAAAAGATCAAACTCGTCGACCTCGTCCTCGTCGGGGTCTGTAAGCGTTTCGGCGTAAAAAGCACAGCGACCGTCCGCCGGTGTGAAACGAGCCTTTACCCATCCGTAGGCACCGGACACCGCCAGGACGTCGGACTCCCTTTTCTGTAAGTCCGCACGGCGGGCCGACACTGTGTCCGTGGCGGCAGAGACGCAGACACCAGCTTCATCGTGACCAGCAGCAGCGTCCACGCTGGGCGAGTCTCCCTCTCTCTCGCCCTGCTCCTCGAGGCGGGTGTGGTGGAGTTCCTCTTCCGCCGTGGACGTGGGTCCAGGGGAAGGCTTCTCGAGGGGCAGACTCCTCCGCTGCCCGTCAGCGCCAAGCGCGGCGGTGGGAGGAGGATGAGGAAGCGGAGGAGGAGGAGGAGAAGGAGGAGGAGGAGGAGGAGACGAGAGAGTCTCGGCGCCGCCGCTGGCTTCCCCAGCACGTCTTCGGTCTTCTTCGGCGCTGCCTCCTTTGGTGAAGGAGACCAGCCCGTCCGTGGCGTCCACGGAGAGACCTGCTTCTTCTTCTTCTTCGCCATCGCTGTCCAGCTCCTCCGCGATGTCTTCCATTGTGTCGAGGTCCCGGCAAAGGTAGAAAGGCGGTTCCATGCTTCTCTGTTTTTTGTTGGTAGGAGTGCTGCTTTACGTCCACAGAAACCGTAGGTTTATTATGGACGGGAGCCCAGGACGTCCGCCTCGACTTTCACACAGCTCCTGAGCTCTGATGTTTTGTTGTTGTTGTTGTTGTTGTTGTTTTTATAAGGTAAGAGGGACAAGGAGAGGGAAAGCGTGTCACTTTTTGCGTGCTGGTCGTTTTCAAAAGTAGCAAGCCCTCTGGACCTCCGTACAGAAGCCGGGTTGAACAACGAAACCGAAGAAGTCCTCAAACAAAACTTAACAGACACAGCAAAACGTTACAGTCTTATCAAAGTGATGATACATCTGAGCGCCTGGTGTCTGAAAACGAGCACATGTATACAGATAAATACACCTGGCCAACAAACCGCTTTCCTTTTTTTTTTTTCTTTTTTTTTTTTTGGCTGCTGCTGCTGCTGTTGCTGTTGCTGTTGCTGTTGTTGTTGTCTCTCCTGAGATCTGCGGCGTCTCGACCCCGCGTCGTCTCCGACAGCCCGCCCACAGTTCCTCGGCTGAAAAGAGTGTTTTTTTTCTTTTTCTTCTCCGGCCTCTGAATTTGTCGATCTGTCTGTCTCCCTCTCTTCCTCTTCCCTGCTGCAACTTGCGTCAGTCTAAGTCTCGTACCGTTCTGGTTTTGTGGCCCTGATGCCCTCTTACAGGCCGCGAACTACAGAAGCAGAAGAAAAGAAAAAAAAGGTCACACAACTGCTGGTGTCCCGGTGTTTAAAACCACGTAAGTTCGCTCACACGCACAGTCACGGTCAATCGGTGATCGCGACCCTGTGTTGAAAACCGCGTCTCACCGTTCGCGCTGACTCCAGAGAGTCACAGGCTATCGGTGATCGCGTTCGTGTGTTTAAAACCACGTTTTGCTGTTCGCTCACCACAGAGTCACAGGAAATCGCCGATCCTGTCCCTGTGTTTAAAACTACGTCTTACTGTTCGCTCACCACACAGTCACAGGAAATCGCCGATCGCGACCCTGTGTTAAAACCAGTCTCGTTCGCGCTACATAAAGTCACAGGCAATCGCTGATCGCTTCTGTGTTTAAAACCACGTCTTACTGTTCGCTCTTACTGTTCGCTCGCCGATCCTGCCCCTGTGTTTAAAACCACGTCTTACTGTTCGCTCACCACACAGTCACAGGAAATCGCCGATCGCATCCCTGTGTTTAAAGCCACGTCCATCAAAAAGTCATAAGTAATCGCTCTTCGCACCCCTGTGTTCAAAACCAAGTCTGTGTTCGCTGGCTACAGAAAGTCACAGGCAATCGCCGATCCTGTCCCTGTGTTTAAAACCACGTCTTACTGTTCTCTCACAACACAGTCACAGGAAATCGCTGATCGTGTCCCTGTGTTTAAAGACACATCTTATTGCTCGCTCACCACAGACAGCCAAAGGCAATCGCTGATCGCGTCACTGTGTTTAAAGCCACGTCCTACTGTTCGCTCACAACAGAGAATCACAGGCAATCGCTGATCGTGTTTTTGTTTTTAAAACCACGTCCTACTGTTCGCTCACCACAGAGAATCGCAGGCAATCGCTGATCGTGTTCTTGTGTTTAAAATCATGTCTTACTGTTCGCTCATCACAAAGTCATAAGCAATCGCTGATCGCGTCCATGTGTTCAAAACCAAGTCGGTATTGGCTGACTACACACAGTCACAGGCAGTCGCTGATTCTGCTCCTGTTTAAAACCACTACGTCTAACTGTTCACGCTGACTCCAGACAGTCACTGGCTATCGCTGATCCTGTCTCAGTGTCTTACTGTTCGCTCATCACAAAGTCACAGGAAATCGCCGACTGCATTTTTGTATTTAAAACTAACTCTTTGTGTTCGCTCACCACAGACAGTCACAGGCAATCGCTGACCGTATTTTTGCGTTTAAAACCATGCATTACTGTTCGCTTACCACGGAGTCATAAGCGATCGCTCTTCGGGCCCCTGTCTTCAAAACCAAGTCTGTGTTGGTTGGCTGCAGAAAGTCACAGGCAATCGCTGATCGTGTTTTTGTGTTTAACACCACGTCTTATTGCCCGCTCACCACAGAGAGTCGCAGGAAATCATTGTTTTTTTCTGTTTAAAACCAAGTCTTTGTGTTTGCTCACCATAGAGTCGCAGGCAATCACTGATCTCGCCGCTGTGTTGAAAACGACCTGCTATCCATATCACATACCTACGTTCTGTCGGCAGCACTGATGAAACACTGATATTTACTGTGCACTTACTTCTCGTCACTCAACACTACAGTTAGGGCTACAAACAAGGTACAACCCAATGATCCTCATCGTATTGTACACTTCTCTTCACTCACCAGCACCAGACAACACAGTGACCCTGATTACTGCACTCCCCGTTCACTCATCAGTACTGTATTTACTACCCAGTGATCCTCATCGTATCGCACACGTATCTTCACTCATCAGTACTGTATTTACTACCCAATGATCCTCATCGTATCGCACACGTATCTTCACTCATCAGTACTGTATTTACTACCCAGTGATCCTCATCGTATCGCACACGTATCTTCACTCATCAGTACTGTATTTACTACCCAGTGATCCTCATCGTATCGCACACGTATCTTCACTCATCAGTACTGTATTTACTACCCCCAGTGGATTTTCCTCATCGTATCGCACACGTATCCCTTCACTCATCAGTACATGATATTCTAAATTGCACCCAGTCATCTCTTCCCCCTCCCCTCCAAGTACTGGACATCTCAATGCCACCCTTATCGTACTTAAAACCCCCCGATCACTCATCAGTACTGGATGATTCCAGTGATCCTCAAAGCCCGTACTCCCAGCCAACTTAAAAAACCCCCATCACTTCATTTTAAGTCCACTTCTCACACAACTTCAACGACATCACTCAAATCAGTACTGGATGATTCCATACCAATGTGCACCCTGTATCTTCCCTACTTAACTATCCGTACCCTTAACACAACCCCAACACACTCAACGACATCACTCAACCAGTACTGGACGGGTCCCCAATGTGCCCTGTACTTCTCTCCAGTCATCAATACTTACACACAACTCAACGACATCACTCAACAGTCAGTACTGGATGATTCCAGTGATCCCCAATGTGCCCTGTACGTTCTCTCCAGTCATCAGTACTTATACACAACTCAACGACATCACTCAACAGTCAGTACTGGATGATTCCAGTGATCCTCAATGTGTCCCGCACTTCTCTCCAGTCAACAATACTTGCACACAACTCAACGACATCACTCAACAGTACTGGACGATTCCTCAATGTGCCCTGTACTTCTCTCCAGTCATCAGTACTTATACACAACTCAACGACATCACTCAACAGTACTGGATGATTCCAGTGATCCTCAATGTGTCCCGCACTTCTCTCCAGTCATCAATACCTACACACAACTCAACGACATCACTCAAACAGTACTGGATGATTCCAGTGATCCTCAATGTGTCCCGCACTTCTCTCTAGTCATCAATACTTACACACAACTCAACGACATCACTCAACAGTACTGGATGATTCCAGTGATCCTCAATGTGTCCCGCACTTCTCTCTAGTCATCAATACTTACACACAACTCAACGACATCACTCAACAGTACTGGATGATTCCTCAATGTGCCCTGTACGTCTCTCCAGTCATCAGTACTTATACACAACTCAACGACATCACTCAACAGTACTGGATGATTCCTCGATGTGCCCTGTACTTCTCTCCAGCCCTAGGCACTGCACAATACAGTGACGCTTATTACTGCTGTCCTCTCCACAGACTCATCAGCACTGGAATAATTCCAACGGTCCGCATCGCACACCGTGTCCTCACTCATCAGTACTTATACACAACACAGTGACGCTTATTACTGCATGCACTCCCAATCACTCATCAGTACTGGATGAATCCTATGAACCTCACCGTACACCGTGTCCTCACTCATCAGTACTTATACACAACACAGTGACGCTTATTACTGCATGCACTCTCGTTCACTCATCAGTACTGAATAAATCCAATGGTCCTCATCGTGCGCCGTCTCAGCAGGACTGGATGAATCCAATGATCCTCGTGTTACACCGTCTCTTCACTCATCAGTACTTATACACAACGCTCAGACCCTTCACTCATCAGTACTGGATGAATCCAATGATCCTCATTGCACACCGTCTCCTCATTCATCACTACTCAGACACAACACAGTGACTCATTACTGCATGCACGCTCGTTCACTCATCAGTACTGGGTGTGCAACCCAACACGATCCACATCACGGTACACTTGTCTTCGCTCGTCGGTGCCGCCAAACACAGTGAGAGTACCCTTGTTTGTGAACCTGTTCACTCACTGTCCCGAGGTGACCCTGTGTGGTTGACAGGACATTACATTAAAATCGAAGAACTAACTAATCAACGATGACCCATCCACACAAGTGACCCTTGTTCACTCACCAACGATGATCCACCTACACAAGTGACCCTTGTTCACTTATCAACGATGATCCTTCCACACAAGTGACCCTAGTTACTTAACCTGTTCACTCATCAACGATGATCCCTCCACACAAGTGACCCTTGTTCACTCACCAACGATGATCCCTCCACACAAGTGACCCTAGTTACTCAACCTGTTCACTCACCAATGATGAT
>JABMCL010001280.1:192500-202500 GCA_018857735.1 Alviniconcha marisindica
AACAGACCAAGACAGAAACAGAAATGGTCCCTCGGACAGACAACAGACCAAGACAGAAACACACGGTCCTTCCGAGAAACAACAGAGAAAGACAGAGAAATGCATGGTCCTTCCGAGAAATAACAGACCAAGACAGAAAAAAACACGGTTCTTTCAAGAAACAACAGACCAAAACAAACACACGGTCCTTCCGAGAGACAACAGACCAAAACAGAAACACACGGTCCCTCCGAGAAACAACAGACCAAGACAGAGAAACGCTTGGTCCCTCCGAGAGACAACAGAGCAAGACAGAGAGACGCACGGTAATTACGACAGACAACAGACCACGACAGAAACACACGGTCCTTCAGACAGACAACAACAGACCAAGACAAGCACACGGTCATCATAAGAGACAACACACCACGACAGAAACACACGGTCCCTCCGAGAAACAACAGACCAAGACGCTGCTGTCTTCCACTCGCTTCGAACTTTCATATCCGCTTCTTCACACAAAACACCCATCACACCCCGCCAAGCGCTACTCCCAATCTCCCTCTTGGCCGCGCAGACGCTGGTGCACGGTCACACCCCCCCCCCCCCCCCCCCCCCCCCCCCCCCCCCCCCCACCCCCCTCCTCCCAGCCCAAAACTCACTCCCCACCAAGTGCTGTCTGATACCCTCTCCCCCACCCCCACCCCCACCCTCCCAGCCCTCCCCCATTTCGGCACGTGGTTCCCACAAATGGCAACAGGGCCCCGCGGTCCACAAAGTGGCGGCAGGGTTGCAAATCCCTGGAGATGGAGTCGGCGCGGAGGTCCCCTGTGGGCCAATTCCCCACGGAAGACGTTCGTCAGTCCTCATCGGCTGTCGCTCGTACGCGGCCGGCATCCGCGGGTCGAGAGCGAATCGCAGGGGCAGGGCGGAAAATTGAATCGTTGCTGCGCTTGTTATTTAGAAGGCGTTTGTTGTCTCCCTCCCCCTCTCCCCGCCCCCCCCCCCCTTCCCTCCCTCCACCACTTAGTGTTTGTATTCCAGACACCCGAAATTTACAAACCAACGATTGGTTTTACAAAGTGAACAGTTTGAGGAAGCTTCCACAGCTTTGTAATACTAATACTAATAAATGCATTTCTAAAGCGGTGAATCCCTCTATGACTGTACATTATTATTATTATTGATCGCTTTTATATAGCGCTATTCTCCGCTCTCGAGCAGACTCACTGCGCTCGCATATGATTCTACATCAGTGAACAGCTTTTTACAGCGCGTTTTTGAGTATCCACCGAAGTGGTGTACTTACAGCGCTGGCATGGCTGGTGCCACATGAAACTGCTGCCGTCTCGGCGCGTTCTGTGTACACCATACAACCATGCACCATGTCACTTCATACAAAGCCACATACGTAAAGTGTGTGAGGGTCAAAGCGCTGAAAGGCTCAAAGCGCTATACATGAAACGTTACAGCAATACACAAACCATCCCCCCAAACTCATCAGTCAGCCAGTAAAGACGTCAGCAGCGAACGAAAAATGAGAAGAAAAAAAGAAGAAGAAGAAGAAGAAGAAGAAAAGAAGCTCTAAATCACTTCATATGTAGCTTTGATTTGAGGGTTGTTGTTTGTTTGTTTGTATGTTTTTTGCTTTGTTTTTAAGAACAAAAACTCCAAAAATAGGTAGCAAAATGGCGTCGGAATCGTTGAATGTGGACACTGGCCCACTTTCAAGTCTTGACAATTAGACAGAAGTCCCTTGTCCCCTTGTCTACCCCCCCCCCCCCCCCCACACACACACACACTCAGTGACCCACGGTTCGTGACACGTACTCCTCACCCTATGGTTCACAGTTCGCGACATTCCTCACTCTCTGACCCACTGTTCGTGACAGTCCCCACTCTCAGATTCACTGTTCGTGACAGTCCACACTCTCAGATTCGCTGTTCGTGACACCCCCCACTCTAAGATTCACTTTTTTTTTAAAATCACTGTTCGTGACATTCCCACTCTAAGATACTCTGTTCGTGACACTCCCCACTCTAAGAGTCACTGTTCGTGACACTCCCCACTCTCACATTCACAGTTCGTGACACTTCCCCACTCTAAGATTCACTGTTCGTGGCACTCCCCCACTCTAAGATTCACTGCTCCGCGACAATCCCCACTCTAACCCACTGTTCGTGACAATCCCCCATTCTAAGATTAACTGCTCGTGACAATCCCCACTCTCTAAGACTCACCGCTCGTTGACTCCTGACCACTATGTCCGACCCAAACCGGACTCAAACACAAACGAACAGCCGTGGCAATGAAGATCAAGAATCGAGTTCAAACAGTTCAATGGCCACAGCACCCCTCGCAACAACCTCCCGTTTCACAGTGCAGTCAAATCAGACTGGCAATGGCAAAAACACCCCTCGCAACAACCACCCGTTTCACAGTGCAGTCAAATCAGACTGGCAATGGCAAAAACACCCCTCGCAACAACCTCCCGTTTCACAGTGCAGTCAAATCAGACTGGCAATGGCAAAAACATCCCTCGCAACAACCTCCCGTTTCACAGTGCAGTCAAATCAGACTGGCAATGGCAAAAACACCCCTCGCAACAACCACCCGTTTCACAGTGCAGTCAAATCAGACTGGCAATGGCAAAAACACCCCTCGCAACAACCTCCCGTTTCACAGTGCAGTCAAATCAGACTGGCAATGGCAAAAACATCCCTCGCAACAACCTCCCGTTTCACAGTGCAGTCAAATCAGACTGGCAATGGCAAAAACACCCCCCCCCAACAACCCCCGTTTCACAGTGCAGTCAAATCAGACTGGCAATGGCAAAAACACCCTCGCAACAACCACCCGTTTCACAGTGCAGTCAAATCAGACTGGCAATGGCAAAAACACCCCTCGCAACAACCACCCGTTTCACAGTGCAGTCAAATCAGACGGCAATGGCAAAAACACCCCTCGCAACAACCCCCGTTTCACAGTGCAGTCAAATCAGACTGGCAATGGCAAAAACACCCCTCGCAACAACCTCCCGTTTCACAGTGCAGTCAAATCAGACTGGCAATGGCAAAAACACCCCTCGCAACAACCTCCCGTTTCACAGTGCAGTCAAATCAGACTGGCAATGGCAAAAACACCCCTCGCAACAACCTCCCGTTTCACAGTGCAGTCAAATCAGACTGGCAATGGCAAAAACATCCCTCGCAACAACCTCCCGTTTCACAGTGCAGTCAAATCAGACTGGCAATGGCAAAAACATCCCTCGCAACAACCTCCCGTTTCACAGTGCAGTCAAATCAGACTGGCAATGGCAAAAACACCCCTCGCAACAACCTCCCGTTTCACAGTGCAGTCAAATCAGACCGGCAATGGCAAAAACACCCCTCGCAACAACCACCCGTTTCACAGTGCAGTTTAGACGGGGCCACAGCACCCCTCGCAACAACCACCCGTTTCACAGTGCAGTCAAATCAGACTGGCAATGGCAAAAACATCCTTCGCAACAACCCCCGTTTCACAGTGCAGTCAAATCAGACTGGCAATGGCAAAAACATCCTTCGCAACAACCTCCCGTTTCACAGTGCAGTCAAAGGAGACGGGGCCACAGCACCCCTCGCAACAACCACCCGTTTCACAGTGCAGTCAAATCAGACTGGCAATGGCAAAAACATCCTTGATGCCCGAGCCGCAAACAGGCAACGTACAGAAGGAGTGTTAAAAAAAGAAAAAGAAAAAAAGACATTTACCGTGACAGTGTGTGTGAAACAGAGCAAAACCAAAACACACACACACACACACACACACACAACACACACACAACACCCCCACGCCCACCAAACCGCCACCAGCACGACGCACACCACGACACGACACCCCAAAACACCCCCCCACCAACACACCACACCCAAAACCCCACACACCACACACACACGTACAACACCACACACACACACACCCCACCACACACACACACCCCCACCCACACACACAACACACACCACCCCCAAACACCACACACCCCCCACACACACACCCCCCCCACACACCCCCACACCCCACGACACACACACACAAAACCCCCACACACACACACACACCCCACACACACACACACGCCCACACACACACAACACACACACACACACACACACACCCCACACACCCCCCCAAAACCCCACACACACACACACACACCCCCACACACCCCCCCCCCACACACACACACACACACACCCCCCCACACACACACTACACACACACACACACACCAAAAACACACACCCCACACACCACACACACACACACACACACACACACACACACACCCCCCAACACACATCCCCCCCCGATCCCCCCACACCGGGAAGAAGACCGAACCTGCACGGCCAAGAAACAAGAACGGGAAGGAGCCCGGGAACGAAGCAGGATGGAAGAATAGGGAGCCGTGGGGGCGGAGGGGGGCGGAGGGGTCGAAGGGGGGGTTGGTTCGGTCCGCAGAGGTGTGCTGTGAGTAATGAGTTCCATAAAGGACAAGAGTTCAGTGACCAGCCTTGTCCAACAGCCTTCGCCACGCAAACCGGCCCGCGAGCCAACGCGCGACGGTTGGTTATATCAGGGCGAGGGAACGGATACCGACAGAGATAGTTCAGGAGCTGTGTGAGAGTCGAGGTGGCCGTCCTGAGCTGTCCGTCCTAACGAGCCTTCTGGTTTTTGTGGACGTAAAGAATTATTTAACCGTGCTTCGGCATTGGTCACAGCTTGTCCCTAATATGTCAACTGACATCTGAGGACATTAAGCATCACTTCATCATCATACCGACAGAAAGGTCACTCTGGCGAAGACAGTAAGTCGTTGTGCTTCAGTGTCTGCTCGGGGATCGAACCCGCGAGACCTTCCGGTGACCAATCCGGCGCTCTGCCGCTGAGCCACAGCTGCGTATTCTGTGGAGTTCATTCTTCATACCCCCCCCCCCTACCCCACTCACACACACGCACACGCACGCACACCACACACACACTTACACACACACAAAACACACAACACAACACACACACACACACACAACCCCCACACACACACACCTCATCACCACACACACATACACACACACACACACACACACCACACCACCACCACATCTACACCACAACACATACCCCCCCCGCCCCACACACACCCCACACCCCACACACTTTACACACACACACACACACACACACACACACCACACACACACACACCGACCCACACTCATTCACAACACACACACACACCCAACACACACACACACACACACACACACACACACACACACACACACACACACACACACACACACGCACGCACCATTTCCGAACACCTTCTCTCCAGCGATTAACTGCTGCGCGTAAAAGTCGATGAAAAACCCTGCCGGGTGTCCCCAGCGGGTTCACGCCCCTCGTCGGCACAAACGCCAACGACACCGTCAAGAGTTCAGGCCACTCAGCCCGTCGCACGCACGCACGCACGCACAAACTTGTCGAACAGAACCTGCACCGCATGCAGCAACGGGGCCTGCAGCTTAATTAATCATTCATTTTAACGCGACGAGAGAAAAGTTCAATTACCTCCGTAGCCCCAGGCCCACGCGGGTCGTAACAATTGTAACCGCCGAACTTGACGAATGGTCCGACATGGTGCGAGGACGGTTCAACTAGTTCAGTCCCTACGATTCCGCCACAGACGCTGGAAATTCGGCAGCCGGCTCTTTAAAGGAACTCTCCTTCGCAGGCTAAACCCCCATAGTTCAGGAGCTGTGTGCGAGAGTCGAGGTGGTCGTCCTGGGCTGTCCGTCCTAACGAGCCTTCTGGTTTCCGTGGACGTAAAGCTATACTGAACCGTGCTTCGGCATTGGTCTCAGCTTGTCCCTAATATGTCAATTGACGTCTGAGGACATTACCTACCTACCTACCTACCTACCTACCTACCAGGCTAAACCCAGGGTCCAGGCGAGATCCAGAGGAGGGAGGTGAGCTGAACTCTCACAAAGAAGCTGCCCAGAAGAGATCAAGAGTAGGGAGGTGGGCTGGGTTGAGAGTTGGACTTCTTTCGCTTCAGTGTTTCCCAACGGCGGAGCACGGCATTGTCTTTGTGACTCTGTTCTGCATAGCAGCTGGGACAGCAATTGCGTGGTGCGGGGTCGCTGCGCAATGCCGGACGGACACTGCCTTAACATTAATTTGTTGTTCTGGCGGCGGTCCACGGCAGCCTGGCCTTCCGGGTTGGCGCCTGTTTCGAGGTTTCACTCTTCTGTCCCCCTTTTCCCACCCGTCCCCGTCCCTAACAGGCCTACTCGCCTTCGTGGACGTTAAGCAACAAAGTCTCTCTCTCAGGCTAAACTTCGGGAGCCGGTTCGGCCTAGCGGTAACTAGGCGTTAGTTAAGCTGGTAAGCAGAGGGACCTCGGTTCGAATCCGCTTCGGCTCTCCTTTCTCTTCAAAAGTTGTGGTCTGTGGACACTGTCTTGTGACTTTTTCCCTCACAGTTATGAAACAGTAAAATGGCTCTCATCGCTGCCCACCTTAACGCGGAAGTCATTCTGGTGGTGACAGTGTAGCGACAGGTATATCATCTCCCTCCATCTCCCCCCCCCCCCCCCCCCCCCCCCCCCCCCCCCCCCCCCCCCCCGACCCCCGCCCTTCTCCCCGTCCCTAATAAGCTTTCTGGTTTCTGTGGACGTTAAGCACCATGTTTACTTACTTAGGCTAAGCTACTATTGGTTGTGTCCTTGGTGCAGGTTAAATTAACATGATCCGAGGTCAAAGGTTTCGTGATTAAACGTGCCTTTAATTTTACCTAATAATTACATCGATTTTATCAGATGACTTTTCTGGACACGGTAACTAAGTCTTGTTTCACGAGCTCATTACCGAGTTGTCCGCTCTTTTTTCTGGTGCTTCATTTTGACGTCACCAAAGTGTCCTTGACGTCACGGCTGGAACATCAGAAGCTCTCGGTTTTGCGTACACTTCACGGAAGAAATGCGTGTGGACTGCAATCATTTTTGTCACTAATGTTGTTTTTATCTCTGTGGAGTGAACTTTTACAAGGATACACGGATATTTATTCCCCAGTGTCATTAAACTGTGCACAGGAATTTGTCTTGGTGATGTTTGTGATTGAACGTGCCGTTTTGATGACGTATTGCAGCGTTCCAGAAAGAAAAAAAAGAAAACAAGTCCATAAACCGCTGCCTTAGAAGAGAAAGGATAGCCGAAGCAGAGGAATCGAACCGACGCCATCCAAAGACTAGCCTAACTAACGCCTTACCGCTGGGCCAACCCGGCTCACAGCGAACAGCATCTTTGCTCGGGGAGCGGTGAAGTGGGGGTCCCTTTAAAAACGAACCGGTCAAGCGAACGGCCAGTTCCAACGTGAAATATAAAAATATAAAAAACAAAAAAACAGGGGAAACAATCCCTGGTCCAGAGCTCAGGAGCTCAGGAGCTGTGTGAAAGTCGCGATGGACGTCCTGGGCTCCCCGTCCCTAATAATTAAGCCTACGGTTTCTGTGGACGTAAAGCAACACTGAACTCGGGAGCTGTGTGAAAGTGGAGGTGGCCGTCCTGGCTCCCCTTCCCAAACAAACCTACGGTTTCTGTGGACGTAAAGCAACACTGAACTCGGGAGCTGTGTGAAAGTGGAGGTGGCCGTCCTGGCTCCCCTTCCCAAACAAACCTACGGTTTCTGTGGACGTAAAGCAACACTGAACTCGGGAGCTGTGTGAAAGTCGAGGTGGCCGTCCTGGGCCCCCCTTCCCAAACAAACCTACGGTTTCTGTGGACGTAAAGCAACACTGAACTCAGGAGCTGCGTGAAAGTCGCGGTGGCCGTCCTGGGCCCCCCTTCCCAAACGAACCTACGGTTTCTGTGGACGTAAAGCGACACTGAACTCAGGAGCAGTGTGAATGTCGAGGTGGCCGTCCTGGGCCCCCTCGTCCCTAATAAGTAAGCCTACGGTTCCTGTGGACGTAAAGCAACCCCCGGCCATCCCTGGTCCTATTGTTGCCCTGTCCGCCGCAGCCTTACCAGACGGCACGGGCACTGCCACTCTGGCCAGACCGTGGAAAGCTGTCCGGAAGCGTAAAACACGGTCCTGCTTCCGAGGCTGTCTTCGCCGGTCGGAGGTGTGTTTCGGTTAGCTACAGGCAGTCCCAGAACGTGCACCCCCTTGTAGCGCGCGCTCCCTGTTACAGCGTGCACATCCCTGTTACAGCGCGTGCATCCCTGTTACAGCGTGCACATCCCTGTTACAGCGTGTACATCCAGTTACACCGTATATATCCCTGTTATATCGTGTACATCCAGTTACAGCGTGGGCTCCCTGTTTCAGCGTGTACATCCCCGTTACAGCGTGTACATCCAGTTACAGCGTGTACATCCCGGTTACAGCGTCTACATCCAGTTACAGCGTGGGCTCCCTTTTACAGCGTGTACATCCAGTTAAAGCGTGGGCTCCCCGTGACAGCGTGTAAATCCAGTTACAGCGTGTAACACCCAGCGTGGGCTCCCAGTTACAGCATGTACATCCTGCGTGTGCTCCCTGTTGCATCTCCGTGTACATCCAGTGTGTGCTCCCTGTTACAGCGTGGGCTCCCTGTTACAGTGTGTAACACCAAGCGCGTGCTCCCTGTTACAGCATGTACATCCATCGTGTGCTCCCTGTTGCATCGTGTACATCCAGCGTGCGCTCCGTTACAGCGTGTACATCCAGTGACAGCGTGTGATCCTTGTTACAGCGTGTACATCTAGTTACAGCGTGTGCTCCCTGTTACAGCGTGTACATCCAGTGACAGCGTGTGATCCTTGTTACAGCGTGTACATCAGTTACAGCGTTGCTCCCTGTTACAGCGTGTACATCCAGTTACAGCGTGTGCTCCCTGTTACAGAGTGTGCATCCAGTTACAGCGTGTGCTCCCTGTTACAGGTGTCATCCAGTTACAGCGTGTGCTCCCTGTTACAGCGTGTACATCCAGTTACAGCGTGTGCTCCCTGTTACAGCGTGTACATCCAGTTACAGCATATGCTCCCTGTTACATAGTGTACATCCAGTTACAGCGTGTCTTGTGCCTATTTTCTGTCTACAGGAAACCATGAGGCTCGTTAGGACGGACAGCCCAGGACGGCCACCTCGACTCTCACACAGCTCCTGAACTACGATTTATCTGCTCGGACGTCTTCCTTTTTACACTTCTTCGTTTTCTCTCCGGTCGTCTTCAGACCCAGCGCGTTTGCCGTGCGCTGCGTCCCGTGTCGGAGGTGGATGAGGAACCTGGGGGCTGAGGTCCCCATAAGACTACGGTCTGTAGGATCCAACACGCTTCTTCGGCCCGGACTTCTCCTAGACGTGTGGTCGGTTGGGTTGGCCCGACCCAATCAATCGGCTGGCCGTGCTTCGCTCTAATCGTGATAAGAAGGAAGCGGCGCTCTGTGTGTGTGTGTGTGTGTGTGTGTGTGTGTGTGTGTGTGTGTGTGTGTGTGTGTGTGTGTGTGTGCATGCGTGCGCGTGTGTGTGTATGTGTGTGTGTGCGTGCGCGTGAATCAAGGGACAGAATTTGGGATGGGAGACCTGCGCTTTTGGCAGAATGACCGGGGTTGTGTGTTTTTTGCGTGCTACTGCGAAAACACGGGGTTGGACCGGATACAGCGTACCGAAATAAGAGAGACCAAGGTTTCGGTAGTATGGACTGGGCGTATTTATCTCTGGACTATTATGGAATAGCGTCTCATCCACTGTGATCTGACGTCACGGCTGCGCTGGTCTGCAACTGTGTCCCCCCCCACCCCCACCTCCCACCCCCCAAAAACGCCCACCAACACGCCAGGACAAAGTCCCTTCGGACGGACACAAGAGCATATCTTCATGCTCCAGGCATAATACTTGTCAGTGTATTACCGATGCTTTTGGCCCCCAAGTGAGGTTGCCCTTTACCGTCGGAATGGCAGGGTCTCAGAAACCTGACGCAGAAAGAGCCCT
>JABMCL010001280.1:207500-210000 GCA_018857735.1 Alviniconcha marisindica
ACAAAAGCAAAATATTTCAGGGCGCGTTCATTTTGTGTAGCTAAGAGCAGGGTAAGTGAGTAAGTAACCTAGTGTTTCACGCCCAGTCAGCCAGTACGGTTACATCCGGGCGAAAGGCGGGGGTGCCTAAGATTCCAGCAAAGCTGAGATTCCAGCAGAGTAATGTCACACACAGCAGTATATCGCTCTTTGTCAGTCAGATCGTTGTCCCTTCCGCTGATGTGTAGTCGGCAACAGCGGAAAATGGAGGAGGACGGAAAGGAGAGAAAGAGGGAGAGACAGACAGACAGACAGAGACAGAGAGACACAGACAGGCGGACAGACAGACAGACAGGCAGAGAGGCAGAGAGAGGCAGAGACAGACAGAGACAGACAGAGAGAGAGAGAGACAGAGAAACAGAGAGACAGAGACAGACAGACAGACAGACATACAGAAGACATACAGAAGACAGACAGACAGTCAGACAGAGATGGAATCGGAGGTGGTGCACTAAACAGAGGGAAGAAAACGCAGTAGGGCGAACACCGAAGAACACGAAAGACTCCGTTAGTAACTTAAGCAGCAGCTCAACAAGTCATCAGGGTCGCGATCTGGCGACCCTACGCCGCTGGAAGGGCGTTCAAAAACCCCAACAAATCCGAGCACTAACTAACTCTTCAGCCTCCCTGCCTCCCTCACTCCATCAATCTCCCCAGCGCCTTCCGATGGAGGGCGCACTGCTAGCTGTGGCCGGTGCGACGGACAGACGCGAGTCAGTGGGGCGCCGGGAGAAAGCCATCAATGTAAATACACCGCTCCCTCGGCCCCCCCCCCCCCACCTCCAATCACGCCCCCCCCCTCCCCCTCCCAATCACCCCCTGACCCTCCTAACCATATTCTCCCCCCTCATCCCAATTAATCGCCCCGATCTCCAGCCAACCATTCTCGATTCCCCCCCCCCCCCCTCCCCCCCCCCCCCCCCTTTTCTCCCCCCCCTTCCCCCCCCCCCACCACCCTCCTCCGCCCTCTCCCCCGCCCCCTTCCCCCCAGGTCAGACCCTGCCCGGTTCCAAAGAGCCTGAAGTGACCGGTTTGACCGTTCAACCTGAAGCGAGTGACTAGTTTGGCCGTTCAGCCAGAAGTGACCAGCTCCTGAAGTGACCAGTCTGACCGTTCAACCAGAAGTGACCAGCTCCTAAAGTGACCAGTTTGGCCGTTCAACCAGAAGTGACCAGCTCCTGAAGTGACCAGTTTGATCGTTCAACCGAAGTGACCAGCTCCTAAAATGACCAGTTTGATCGTTCAACCAAAGTGACCAGCTCCTAAAGTGACCAGTTTGATCGTTCAACCAAAGTGACCAGCTCCTGAAGTGACCAGTTTGATCGTTCAACCAGAAGTGACCAGCTCCTGAAGTGACCAGTTTGGCCGTTCAGCCTGAAGTGACCAGTTTGACTGTTCAACCTGAAGTGACCAGCTCCTGAAGTGACCAGTTTGATCGTTCAGTCTCAAGTGAGTGACCAGTTTGACCGATCAACTAGAAGTGACCGGTTTGATCGTTCAGCCTGCAGTGACCGGTTTGATAGTTCAGCCTGCAGTGACCGGTTTGATAGTTCAGCCTGAAGTGACCAGTTTGATAGTTCAGCCTGAAGTGACCAGTTTGATAGTTCAGCCTGAAGTGACCAATTTGACCATTCAACCTTAAGTGACCAGTTTGATAGTTCAGCCTGAAGTGACCAGTTTGATAGTTCAGTCTGAAGCGACCAGTTTGACCGTTCAGCCTGAAGTGACCAGTTTGACCATTCAACCTTAAGTGACCAGTTTGATAGTTCAGCTTGAAGTGACCAGTTTGACCATTCAACCTTAAGTGACCAGTTTGACCGTTCGTGAACGCCTGAAGTGACCGGTTTGACCGTTCAACCTTAAGTGACCAGTTTGATAGTTCAGCCTGAAGTGACCAGTTGTTCCACCCCTTACCGTGTGTCCTCCGCTTTCCTATCCATGCGTACCATGAGCCCCCCCCCTCTCTCTCTCTCTCTCTCTCTCTCCATTTCCTCTCCCAACTCAATGCACTCTGTGATGACCCCCGCCAGTTACATATGTTGTCTAAGTTATATATTTTGTCTAAGTTACATATACTGTCCGTCTAAGTTACATATTTTGCCTAAGTTACATACATTGCTTAAGTTACATGTATTGTCTGAGTTACATATATTGTCCGTAAGTTACACATTTTGTCTAAGTTACATACTTTGTCCAAGTTACATATATTGCTTAAGTTACATATATTGTCTGAGTTACACACATTGTCTGAGTTACATACATTGTCTGTCAGCGCATGAAAGGGCTAGAGACGTGGACAGACAGACAGACAGACAGACAGACAGAGAGGCAAATCATAAAATGCCCGCCCGCATGAGGACAAAAGGACGGACACAGCAACATGCCATTTGATTACCATGTAGTGCATGCTCTCTGAACGGATGAACGGACAGACAGACACGGACAAACATCAACTTTCTAT
>JABMCL010001280.1:215000-235000 GCA_018857735.1 Alviniconcha marisindica
GTGTAATGAAGGTTTCAGACTTGCTCTGTTCACGGTGATGGTGCGGCTTTCGTCCTTTCGTCCTAGCTCCGACGGAGTAATAATGATGACATTACGGTCTGCCGTTTCCCATAGAAGCTGATCGTACATCAGGTAATCATATAACCGTGATCGAAAGTGGATCAAAGCCTTGAGACGGAAGCGACAGTCCCCCCCCCCTCCCCCCCGCCGACCACGCGCGTGTGTGTCAGTGTGTGTGTGTGTGTGGGGTGTGTGTTTTGTGTGGTGGGGGTGTGGTGTGTGTGTGTTTGGTTTTTTGTGTGTGTGTTGGGGGTGGGTGGGTGTGTGTGTGTGTGTGGGGTGGTGTTATAATCATATAACCGTGATCGAAAGTGGATCAAAGCCTTGAGACGGAAGCGACAGTCCCCCCCCCCCCCCCCCCCCCCCCGGGTTTGGTTCAGTGGTGTGTGTGTGTGTGTGGGTGTGGTGTGTGTGTGTGTGTGTGTGTGTGTGGTGTGTATAAACTATAACCGTGATCGAAAATGGATCAAAGCCAAAACACTTTTCTCGCGGCGCGTGTGTGTGTTGGGGTGGTGTGGTGTGTTTTTGTCGTGTTGTGTGTGGTGTGTGTGTGTGTTGGTGTGTTGTGTGGTGTGTTGGGTTTTTGCGCGAGTTGTTTTGTCCCCGTGTTGGTTGTGTGTGGTGGTGTGTGTGTGTTGTGTGTGTTGTGTGTGGTGTGTGGGCGCAGTGGGTGTGGCGCGCGCGGGAGTTTTTGTGTTGCCCTGCGGGCCTCGTCGGCCGCGGGTCAGGGCGCGCCGTGCCCCTTTTTTGTGCCTGCGGGGTCGGGGTTGGGGGTGAGGGGGCATTTTTAGGTGAAACTGGGACACGCCGACAATCATTTACCCGTCTGTGCCGAGTCTCAGGCGATAGGAGAACTGGGACACAGGAGACAATCGGTTACCCTCTAAGCCATGAGGGAGGAGAACTGGGACACGGGAGACAACCACCTACCCTCTACGCCTGGCGAGAGGTGAATCGGGACAAGGGAGACAATCATTTACCCTCTATGCTGAGGGGGGGAGGTTAACTGGGACAGGTCGACAATAAGCCCCCCTCTAAGCCGAGAGGGACAAGGCGAGAGGTGAATCGGGACACGGGAGACAATCGGGACACAGGAGGCAATCACTTACCCTCTAAGCCAGGCGAGAGGTGAATCGGGACACGGGAGACAATCGGGACACGGGAGACAATCGGGACACGGGAGACAATCGGGAGAAGGGAGGCAACCACTTACCCTCTAGGCCAGGCGAGAGGTGAATCGGGACACGGGAGACAATCGGGACACGGGAGACAATCGGGAGAAGGGAGGCAACCACTTACCCTCTATGCTGAGGCGAGAGGTGAACCGGGACACGGGAGACAATCGGGACACGGGAGAGAACCGGGACACGGGAGACAATCGGGACACGGGAGACAATCGGGACACGGGAGACAATCGGGACAAGGGAGGCAACCACTTACCCTCTATGCTGAGGCCAGGGCTGGAGGTGAACTTGGACACGTCGACAATCTTGACGGCAAACTGCTGTTGGGTTTCCCGGTGCAGGCATCGTCGCACCAGGCTGAAGGGTCCCCTGCAGACACACAGACAACGAGACCGCTTTGCACGACCTGAACACACGGTGGGTTTTCTTGTTGTTCTTGTTCTTGTTCTTGTTCTTGTTTGTTTTGTGTGTGCTGCTGTTGTTGTTGTTGTTGTTGTTTGTCGTTGGTGGTTGTAGGTGGTGGTGGTGTTGAGAGAGTGGGAAGGAGATTGAAGAGTGACAGACAGAGACAGAGAGACGAAGGAAGAGAGAGAGAGAGAGAGAGAGAGAGAGAGAGAGAGAGAGAGAGAGAGAGAGAGAGAGAGAGAGCAGTTGCTTCCTGTCAGTCAACTTTATTCCAACTATTTAATCAACACAAGAGACAGTAGCTGCTTCCCGTCAGTCAATTTTATTCCAATTAGTTGATCAACACATTGCCAAAACGCTACTCAACCTCAACCCCCCCCCCCCCCACCCCCCCCCCCCCCCCCCCCCCCCCCCCACCACCCCAACCCCCATCCACCTACCATCCCCTATCTCCACCCTCAAGCCACAAAGCATTGTCAGTTTCACGGCTGACAGAAAAGCAGCACTGAGCGACAAAGGGCGCAATAATTGATAAACGTCATGGAAGTTGAGTCAAACGATACGTCTTTCCAGCAGTGTGTAAAAGGAAACCGCAATTCACGCTGAAAATAATGGTCTGGGCTCGCCGAGACGGGCCCGCCTCCCTTCCCGTCATGCACCAATGATTAATTGATGCTTGCTACTTAACGCCAAGCAGACCGCGAAGGTCGCACGAGACAGCGAAACAATTGATTCATCAAGCCACCAGTAGAGTCTGATTCACTGTCCGGGTCATGCAACACGCGTCAATTTGTTTCTCGGGGAAACAGATCGGGAAATATAAAGACGGGTAAAACACACACACACACACACACACACACACACACACACACACACACACACACACACACACACAAAATCAGAAACAAAAATGAATGGTCTAAAACAAGATCCAAACACATAAAAGAACGCTGTTCATCATCACAAAACACAGTGTTTTGTCATACTAAAATAGCTTTTTGTTTACGCGTTTGGATCTTGAAAGACGGGTAAAACCTGCGATGGGGAAAAGAACAAAACTAACACTCGAGCCAAAAGGGTTAATCAGCTTTAAGAAGTAGCCTACAGGGTGTAGAACCGTTTATGTTTCCATCAAATAAAACCAGACAACGAACTCAGGAAGTCCACAATGCAGAATCGCCAAATCATTGATTTCCTGGATGGCCGCTTTTGCGGACATCCTTCACCGTTTTTCGCTGTCTGTCTGCATGCATGTTTGGTAAAAAGAGCCAATAAACATTATACGTCTGCATGTTGATGTTTTAACTGTCTGCACGCGTGTTTAACAAAGAGCCTATACATATTGTATGTCTGTATGCTGATGTTTGTAACTGTCTGCACGCGTGTTTAACAAAGAGCCTATACATATTGTATGTCTGTATGCTGATGTGTGAAACTGTCTCGCGCGATTGCTTGCTGAACTGCGCAAATACTCAACCATCAGGTGGCATGAATATTGCGTGTGCTAATATGGTGTTTTGATGTGTGTGTGTGTGTGTGTGTGTGTGTGTGTGTGTGTGTGTGTGTGTGTGTGTGTGTGGGTGTGTGTGTGTGGTGATGAGTGATGTGAGTATGGGTGTGTGTGTGTGTGTGTGTGTGTGTGTGTGTGTGTGTTGTGTGTGTGTGGTCAGTGTAATATGTGTTGATGGTGTGTGGTGTGTGGTGTGTGTGTGGTGGTGGTGTGTGTGTGGTGGAGGTGTGTGTGTGTGTGTGTGTGTGTGTGTGTGTGTGTGTGTGTGTGTGTGTGTGTGTTGTGTGTGTGGTGTGTGTGTGTGTGTGTGTGTGTGTGTGTGTGTGTGTGGTGGTGGTGAGTGAGTGAGTGAGTGAGTGAGTGAGTGAGTGAGTGAGGTGGTGTGTGTGTGTGTGTGTGTGTGTGTGTGTGTGTGTGTGTGTGTGTGTGTGTGTGTGTGTGTTGTGTGCGAGTTTGGTGGGTTTGTTTGTTTTTGGTTTGTTGTTGTATGTTTCGCTTGTTTTTGCTTTGTTTGTTTGTTTGTTGTCGTTTTGTTGTTTTTACTTTGTTTGTTGTTGTTTTGTTGTTTTTACTTGAGTATGAAATGTACGCGCCTGGGGCTAATTTGAGAAAAGGAGCTCTACGATTGTCCAGACTGTTATTAGTTTCATCATTACCATTGTGTTTACAGAGCGCAAAATAACATCGTTGCGAGACAGAGGCTGTGGTTCCAAGCGGGACTCCGTTGTTCAGAACGCCCATCTCATATTCTGCCCCGAGGCTCGGGAACGCTCTTCCACTGCCTGTGAGAGAATTAACGCACTTCCTCGACAGTATTTCACAGGTACCTGACGACCCTCCTGCTCTCAGCCAGGTGCTGAATTGCTGTGTTTACTAACTACATGCCCCCCCCCCAATTTTTCTAATGTTTTATAATTATCTTTTCTTTTTGTCCTTTTGTTTGCATTGTTGCTTTTGCTTTTGGGGGGTTGGGATTGGGGGAATCAATGGGTGGGTGCACTGACAGAGAGAGTGAGACAGAGACAGAGAGAGACACACAGAGAGATTTCTATAAAAAATAAAAATAAAAATAAAACAATTTTCCAAAAATCAATTGCAACATTTTAAAGCCAAATCTAGGGCTGTATCTTTCTTCTTCTTCTTCTTTTGAACTCATCAAACTTCGACAAAACGAGGTCTGTTTTTTGTATGTTTTGTTTGGTGGTTGTTTTGGGTGGTTGTTGTTTGTGGTGTGTGCGTGCGTGCGTGCGTGCGTGCGTGCGTGCGTGCGTGCGTGCGTGCGTGCGTGCGTGTGTGTGTGTGTGTGTGTGTGTGTGTGTGTGTGTGTCTGTCTGTCTGTCTGTCTGTCTGTCTGTACTTGCTGTTTTCAGAAGGCTAACTTCCCTTAAAAACAAACGCGCGCAGTTCGTTCCAGCAGCGATTCGTCGCTTCAATCGCAGTCGAAAGCCCTATAGCTTCGCTTTGTTTGTCCTATTTTTTTTATTTTTTTTGGTCTGTTCTTTTTTTCCCCCGCGCTGTGCCATTTTGCAATTCCCGTCACAGCTACACTCCCGACGTGAAAACACTGTAAAGGTCACTTCCCCGTAACCTATGGCTGAATGAGACTGGATGGGGTCCACAGAGGCTACGCCAAGAGGCCTTCCCTCCCTGCCTCCCTCCCTCATGTCCTCGGCGGCTTTGACTGCGGGCAGTCAGTCTGTCCTGCTTTGCCCCGTGCTTGTGAGCTCCGCATGAAGTGTATACGCCCTGGGGACTTGTTGGGTGGCAAGTCCGTAGTGCCTGTGTGGGGTCTGTCTGTCTGTCTGTCTGTCTGTCTGTCTGTCTGTCTGTCTGTCTGTCTGTCTGTCTGTCTGTCTGTCTGTCTCTCTCTCTCTCTCTCTCTCTCTCTCTCTCTCTCTCTCTCTCACACACACACACACACACACACACACACCCCCACACTCTCTCTCTCCTCTCTCTCTCTCTCTCTCTCCTCCACACACACACACACACACACACACACACACACACACACACACACACTCACTCACTCACTCACTCACTCACTCCTCTCACTCCTCCTCCTCTCTCTCTCTCTCTCTCTCTCTCTCTCTCTCTCTCTTCTCTCTCTCACCCACTCTCCCTCTCCTCTCTCTCTCTCTCTCACACACACACACACACACACTCTCTCTCTCTCTCTCTCTCTCTCTCTCTCTCTCTCTCTCTCTCTCTGAAGCCTGTAATTTTATAGTTACTCATCAGTAGCTTCGCAAGGACTAGTTGTCAGGTTTTTGACTGAACCTTAACTACATCCTTGTAAAATAAAGTTGTCGAGTTCGAGTTCTCTCTCTCTCTCTCTCTCTCTCTCTCTCTCTCTCTCTCTCTCTTCTCTCTCTCTCTCTCTCTCTCTCTCTCTCTCTCTCTCTCGGTGGTGGAGGGGGTTGCTTGAAATGAGAATGCTTCCTCTCTGCACGGAGGGTGGTGTCGTGGTGTGGTGGTGTGTGTGTGTGTGTGTGGTGTGTGTGTGGTGTGTGTGTGTGTGTGTGTGTGTGTGTGTGTGTGTGTGTGTGTGTGTGTATGTGCTGGTGGGTGTTGGTGTGTGTGTGTGTGTGTGTGTGTGTGGTGTGTGTGTGTGTGTGTGTGTGTGTGTGTGTTGTGTGTGTAGTGTGTGGTGTGTGTGTGGGTGTGTGTGTATGATGATGACTGACTGTGACGTAAGAGTGAGTGGGGGGGGGGGGGAGGTTCAATGCACGTCCGCGCATGTGTGTATGTGCGCGCGCGCTCGTGTGAGCGCCTATTGCCCATAATACCACGGCGGCGCCACACTCAAACAGACGGGCCAGAGAGAAGAGAGTCGGCAACAAACCCAGCTCCAAAGCCCTGTGACAATGACCACCACCCTCTAAACTACAAGGTGGTACTGATCCAATACCCGCTGTCTCTTATTTCCCCGTCAGCACGTGCAGCAAATTGGAGGTGTAATTCCCCCCCCCCCTCCCCCACCCTACACACACACCCTACACACACACACCACACACACACACACACACACACACACACAGAAAGAGAGACAGAGAGAGAGAGAGACTGAGACCGACAGACAGGGACAGACAGAGACAGACAGACTCTCTCTCTCTCTCTCTCTCTCTCTCTCTCTCTCTCTCTCTCTCTCTCACACACACACACACACACACACACACACACACACACACACCTTCCCCACCACACACACACAACACACAAAAACTCCCCACACACACACACAAAAAACTCCCTCCCCCACCACACACATACGCGCGCAGAGGACGCGCACTTGACCCGAGACAAAGGCGTCAGCACGTGCAGCCCGTGTCCACATTGGGGCCGCGGCCCGCACGACCCACCTCCCGCAATCAGCGCCAATCACAATCAATAAAGTCCTCCCCCCTCTCTAATCCCCCCCCCCCCCACTCCCCCACCCTCTCCCTTATTCCCACCGCCGGCATCCGCCGTTTAAAGGTGCTGGACTGGCCGACCTCAGCACAGACCTCGGGAGCTGAGTGAAAGTCGAGGTGGCCGTCCTGGGCTCCCGTCCCTAATAAGCCTACGGTTTCCGTGGACGTAAAGCAACACTTCAACAACAACGACCTCAGCACAATCGGAATCCAGGCGAGGTCAAGAGGAGGGAGGTGAGCCGGACTCTCACGAAGAAGTTAGACTTTCATTTACGGGTCCAGGCGAGGTCAAGAGGAGGGAGGTGAGCCGGACTCTCACGAAGAAGTTAGACTTTCATTTACGGGTCCAGGCGAGGTCAAGAGGAGGGAGGTGAGCGGACTCTCACGAAGAAGTTAGACTTTCATTTACGGGTCCAGGCGAGGTCAAGAGGAGGGAGGTGAGCCGGACTCTCACGAAGAAGTTAGACTTTCATTCGCAGGTTCAGCCGAGATCAAGAGGAAGGAGGTGGTGCTGGACCCTCAAGAGAGCCCAGGAGAGATCAAGAGCAGAGGGGTGGAGCTGGGCTCAGAAAGCTGGACTTTTTTTTTGCTCCAGTTGTTACTCAACAGCAGCGCTGCGGACATTGTCCTTGTGACTCTGCTCCGCACAGTAATTGAAACAGCAACTGCGTAGCACACTAGCTGCTACGCGATGGCGAGGGGACACTGCCTTAACATTTTGGTTGTTCTGGCGGCGGTCCACGGCCTCTTCGGTCTTCCGGGTCGGAGCGCGCGGTCGAGCCTTCAACTCTCTCGCCTCCCCCAATCCCCCCCTCCTGTCCCCGTCCCTAATAAGCCACCTCGCTACTGTGGACGTGAAGCAAAATGTTTACTGACCTCAGCACGGAGCTCAGGCGCTGTGTGAACAGGTGGGCCTGGGCTCTCATTCCCTACCCCGTTCTTCCCCAGTCCCTAATAAGCCATCCGGTTTCTCTGGACGTAAAGCACCATCAAAGACGACCTCAGCACGGAGCTCAGGCGCTGTGTGAACAGGTGGGCCTGGGCTCTCATTCCCTACCCCGTTCTTCCCCAGTCCCTAATAAGCCATCCGGTTTCTCTGGACGTAAAGCACCATGAAAAACGACCACAGCACAGAGCTCAGGCGCTGTGTGAACAGGTGGGCCTGGGCTCCATTCCTACCCGTTCTTCCCCAGTCCCTAATAAGCCATCCGGTTTCTCTGGACGTAAAGCACCATCAAAGACGACCCAGCACAGAGCTCAGGCGCTGTGTGAACAGGTGGGCCTGGGCCCTCATTCCCTACCCCATTCTTCCCCAGTCCCTAATAAGCCATCCGGTTTCTCTGGACGTAAAGCACCACAAAGACGACCACAGCACGGAGCTCAGGCGCTGTGTGAACAGGTGGGCCTGGGCTCTCATTCCCTACCCCGTTCTTCCCCAGTCCCTAATAAGCCATCCGGTTTCTCTGGACGTAAAGCACCATCAAAGACGACCACAGCACAGAGCTCAGGCGCTGTGTGAACAGGTGGGCCTGGGCCCTCATTCCCTACCCCGTTCTTCCCCAGTCCCTAATAAGCCATCCGGTTTCTCTGGACGTAAAGCACCACAAAGACGACCACAGCACAGAGCTCAGGCGCTGTGTGAATCAGGTGGCCGGCTCTCATTCCACCCGTTCTCCCAGTCCCTAATAAGCCTATGGTTTCTGTGGACGTAAAGCACCATCAAAGACGACTCTCAGCATTGTTTTATGTTATGTTGGGTGAAAGGTGGAGTGTGTCTTGACACCTTCCTCGTTCTTGACCACTCGGCTAATAAGCCATACTGTTTTTCGAGTAAAGCCCAATTGACGTTTTACAGATCGGAGTCAGGCGTTGTGAACAGGGGGCCTGGGCACAACATTCCCTACCCCGTTCTTCCCCAGTCGGCAATAAAGGGTTTCTTGGACGTAAGCAATAAAGACGATCTCAGATTGGAGTGAAAGGGGTTTTGTGAAAATGGGCCTGGCCCAACATTCCCTAAACCCCTGACACTTCCCGCCCAATAAGTTATTTGTACTGTCAGTTGAATTTAAGTTTTAGATTGGAGTGAAAGTTTTGAGGTGGCGTACCCGGGTCCCCGCAAAAGCCTGTGGTTTCTGTTTTGACACTCGGAATAAAGTTATATTGTTGTCAGTTGTAATTTAATGTTTTATGATTGGAGTGAAAGTTGTGATGAGCGTACTTGGCACAGCAAAACGTTCCTCGTGGAACTGCATTGACACTCGGCAATAAAGTTATATTGTTGTCAGTTGTAATTTAATGTTTTATGATTGGAGTGAAAGTTGTGAGGAGCGTACTTGGCACAGCAAAACGTTCCTCGTGGAACTGCATTGACACTCGGCAATAAAGTTATATTGTTGTCAGTTGTAATTTAATGTTTTATGATTGGAGTGAAAGTTGTGAGGAGCGTACTTGGCACAGCAAAACGTTCCTCGTGGAACTGCATTGACACTCGGCAATAAAGTTATATTGTTGTCAGTTGTAATTTAATGTTTTATGATTGGAGTGAAAGTTGTGAGGAGTGTACTTGGCACAGCAAAACGTTCCTCGTGGAACTGCATTGACACTCGGCAATAAAGTTATATTGTTGTCAGTTGTAATTTAATGTTTTATGATTGGAGTGAAAGTTGTGAGGAGCGTACTTGGCACAACAAAACGTTCCTCGTGGAACTGCATTGACACTCGGCAATAAAGTTATATTGTTGTCAGTTGTAATTTAATGTTTTATGATGGAGTGAAAGTTGTGAGGAGTGTACTTGGCACACAAACATTCCTCATGGAACTGCATTGACACTTGGCAATAAAGTTATATTGTTGTCAGTTGTAATTTAATGTTTTATGATTGGAGTGAAAGTTGTGATGAGTGTACTTGGCACAGCAAAACATTCCTCGTGGAACTGCATTGACACTCGGCAATAAAGTTATATTGTTGTCAGTTGTAATTTAATGTTTTATGATTGGAGTGAAAGTTGTGATGAGTGTACTTGGCACAACAAAACATTCCTCATGGAACTGCATTGACACTTGGCAATAAAGTTATATTGTTGTCAGTTGTAATTTGATGTTTTATGATTGGAGTGAATGTGTGATGAGTGTACTTGGCACAACAAAACATTCCTCATGGAACTGCACTGACACTTGGCAATAAAGTTATATTGTATTGTACTGTATTTCTGTGGACGTAAAGCAGCACTGAAACGAAAAGACCTCAGCATCGGTTTCCATTCCTATCGACGCTTCTTCATTTCACTTCCCCTTTAAAAAGCCCTGCTTATACTTGTACGTTTGTGAGTCGGTTTGGCCTAGCGATAACGCGGTTAGGCTGGTAAGCCGAGGGACCTCGGTTCGAATCCGCTTCGGTTCTCCTTTCTCTTCAAAAGTTGTGGTCTGTGGGCACTGTCTTTGACTTTGTCCCTCACAATCAACGAAACATTAAAATGGCTCTCATCGTTGCCCATCTTAATGCAGGAGTCATTCTGGTGGTGACAGTGTAGCGACAGGTATATAATCCCCCCCCCCCCCCCCCCCCCCCCATCCCCCTTCTCCCCGTCCCGTCCGTAATAAGCCTTATAGTTTCTGTGGAGTTTAAAGGGCCGGCCTGCCTATAAACAGCGGGCCGGGGATTTTGAAACAAATTCTCTTCAAAGAATGACACAGACATCTGGAAATCAGACCATCGCTTGAATATGACACTTGGCACAGACATAAAATTCACTCTCAGCTTTCCGTCTGCTAAATCACTGTGTTGATGAAAGTGAATTTTGTCTCATTTCAAGACTCCAAAAGCTTTGAAGCGAGGAAATTTGACCACAAATGAGCGGGGCTTACCTACTGACATGGTCAGTGCTGTGCTTTCAGTTTCACACACACTCTGGTCACTTCAACGTTCCAAGGCCATCCGTTACTTTCAAACAGTTGAAGTAACTAGGAGCTGTGTTGGGGGGGTGTTTACCCGGTGTTCGCAATTGTACAATGACAAAGACATTTCGCAGGGTGAAAGGACCGTGTGTGTGTGTGTGTGTGTGGGTGTGTGTGTGTGTGTGTGTGTGTGTGGCAGGACCGTGTGTGTGTGTGTGTGTGTGTGTGTGTGTGTGTGTGTGTTGTGTGTGTGCGTGCGGACCGTGTGTGTGTGTGTGTGTGTGTGTTGTGTGTGTGTGCGTGCGTGGTGCGTGCGTGCGTGCGTGCGTGCGTATGCTGTGCGTGTCTGTGCGTGCGTGCGTGCTCGTGCTCGTGCAGGGCCGTGTGTGCGTGTTGTGGTGGTGCTGTGCATGTGTGTGTGTGTGTGTGTGTGTGTGTGTGTGTGTGTGTGTGTTGTGTGTGTGTGTGTGTGTGTGTGTGCTGTGTGGTGCGTAAAACATGTGTGTGTTTGTGTGTGTGTGTGTGTGTGTGTGTGTGTGTGTGTGTGTGTGTGTGTGTGTGTGTGTGTGTGTGAGTGTGAGTGTGAGAAGAGAGACCATTGCTGTGTGTGTGCGTGCGTTTGCGTGCGGACGTTGTGAGTGTGTAGTGTGTGGTTATTTTTTAGGAGCTGCGGTTGAAGTGTTGCTTTACGTCCACAGAAACCGTAGGTTTATTAGGGACGGGGAGCCCAGGACGTCCACCTCGACTTTCACACAGCTCCTGAGCTCTGCTGAACTGCATCTTCCGGTGTTGCTTAATGTCCTCGGATGTCGGTTGACATATCAGGGACAAGCTGAGACCAATGCGTGAGCACGGGTCAATATTACTTTACGCTCACGGAAACCGTAAGGCTCGTAAGGACGGAAAGCCCAGGACGGCCACCTCGACTTTCACACAGCTCCTAGAACTCGGCCCTAAACCGCGCCTTTCTGTTCACGATTTATGCCCCCTCATTTATGCCCCGCCCCTTTTGCCCAAATTGAGGTCGACGCGAGTGTGCATGCGCGAATTTTCACCGATGCAGGTTTACTTGTCAGTTTATTGTTTGGAGGGATCCAGGCGGACAGCATCAGGGGATTCTGACGCAATGTTGTTGTTGCAGCTTTTGCCAGCTGAACGCTCTGGGGGGGTGTCACCCGGTGTTCGCAATTGTACAATGACAAAGACATTTCGCAGGGTGAAAGGACCGTGTGTGTGTGTGTGTGTGTGTGTGTGTGTGTGTGTGTGTGTGTGTGTGTGTGTGTGTGTGTGTGTGCGAGTGTGTGTGTCCGTGTGTGTGTGTGTGCTGTGTGGGTGCGTTGGTGAGTGACCGTTGTGTGTGTGTGTGTCCTGTGTGTGTGTGTGTGGTGTTGCTGTGTTATGTGTGGTTGGTTTTTGTGGGTGGGCCCGTGTGTGTGTGTGTGTGTGTGTGTGTGTGTGTGTGTGTGTGTGTGTGTGTGTGTTTTGTGTGTGTGTGTGTGTGTGTGTGTATGTGTGTGCTGCGTGCGTGCGGTAGTGCGCTGTGTGGTGCTGCAGTGTGATGTGTGTGTGTGTGTGTGTGTGTGTGTGTGTGTGTGTGTATGTGTGTGTGGTGTGTGTGTGTGTGTGTGTGTGTGTTGTGGTGCGTGGCTGTGTGTGTGTGTGCGTGCGTGCGTGCGGGACCTGTGGTGTGTGTGTGTGTGTGTGTGTGTGTGTGTGTGTGTGTGTGTGTGTGAGAGAGACCATGTGCGTGTGTGTGCGTGCGTGCGTGCGTGCGGGACCGTTTGTGAGTGTGTGTATGTGTGTGGTTATTTTTTAGGAGCTGCGGTTGAAGTGTTGCTTTACGTCCACAGAAACGGTAGGTTTATAAGGGACGGGGAGCTCAGACGTCCACCTCGACTCACAGCAGCTCTGAGCTCTGCTGAACGCATGCTCTTCCGGTGTTGCTTAATGTCCTCGGATGTCGGTTGACATATCAGGGACAAGCTGAGACAATGCGTGAGCACGGTCAATATTACTTTACGCTCACGGAAACCGTAAGGCTCGTAAGGACGGAAAGCCCAGGACGGCCACCTCGACTTTCACACAGCTCCTGGAACTCGGCCCTAAACCGCGCCTTTCTGTTCACGATTTATGTCCCCTCATTTATGCCCCGCCCCTTTTGCCCAAATTGAGGTCGACGCGAGTGTGCATGCGCGAATTTTCACCGATGCAGGTTTACTTGTCAGTTTATTGTTTGGAGGGATCCAGGCGGACAGCATCAGGGGATTCTGACGCAATGTTGTTGTTGCAGCTTTTGCCAGCTGAACGCTCTGGGGGGGTGTCACCCGGTGTTCGCAATTGTACAATGACAAAGACATTTCGCAGGGTGAAAGGACCGTGTGTGTGTGCGTGGTGTGTGTGTGTGTGTGTGTGTGTGTGTGTGTGTGTGTGTGTGTGTGTGTGTGTGTGTGTGTGTGTGGTGGTGTGTGCGGGACCGTGTGTGTGTGTGTGTGTGTGTGTGTGTGTGTGTGTGTGTGTGTGTGTGTGTGTGTGTGCGTGCGCGACCTGTGTGTGTGTGTGTGTGTGTGTGTGTGTGTGTGGTGTGTGTGTGTGTATGTGCGTGCGTGCGTGCGTGCGGTGTGTCGTGCGTGCGTGCAGTGTTTGTGTGTGTGTGTGTGTGTGTTGTGTGTGGGTGTGTGTGTGTGTGTGTGGTGCGGTGCTGTTGTGTGTGTGGTGTGTGTGTGTGTGGTGTGTGTGTGGGGTGTGAGTGTGTAGGTGTGTGAGAGAGACCATGTGTGTGTGTGTGTGCGTGCGTGCGTGCGTGCGGGACCGTTTGTGAGTGTGTGTATGTGTGTGGTTATTTTTTTGTTTTTTTTACTTCCCCGACAGATTTGTTGTTGTTGTTGTTGTTTTTACTACCCCTCCACGTGGGCAGTCACAAGCCATCTTCGGAAGATTTATTTCCATTTCTGGACAGTGGATGCTAAACTTACACAAGGCGCTTACCGCGGCCGAAGAGTCCCCACATACCTATACAGCGCGTAACAACACTTCAATGTAGCCTTGGTGGAACACCAAGGCTACACTGAAGTGTTGTTACGCCAGGAACTGCTGATGTCATCGCTGATGTCATCGCGTTGTGACACAGCCCAAGCCTTGGTGTTCTTGCTGCTGTCATCGCGTTGTGACAGCCCAAGCCAAGGCGAATTATGACGCAATTAGAAAAGAAATCCCCCTTCCCCATAGGTCTCTCCAGATCACCAACGGACAAGCTAAAAGAGGGACTCTTCAACTGGCTCCCACAGAGCTGTGTGAGGGTTCAGGAGCTGTGAGAGAGTCGAGGTGGCCGTCCTGGGCTGTCCGTCCTAACCAGCCTCATGGTTTCCCAAATTCCGTGGACGTAAAGCAACATTGAACCATGCTTCGGCACTGGTCTCAGCTTGTCCCTAACATGTCAACCGACATCCGAGGACATTAAGTAAACACAACCGAACCGGCTCCCACAAGAGCTATGGGGCTGTGCTTTTCCCGTTGGGATGAATAAAGTGTATTGTTATTGTTGTGTGAGAGTCGAGGTGGCCGTCCTGGGCTCCCCGTCCCTAATAAGCCTCATAGTTTCTGCGGACGTAAAGCAACAATTGTTTCCCCCCCCCCCCCCCCGCTACCCCCACCCCACCCCCAACCCTCCAAAGTTCCAGATTTATCGGTTTACTTCAGCCGGGTGAAGGAAAAGCAAGTGTCTTGGAATAATGGCCATCCTACGCTCCGGGCTGTCGACGTGTGAGTTCTGCCCTCAAATCAGGTATACCTAATGAAGGGACGGCGGATCACGGAGTCTGTCGACCCAGTGAGAAGGCATCAGCCGCTTCCGGTGGAGTGGCGCGTCTGTTTTTGTTATTGTTGAGTTTAAGCTGACACGGAGAGTAGTCTCCGCTCGATGGGTCAAAAGGGGGTTTTAACTTCTTCTTTTTTTTAAGTGCAGGGTACAGGGATGTGTGTGGCCAGTTGTATAGGCGCTCTCTCTGTCTCTCTACCCCCCCCCCCCCCCCTCCCCCCCCCATCCTCCAACCCCCACCCCAACCTTTCTCTCTAGAGCACAGAAATGCATGTATCCTAGTCAGTCGCAGCTCTCTTTCTCTCATTCTCCCCCTCTCTCTGATCCCAGCCACGTCTTTCTCCCTAGAAACGGGAATGTGTATACAGTCGCATCCCCTCCCTCCCCCCCCCCCCCCCTCTCTCTCTCTCTCTCTCTCTCCCCGCTCTCTCTCTCTCTCTCGTAGACACTGTAGACATCCACACCAGGAACTGTTCTTTAATGCCCACACATTAAACCTCACATTGATTATGCATCAGTCGTGTGAGACGAATGTAGCGATGCCCCGAAAAAGAGGTTACATTCTCTGCACGGAAGAGCTGTAAAGTTAATCTTTCCAGATGTAACTACTGACCAGAAATTAAAAAGATGAGCCTGTAGAAACAACTGGAATACAATGAAACGGATCTGTTCATGTGCAGGGTCCTTAACAATGAGGCCCCACAGTATACATAGATAGACAGACAGACAGACAGACAGACAGACAGATAGATAGATAGATAGATAGACAGATAGATAGACAGACAGATAGATAGATAGACAGATAGATAGATATGGGTCTCATCGTTTATACATATGCACACACACACACACACACACACACACACACACACACACAACAACACACACACACACACACACACACACAACACACACACACACACACACACACACACACACACACATCCCTTACGCTATTCCAACTCTGGGAACTATCAGCTTAGTTTGCCTAGGCCAAGGATAAACATATTCAAAACAAGCATACTTTGTCTGGTGCCATCCTATGGAACAACCAACCTCTGACGGGAGAATGGCACAACCTACTTCTGACGGAATCAACACACAAGGGAGTTAATTGGCGCTCGAAATACGTAACATATATATATGTAACAGAGACCCGAGTCGCCTACAGTAACTCTCGCCTGGCATGCGTGTAAATACAAGGTACATAAACTCCGCCAGAGGTAAATCCTCACACAGTCTGACAGTCAGATTAGTTTGTCTACGCTCATACTACCTCTGACAGTCAGATCAGTTTGTCTAGGCTCATACAATCTGACAGTCAGATGAGTTTGTCTAGGCTCATACTACCTTGTCATTCGCTCAGCTCTTTCAAGCGAAAACTTCGTGTACATCTCAATGCAGTTATATAGGGATGGATTGCGACAGAAAACTGCAAGGGGGAGACACACACACACACACACACGCACGCACACACACACAGAAGGAAACGGAGCTGTTTTCGAGTGATTTGCATTGCCGGTGCACTTGCAGTGACTGGTCGGTTATTTGAGACCTAGTTTCTGCAGGTCACTGGTGGTTGGTTATTCGAGGCCTAGTTTCTTCAGTGTACTGGTTGGTTATTCGAGACCTAGTTTCTGAAGTGCACTGGTTGGTTATTTGAGACCTAGTTTCTTCAGTGCACTGGTTGGTTATTTGAGACCTAGTTTCTGCAGTGCACTGGTTGGTTATTTGAGACCTAGTTTCTTCAGTGCACTGGTTGGTTATTTGAGACCTAGTTTCTGCAGTGCACTGGTTGGTTATTTCAGACCTAGTTTCTACAGTGCACTGGTTGGTTATTTGAGTCCTGGTTTCTGCAGTGCACTGGTTTGGTATTTGAGACCTAGAGTCTACAGCGCACTGGTTGGTTATTTGAGACCTAGTCCCATGAGACCCATGCACTGGCTGGTTATTTGAGACCTAGTCTCTACGCCCATGCACTGGCTGGTTATTTGAGACCTAGTCTCTACGCCCATGCACCGGCTGGTTATTTGAGACCTAGTCTCTACACCCACGCACCGGCTGGTTATTTGAGACCTAGTCTCTACGCCCATGCACCGGCTGGTTATTTGAGACCTAGTCTCTACGCCCATGCACCGGCTGGTTATTTGAGACCTAGCCTCTACACCCACTGACCCGTCCCAGTCCTCCCTTTGCCCCTTTCACCCCTCTCACGCGCCCCGGTTCAGGCTGATCCAATCAGCGTTAAGTCGCCGGATTCATCTGGCAAATTAGCGAACGATAACCACTATTCAGCGTCAGCGCTCGGACGTCAACGATCCTCTGGACACGTGACAAATCTCACTGTCGATAGGCGACGGAACGAAAGAGGAAGGGGAGGAGGAGGAGGAGGAGGAGGAGATAGAGAAAGTCCCCTCTCTCTCCCGCCCCGCTCCCTCTCTCTCTCTCTCTCTCTCTCTCTCTGATGCGCCCCCCCCCACCCCCTACCCTCCCCACCCCCCCATCTCCTGAGTCATCAGGAATGTGTGATCATGCATCGTCTCTCATCTCTCTCCCTCTCCTCTCTCTTCCTCTGCTCCTCTCTCTCTCTCTTCAGAGTCAGTGTTCTCCTTCTCCTCTTCTCTCTCTCTCTCTCCTCTCTTTTCAGAACGAGTGTTTGCATCCTCTCTCTCTCTCTCTCTCTCTCTCTCTCTCTCTCTCTCTCTCTCTCTCTCTCTCTCTGTTTTCAGTGCGAGTGTTTGCCTCCCCTCTCTCTCTCTGACCTCTCTCTGACCTCTCTGGCACAGTGCCAACAGTTCGGACGACCATGCAGCTCTTGATTGGCGTGTATTGAGTCGCTCCGTACCACATAGTTATGCCAGCTGTGTCATAATGTTAATGTACTTCAGCAGTTTGGGGATCGGTCAGATAATATTATATACTTTGTTCCCGCGCAACTGGGCGACCTTTGCGGCAGGTTGCCCTCTTGGGTGGCGCTGGTCACATTCATTTTTGGAGCTTCAACAAAGCTCAAGTCACCTGTTTTAACAGAGCTTACGTCACCTGCTTCAACAAAGCTCACGACACCTCCTTCAAGAAATCCAACAAAGCTCACGTCGCCTACTTCAACAAAGCTTACGTCACCTACTTCAACAAAGCTCACGTCGCCTACTTCAACAAAGCTTAGGTCGCCTACTTCAACAAAGCTTAGGTCGCCTACTTCAACAAAGCTTAGGTCGCCGACTTCAACAAAGCTTACGTCACCTGTTTCAACAAAGCTTAGGTCGCCTACTTCAACAAAGCTTACGATACCTGCTTCAACAAAGCTTACGTCACCTGCTTCAACAAAGCTTACGTCACCTGCTTCAACAAAGCTTAGGTCACCTGCTTCAACAAAGCTCACGACACCTACTTCAACAAAACTCACGACACGTACTTTAACAAAGCTGACGTCGCCTACTTCAACAAAGCTCACGTCGCCTGCTTCAACAAAGCTTAGGTCACCTGCTTCAACAAAGCTTAGGTCGCCGACTTCAAGAAGGCTTACGACACCTGCTTCAACAAAGCTTACGTCACCTGCTTCAACAAAGCTCACGTCACCTGCTTCAAAAAAGCTCACGTCACCTGCTTCAACAAGGCTAACGTCGCCTGCTTCAACAAAGCTCATGTCAACTGCTTCAACAAAGCTCGCGACACCTGCAAATTATCTCCTTTACACCGCCAAGGTGGTGCTGGGAAAGATCATGACACCTGCAAATTATCTCCTTTACACCAGCAAGGTGGTGCTGGGAAAGATCACGACACCTGCAAATTATCTCCTTTACACAAGCAGGACGGCGCCTCAGGACATGTTTGGGCGGCGTTTGTTTCGCGAAAAGTAACATTCACTTCAGCTGCAAACTTCGGTTCAGGGAGACTGATCATCTTTATATTAGGCAGTCACACACGACAGTGAGTAAGTAAATAACTTGGTGTTTTACGCCCAGTCAACCAGTACGGCCTCGGGTAGTCTTTATATCAGGGCGACCATGATGGTAAGAAACAAATTTAAAAAAACAAACTTCTCTATCTGAGGGAGAAATATGAACAACAACAAAACAAGCAGTTAATTAGCGCTCGAAATACGTAACGCAAGTTCAACAACAAAGACCTGAGTCGCCTACGGTAACTTTCACCTGGCATGCGAGTAATACATACAAAGTACATAAACTCCATCAGAGGTGCATCCTCTCTCTCTCTCTCTCTCTCTCTCTCTCTCTCTCTCAACAAAACAAAACGATTACCCTACCCCCCACACCCACCCCAACCCGACCCATCAGGTCGACTGGTTGGCACGTGCAACAAAATGACGACTCCGCCACTCAGCTATGCCAGTTTAAGCCCTATTCCCCAGTCGCCCGCATGCACAAGATCGCTGACTGTCGGTCGTTCTGTTCTCGTGGTCACAGCGGCGGAGAGACCTGTCAGCCCGCTCGTCTCACAGGGCAAGGTGGCTGTGTCTCTTAAGTGTTTGTGAGGGAGGTGTGCAGATCAATAGAGACTAATGGAGAATCAATGGATACAAACGCCTCACCATTCAGAGTGCCGGGGTCTATGCAGCGTTGACAAACCTTTCTCTCTCGACTCTCTGTCTCTAACTCTCCCTGGACACCTAGACGATCTATCTCTCTCTCTCTCTCTCTCTCTCTCTCTCTCTCTCTCTCTCTCTCTCTCTCTCTCTCTCTCTCTCAGGACACCTAGATGATCTCTCTCTCTCTCTCTCTCTCTCTCTCTCTCTCTCTCTCTCTCTCTCTCTCTCTAATATTACTGTAAAACATCGAATTTATCTCTCTCTGTCTCTCGCCCCCCCCCCCCCACCCCCACCCCTCATCCCCATTTTCCACCATCTCTCTCTTTACCCAAGGCCCTACGGGTTTCTCTCCAGCGAAGGATTTTGTTTACACGTTATTTGCATACAAATTCTCGTGAATCAAAACAAACGATCCATTGCTTAACCTCATCAAAGAGACGGCTGAGGCGGGTGGTGCAGGGTGGTGGTTGGTGGTGGGGAGGTTACTTTTCACAACAACAAAAAAAGGAAGAAAGAACGACAAAAAGGGAGAAAGAAAAAAAAAAAAAGCAAAAAAAAAAAAAAAAAAGGAGCAGGAATTAAGATTACCTTCCTCACAAAGAGCAACGAAACCAAAAGAGCCCGCGGCCTCTAGTAGTAGTAGTAGTAGTAGTAGTAGCGAAATCAAACGAAACCCCAGCTGGATCAATAGCCAACCATCATTATTGTACCGCACCGTGAAAAAGATATCGACCTTCCTGTGGACGCGCTTTCTCCCCGCAGCTTCGATTCTGACAAATCATTTGTGGAACTGTACTTAGTGCCGCACTTAAAGGCTCGGTTCGCCGAGGTGCAGCCACGGGCCGCCGAAAACCCGTCGGTTTAAACCAAAATTTATTCCAGACAAACTAACGATACGTTGAATTACGGTGTGTTCATCAACAAGCTTTTTTAGAGATTATGGGCGATGAGCGCATACAGTTGTAAAAAAACAACAACAACATACAAATGTACGGCGGGCGAACAATTTCGCCTAGCTAACAGTAAATAATAAATGAGATGTAACAAAAACAACAGCAGCAGCAGCAGCAACAGCAGCAGCAGCAACAACAACAACAAAAACCACGAGAATACAAAGAAAGAACCTGGGGGGGAAACGGAGAGAGAGAAAAAAAACGAACAGTCACTGGGA
>JABMCL010001280.1:247500-255000 GCA_018857735.1 Alviniconcha marisindica
CCGAGGCTGTGATAATGTCAATACACTCTCTACTGCCACCAGTGCAGCACCAGCGGCGCCGATTCCAGACGCGTGTGCCGGGGACCGACCACGCAACCAGCGCAACAGGTGCCCGTGCGGCGGAGTGCTGACCTAACCGGTGTTGCTGCCACGCGGCGGCTGTCGTTCTCGAGGATCTTGGGCTCTTCTGCAGGCCCGCATCGGAACCGATTTCCAGGCGTGTATGACGAGGACCGACCAACCAACTTAAGCCAAGCCCAGCACGTACCCGTGTGGAGCGTTGACCCAACCTACCAACCCCGCCCAGCATGTGCCCCTAAGGAGAGATGATCCAACCAACGTTGCTCCTTTAAATAAGGGAAGGCGGTTGTCGTGTCACTACGATGCTGGGCTCTGCAGACTACTTCCTTCCGGTGTTGCTTGATGTCCTCGGATGTCGGCTGACATATTAGGGACAAGCTGAGACCAATGCGTGAGCTTGGTTCAATATTGCTTTACGTCCACGGAAACCATAAGGCTCGTTAGGACGGAAAGCCCAGGACGGCCACCTCGACTTTCACACAGCTCCTGAACTCTGCGCAGACTACTCCAGCCACGGGGTATATTATATATATATATATATAGGTCCATGACTCCAGCAGCAGCGAAGCCGATCTAAGACGGCGTATGCCGACGAGCTCCGAACCAACCAAGCCAGCGCAGCATGCGTCCGTGCGGGGTGTTGACACAAGGCCGACCTGTTGCTCCTTCACAGGAGGGGCGCGCGACATTTGGCCCCCTCCCCACCGCCCCAACCCCTCCCACCCACCCCACCCACCCTTACCCCTCCCTTTAAGAGCGTGCCTGCTTTCCCTCCTCCACGCCTCCTCAGCCGCCTCTCCTCCCTTCTCCGCCCTCTGTGACACGACTGACGGGAAACGCCAGGCTGGCTATGACGGAGCACGGGCGGCGGCGCTCTACGACTCGCACGTGCTGCGGAAAGACGGAGGCTACAGGCCCGTTATTATCATTGGCAGGAGCTGCCACAAGTATCATTTTTGTCGCGACAAAACCACACGTGTTTGTCGCGACAAAACGTGTTTGTCGTGTTTGTCGCGACAAAAGACATCTTTTGTCGCGACAAAAGTATGCTTGCCGCGCAAAACTTTTGTCGCGACAAAATCATGTTTGTCGCGACAACATATTTCTGTTGCGACAAATAGTCGTGACAAATACGTGTTTGTCGCGACAAGCATATTTTTGTCGCGACAAAAGACGTGTTGTATCACGACAAACACGTGCTTGTCGCGACAAAACGTTTGTTGCGACAAAAATGATACTTACGGCAGCTCCCGCCAATGATACGTTACGTGGTCTAGTAGTGGCCACATTCTCAGCGGCACGACTTGTTTCAGTGTTTGTTGCCTTACGTCCACGGAAACCATCAGGCTTATTAACCCCTTCACTGCCCCAGCCTGTAAAGATTTCCGGGCTAAAACGTGCACCCACCCATACACGCCTATAAACAGTATGTTTGATCATCGTATAAGAAATATGCTTTCAATATTATGCATTTTAACAGAAGTCCTTTCACGTGCTCATGCGAAAAAAGGGGGGTAGGGGCGGGGGGGGGGGGGGGGGGGGCTTAATGATTTTCATGTTTGGCACTTTTATTGGTCGTTTTCCGAGTGACACGTTGGTAAGCATGGCAGTGAAAGGGTTAAGGACGGGGAGCCCACCAGCACGGCCACCTGGTCTTTTCACACAGCTCCTGACCCTGACCTCCGTTCGGTCCCCCTTTCTTCAGTGTTGCTTTACGTCCAAAAGAACCGTGCGGACTTTGGGGAGGGGGACCCCAGGAGGCCCGCCTCGACTTCCACCATCTTCTGAGCTCTGTGGTGTTATGTTGGATGTTGCTTTACTCCACAGAGCCCCAAACCGACCATTAGGGAGGGGGAGCCCAGACGCCCACCTCGATTCCCACTCTTCTAGCTCTGTGGGTTTGTTGTTTTGGGTGTTGCTTTACGCCCACAGAGACCCCCCGGGCCCTTAGGGACGGGGAGCCCGGGAGGGCCCACCCCATTTTCTCCCAGTTCTGGCCCCCGACCCCCCATTTTAGGAAGATTGGAACCCCCCCCCCCCCCCCACCCCCCCCCACCTCCCCCCCCCCCCCCCCCCACACCACACACCCCCTATCCCCCACCCCCCCATCCTTTAATGTGTTTATCCCCAAAAGGGTGACGACCTGAAAAACAATCAGCAGGTAAAGCAAAAATGGGTACCCCACCCCCGGGCATAAACCGTTGAAAGTTTTAGAACTCTTTTTTCCCGGGTTGAACGGAGTCTACGCCGTATAAAGAGGCGGTTGATCTGCCGACGGTGACAATAGGGGACGCCCGGGGCTCCCTCCCTAAAAACCTTGGTTTCGGGGAAAAACAAAAAAACCTGTAAAGATAACTTGTGAAAGGTCTTTCCTGGGCCCCGCCCAAAACCCTTACGGCTGTACGAAAGAAATAAAAAAACCATTAAAAACCAGAGCTGTGGGGAAAGTAGGTGGCGTCCTGGGCTCCGTCCCAAATAACCCTTACGGTTTCTGGGGACTAAAGCAACCCCAAACCAGCCAGAAACCCCAAAATAATTTGAAGAAAGCAGGGGGGTTGGCCCCCCTCCCTAAAAGCCAGGTTTCGTAGAAAAGCAACACTTCAACTTTAGCTGCCGCGACTTTGTCCCTATTATGTCGCATGACATCCGAGGACATTAAGACCCAAGAAAGGAAGGTGCCGTTGTCGACAGAGGCGAATACTGACGACAAAACGAACGCCTGCACGGACCGACGCCGTTCCAGGAACCGTCGAAGACCAGAAATTATTCACGAAAATTTGGATTCACGCATCAAAACACATTATAGTCAACACAAACGGCGATCAGGTAAAATCTCGAATGGGAAGGGGTCGCTGGGTTACTGACAGATTTCTGCTACAATCGCAGCGAACTTTGAACTTGAAACTGACCCGGCTGTTCTCATTCGGTGTCCAATCATTTTTGAGTTTCGACGTCAAGAGTATTGCGTCGTTTTAAAACAAACAGAAGAAGAAGAAGAAAAGAAGAAAAAAGGAAGGGACTTCCCCATCTAAAAATAAACACACGCCAATAGCTATTTCTGAGGCTATTGACGACTCGCGCATGTGGAGAGAAAGCCGGATTTACGGACTCTTTAGTAAATAGGGATAAGGGGTTAACCGCCTTTCAAAAATTGACTTGATCATCATACATATGGGCCTAGATCTGCTCACAAACGTTCCGCTGACAAAACATTCTTAGTAGCAAGAGTCCAGATCTGTTCACAAACGTTCCGCTGACAAAACATTCTTAGTAGCAAGAGTCCAGATCTGTTCACAAACGTTCCGCTCACAAAACATTCTTAGTAGCAAGAGTCTAGATCTGTTCACAAACTTTCACTCACAAAACATTCTTAGCGGCTAGAGTCCAGATCTGTTCACAAACTTCCCACTCACAAAACATTCTTAGTGGTACGAGTCCAGATCTGTTCACAAACTTCCCGTTCACAAAACATTCTTAGCGGCACGAGTCCAGATCTGTTCACAAACTTTCACTCACGAAACATTCTTAGCAGCAACAGTCCAAATCTGTTCACAAACTTTCCGCTCACAAAACATTCTTAGCGGCACGAGTCCAGATCTGTTCACAAACTTCCCCGCTCACAAAACATTCTTAGCGACAATAGTCCAGATCTGTTCACAAACTTTCCGTTCACAAAACATTCTTAGCGGCTAGAGTCCAGATCTGTTCACAAACTTTCCGTTCACAAAACATTCTTAGCGACAATAGTCCAGATTTGTTCACAAACTTTCCGTTCACAGAACATTCTTAGCGGCTAGAGTCCAGATCTGTTCACAAATGTTCCGCTCACAAAGTCTTTATCTGCGAACGGTCCGATCTTCAAACAGTCTACAGATTATCATGCCGCAGTATGTGCCTTACATCCGGTGTTGCTTTTCTGCCTCCGAGAGCTTAATCTTTCGTAGCTCTTTTATATTTTTGACATAGTACGCGACGGCAGGGCGTGAGAAAACATGAAACAGGGGTGTTACGGTGCATTATTTTCGACTGCCGGCTTTGTCCTAAAAAGCCCCCCAAAACCCTTTTGTATGTTTGGATCTTTTACGACAGGACGTTTAGCAAACCCGAGTCCTGGAAGCTCACAAGATGGAAAAAAGAAAGGGAGGGTTGGGGGGGGGGGGGACGGGGGGGGGGGGGGGGGGGGCAGGGATCATGGGAAGGGGCCGATGGGCAAATCAGTGACGGCCCAAATGTTTACGAGTCCCAGGTGTCAAGGGCCCACGCTGGTGCTACCATGTTGGGGCGTGTAGGGGGTCCACAGGGTGTTCCCTCTACAAATCCATTTTTCTCTCTCTCTTCCCTTTTTCTTTTCTCTTCTTTTCTCTCTCTCTCTCCCCCTCTCTTTCTTCAAAACACACACAAACCCCCCACACACAAACCCCACACACACACACACACAAACCCCCCCCCAAAACACACACACACACACACACACACACACACAAAAAACTACGCACGCACGCACCCCCCACCCCAAACAACACCAATACACTATATAATTTTTTTTTATATTTTTTAAAATGATTACCGTTCCCGGGCCATGTGGCTGCGTTAAAATAAGTCAACCAAACGTTTTTCGGCGACCCCTCGTCCCCCTTTTTGTTTTTTGTGTTTGGTGTTGTGTGTGTGGGTGTGTGTGTGTGTGTGTGTGTGTCTGTCTGTCGTCTGTCTGTGTCTGTCTGTTCTGTCTTTTCTGTGTCTGTCGTGTCTGTCTGTGTCGTCTTTTGTTCTGTCTGTCTGTCTGTCTGTCTGGGCTTTTCTTTGTCTGTTCTGTCGTCGTCCCTCTGTGTCTGTCGCTTTTGTTTTTTGTTTAGTTTTCTCGTTCGAAACGGGGGGAAATGGTTCTGTTTCCCAGAATCACTATACTTTTGGTTAACCCCCCCCCCCCCCCCCCTAAAAAAAGGGGGGGGGGGAGGGGGGGGGGGGGGGTACTCTGTTGTTGTTTAGTGGGGCATTACCGGGGGCTAAAAAGCACAACAAGCAACCTTCCCTGCTGAACGATACTCACTCTGCCCATCGGCCTCCCCTTTCTCTCTTTACTGCCGTGCTGGAAAACAGGAAGTAAAGTTATTTTCCTACCCCTTTTTTCTTTTCCCTTTTTTGTGTGTGGTGCGTGTGTGTGGTGTGTGCGTGTGTGTGTGTTGTGTGTTGTGGTGTGTGTGGTGTGTGTGTGGTGTAGTGTGTTTTGGGGTGTGTGTGTTGGTTGTGTGTGTGTGGGGGTGTGTTTGTGTGGGTGTGTGTGGGTGAGTGTGTGTGTGTGTGTTGGGGTTTTGTGGGTGTGTGTGTGTGTGTGTGTGGGTGTGTGGGGGTGTGTTTGTGAGTGCGTTTCTTGTGTGTTGTGGTGTTTTTATGTGGTGCGTGCGTTTTTGTGTGGGTGTTTGGGCGTGCGTGCGTGGTGCGTGCGGCGTGCGGCGTGCGTTGCGTGCGTGCGTCTTCCCTTTTGTGTGTCTGGTGGGCTGTTGTCCTTTTTCTTTTGTGTTCCGTGTGTGTGTGTGTTGTGGGTGTGTGTGTGTGTGTGTTTGGTTGTGGTGTGTTGTGTGTGGTGTGGTTTTTGTGTCTGTGTGTCTGTGGGTTTTGCTTTCTGTCTGGGGCTGTCTGTCTGTCTTCCCCTCTGTTTTCTTCTGTCTGTCCGTCTGGCTTTTTGGTTTATTGTTTTTTTTTTCGTTCCGAAGACGGGGTGAACTGGTTCTGTTCCGAGAAGTCACTATCTATATGGTTAACCCCCCCCCCCCCCTCCCCCCCTCGGGTGTGTGTGGAGGGGGGGGGGGGGGGTACTTTTTTGGAGTGGTGATGGGCCGGGGGCTAAAAAGCACAACAAGCAACCTTCCCTGCTGAACGATACTCACTCTGCCCATCGGCCTCCCCTTTCTCTCTTTACTGCATGTGCTGAACAGTCAGTTGTAAGTACAGCTTCAGTCTTTCTTCTACCTCTTCTTCTTCCTTTCTTGTGTGTGTGTGTTGGGGGTGTGTGTGTTTTGTGTGTGTGTGTGTGTGTGTGTGTGTGTGTGTGTGGGGTGTGTGGGTGTGTGTAGTGGTTTTGGGGTGGTGTGTGTGCGTTTGTGTGTGTGTGTGTGGTGTGTGGGTTTTTGTGGTGTGGGTGTGTGGTGTGTGGTGTGTGTGGTGTGTGTGGTGGTGGTTGTTCGTTCCGGGGGTGTGTTTGTTATTTTCTTCTTTGTGGTTTGGGGTGTTCGGCTCCGGCGTGTCGCGGTTTTTCCCGGTTGGTGGGTTGTCTTCCCCGTGTTGTGTGTGTGTGTGTGTGTGTGTGTGTGTGTTTTGTGGGGTGTGTGTGTGTGTGTGTTGGGTGGGTGGTGTGTTGTTTGTTTTTTCCCAAAACCCTTTTAAATCATGCTTAAAGCACGGGGTGTAAAAAACACACCCCACACACACACCACACACACACACACACACACACAAAACACACACACAAAACCCCGGGGGATTCAAACAACATCAAAAGATCAGTTCAATCGTCACGTCTCCATGATCAATACCATTGTCCTGGGATTTTAAGTGCTCGTCTGCCTACGTGAAAGTGAAACTGAAAAACAACCCGCTGAAAATCGGAATGCTGTTTTGTCTGGATAAATAAAGCATTTTTCCAACCTTTTTTGTGTTTTGATCTTTTTATTGTTATTTTTCTTCTTTTTTTCGGTTTGTTTTGTTTTTCTCTCCTCTCTCTCTCCTCTCTCTCTCTCTCTCTCCTCTCTCTTTTTCCCTAAAAAACCCAAAAACCCCGTTTTGCTACAGTCATTGTGTGTGTTTTTTTGTGGTGTGTGTGGTGTGTGTGTGTGTGTGTGTGTTGGTGTGTGTGTTGTTTGTAGTGGTTTTTTTTTGTTTGTTTGTTTTGATAAAACTTTATGTAAATCGTTTTTTAGGACTATGCTCTACATGTGTACAGAATATCATATTTCGGTTAATATGTATCATGTGAGCGCTCAGGGCGTTGATGAGCGCATGATAAATGTACATTATTATTATAATTATTATTATTATTATTATTACCAATTAGTAGCTTAGCGACAACTTGTTGTACGGTTTTGACTGAACCTAAACTACAATCCTTGTAGAGTAATGTTTTCCAGTTCTCTCTCTCTCTCTCTCTCTCTCTCTCTCTCTCTCTCTCTCTCTCTCTCTCTGTAAAAAAAAAAGCCGACTTGTGTTTAAAATCTTTATCTTTGGGTAATAAAGTAGTACTCTCTCTCTCCTTCTCTCTCTCTCTCTCTCTCTCTCTCTCTCTCTCTCTCTCTCTGAATGAACCTAAACTACAATCCTTGTAAAATAAAGTTTTCTAGTTCGAGTTCGAGTTCGAGTTCTACCCTTCAGCCTTTCGGAAAAAGGTTTTCTATTACAAACTGACTAGTTCTTCCCATCTCTTTGCCG
>JABMCL010001280.1:267500-270000 GCA_018857735.1 Alviniconcha marisindica
AGTCAACGATGGTGCTCAAATGGCAGTAAGTTTGTAACAGTCAACGATGGCAGTAAGTTTGTAACAGTCAACGATGGTGCTCAGATGGCAGTAAGTTTGTAACTGTCAACGATGGTGCTCAGATGGCAGTAAGTTTGTAACAGGCAGTAAGTTTGTAACAGTCAACGATGGCAGTAAGTTTGTAACAGTCAACGATGGTGCTCAGACGGCAGTAAGTTTGTAACAGTCAACGATGGTGCTCAGATGGCAGTAAGTTTGTAACAGTCAACGATGGCAGTAAGTGTGTAACAGTCAACGATGGTGCTCAGATGGCAGTAAGTTTGTAACAGTCAACGATGGTGCTCAATGGGAGTAAGTTTGTAACAGTCAACGATGGTGCTCAAATGGCAGTAAGTTTGTAACAGTCAACGATGGTGCTCAAATGGCAGTAAGTTTGTAACAGTCAACGATGGTGCTCAGATGGCGGTAAGTTTGTAACAGTCAACGATGGCAGTAAGTTTGTAACAGTCAACGATGGTGCTCAGATGGCAGTAAGTTTGTAACAGTCAACGATGGTGCTCAGATGGCAGTAAGTTTGTAACAGTCAACGATGGTGCTCAGGTGGCAGTAAGTTTGTAACAGTCAACGATGGGCTAAAATGGCAGTAAGTTGTAGAGGCAAGTAACGTCAACGATGGTGCTCAGATGGCAGTAAGTTTGTAACAGTCAACGATGGTGCTCAGATGGCAGTAAGTTTGTAACAGTCAGATTAAGTTTGTAACAGTCAACGATGGCAGTAAGTTTGTAACAGTCAACGATGGCAGTAAGTTTGTAACAGTCAACGATGGTGCTCAGGTGGCAGTAAGTTTGTAACAGTCAACGATGGTGCTCAGATGGCAGTAAGTTTGTAACAGTCAACGATGGTGCTCAAGGTGGCAGTAAGTTGTAACATCAACGATGGTGCCAGATGGCGTGTTTGTCGGGGTAGTTTGTAACGTCAAAATGGGTAGTTTTTACGTCGGTTTGGGGTGTTTTTCGTAGTGGGGTGTGGCGTAGTTTGTGGGTGTTTGTAAATCAAGATGGGTGTTGTCGTGTGGAGTGTTTGTGTGTGGTGCTCGTGGCGTAAGCAGATAACTGGGGTCGTGGCGTGTTGTCGTGTGGTGCTGGGGGCGTTTTTCGTACGTGGTGCCGTGGGGTGTTTGCAGAACTTTGGGGCTCAGGTGGCGTGGTTTGTCGTGTGTGCTATGGCGTAGTAAGTGGTGGGGTGTGGGTGTTTTTGTGTGGTGTGTGGGTGTTTGGGGGGTGTTTGTAAGTAGTGGAGTAAGTTTGTAAAGACAAGAGGCAGAAGGAACAGTGGGTGAGATGGGTTGCTGAGGGGGGGGGGGGGTGTAGGGGGAATAAGGGTAACAGCAACGATGGGCAAGAGTAAAAAGAAAAAACAGACTTTGTTCAGGCCAATGGGCCCAAGCAGGGGGTTTTTAAAAGGCAACTGGTGCCAGAGGGCCGAATTTTTCCGGGGGTAAAAAAGAACCCGGAACCAGGGTGTCGTGGCAAAGTTTTGCGGGTTTTTAACCGTCCCGGCCCCCAGGTTGGGGAATTTTTCAGCCATTTCCCCAGATCAAAGGTCAAACGTTCCCCTGGGTTTTGAAAGGGAAAGGGTTTTTCGGGAAGTGGGGCCAATGGCGTTTTGGGAAGTAACTGGTTCGGGGGCAGAAGTTTGGAAAATTCATTGTTCTCAAGGCAGAATTTTTCCCTAATTTTTTTTTTTTTTTTAACATGGTGTAAAAATTCCGAAATATCTCCTCTTTTTGGTTCTTTTCTGTCTTGTTTCTTCTTGTCTTTTTATTTTTTTATTTTTTTTTCGCTTCCTCCTTTTTTTTCTTTCTTAAAAAGAAATTACGAAATACACTTTGATCCCTTAATGTGTTCATTACAGGAAGTTACCTTACAAAGCGGGCCTTGTCCAACAGGCAAAAAGATATAAACGTAAAAATAAGGAATCTTTTAACAATGCTCTGTGGTTCTTTGTTTTGTTTGTGTGTGTGTGTGTGTGTTGGGGGGTTGGGGTGTCTTTGCGTGTGTTTTTTCATTGGTCCATGGGATAGGACGGTCGCCTGTGGCATACCGCCCACCTGTGGCATACCGCCTACCTGTGGCATACCGCTCCCTGTGACATACCGCCCGCCCATGGCATACCGCCCACCTGTGGCATACTGCCCGCCCGTGGCATACCGCTCCCTGTGGCATACCGCTCCCTGTGACATACCGCCCGCCCGTGGCACACCACCCACCCGTGGCATACCGTTTCCTGTGGCATACCGCTCCCTGTGGCATACCGCTCCCTGTGACATACCGCCCGCCCGTGGCACACCATCCACCCGTGGCACACCACCCGCCCGTGGCACACCGCCCGCCCGTGGCACACCACCCACCCGTGGCACACCGCTCCCTGTGACATACCGCCCGCCCGTGGCACACCACCCACCCGTGGCACACCGCTCCCTGTGACATACCGCCCGCCC
>JABMCL010001280.1:272500-287500 GCA_018857735.1 Alviniconcha marisindica
ATCTGCCCGTGACCACGGACGCGTGAAACTCCCTCTCGGCACTTCGTCACGACACGCGAGACAGAGCGCGTGCGGAGATAACCCTGCCACGCCCAATCTCACATCGTACACCTCACACGGTCCCCGAGAGGCGCTCGGGTAGCAGCACACTGGACTAACCCAGTGTATAGGCATCCGCATTGCGCTGACACCACCCAGACACCCAGCGGCCGGGAATCAGAACCTGAGTCGACGAAGGTCTGCTTACCTCCCGTGCCACACAGAAAACCTGACACGGCCTCCGCTAGGTGGCGAGGTGGCAGGCAGGTCTTGATGCCACCAATGTCCACCCAAGTTAGCTGGTTCTTGGATTTTAACGTCCCGTCAGCGGCGGTGGAAGAACAGTCGCTATTTTAAATCAAGTATTCAGTTCCCGTTAACAGCACAGGAAGAACAAACGCTGTCTTAAATCAAGTATTCAGTTCCCATTAACAGCACAAACCCTGTTTTAAAATCAAGTATTCAGTTCCGTCAACATCGGTGGAGGAACAAACCTTTTAAATCAAGTATTTAGTTCCCATTAACAGCACAGGAAGAACAAACCTTTTAAATCCAGTATTCAGTTCCGTCAACAGCGGTGGAAGAACAAACCTTTTAAATCAAGTATTCAGTTCCGTCAACACCATAGGAAGAACAAACACTGTTTTCAATCAAGTATTCAGTTCCGTCAACAGCAGAGGAAGAACAAACCCAGTTTTAAATCATGTAGTTAGTTTCGTCAACAGTAGAGGAAGAACAAACGCTCTCCAGCTCACGACCAATCAAATAGGTGTATTATATAGATAATGCCTGAATCACATTCTCCAGCTCACGACCAATCAAATAGGTATATTATATAGATAATGCCTGAATCACATTCTCCAGCTCACGGCCAATCAAATAGGTATATTATATAGATAATACCTGAATCACATTCTCCAGCTCACGACCAATGGGTATATTATATAGATAATGCCTGAATCACATTCTCCAGTTCACGGCCAATCGAAATGAGTATATATAGATAATGCCTGAATCACATTCTCCAGTTCACGCAATCAGTAATCAATGTGGATAATAATATAATATATATATATATATATATATATATATATATATTAATATATATATATATATATATATATATATATAGATAATGCCTGAATCACATTCTCCAGTTCACGACCAATCAAATGGGTATATATAGATAATGCCTGAATCACATTCTCCAACTAACGAGCAATCACAGTAAAACTAAAAGGAGAATCGAACCGAAGACGTACCTTTTGCCATGAAAACGCAGAAAACGTGCAAATGTTTTCGTCTGCATGCTTCATCTGGTTGTTCGATTAATTTGAATAAAAATTTAAGTTAAAAGAAGCACTCTTGTTTGTTTCTTTGTTGTTGTTGCTTTTCAAATCTGAGCTCCTCTGGGAGCAGCCATGTTGGTTCGCTCTTTTCCACTGAAGAACAGAAAAAAAGACTGGCTCGTGACGTATTTGATAGTTTTGCCACACATGCGGAAGTTGTTCATGACGTCACTGATGTACACTGCTGGGCACAAAATGTGGAAGAAGTCACGGTCGAGTTTTTGTAGGCGTTCCAACGTCGATTTTCAAAAAACAGAGATAAATCTAGCGCACAACTGCGGTGTCTGCTTATCCATTAAAGGAACAAGCCTCAGATTTGGCGGGGGAAAAAATACTCCCAAGGATTTGCTTTCATGAATTACTTAATATTTTTGCTTATTTTAGTCATGATTTGTCCGTTTCATTATTTGTTTTCATCTGCCGTCTAATTTTACCTTCATTTTACCTATATGAGATGCTCAAAATGACAAATACATAATGTGGTGGTTAGGCTAGCACTTGATTTTCAACGAGAGAGACAGACAGACAGACAGACAGACAGACAGATAGAGAGACAGAAGAGAGAGAGAGACAGAGAGACAGACAGACAGACAGACAGAAACAGAGACACAGGGAGACAGAGAGAGACAGACAGAGACAGAGATAGAGAGACAGAGAGAAAGAGACAGAAAAAGGGGTGGGGAGGGAAATGAAAGGTGGGAAGGAGTTTCACGATCAGGCTAAATTAGTAATAGCCCCACGACTCTCAGCTAATGGCAGGAACTCTCAGCCTCCGGGAGTATACACTTATGCCATCCTGGTGTGTGTGTGTGTGTGTGTGTGTGTGTGTGTGTGTGTGTGTGTGTGTGTGTGTGTGTGTGTGTGTGTGTGTGTGTGTGTGTGTGAGGGAATGAGAGCTATGATTGAATGGGGGTAGACGTGGACTAGCTGACTGTGGGTATGATGATGTTGTGTTCTTGCGGCTGATGTTGTTATTGCTTTTGTTGGTGGCGGTGGTGTGTGTGTGGGGGGGGGGGGGTGTTTGCGTGGGGGTGTGGGTGTGTGGGGTGAATGAGTGTGTTTTGTGATTGTTTTTGTTGCTTTGGTTTTTGTTGTTGGTGTTGTTGTTTTGAGCGTAGCGCCATTGTACAGCACCTAGTTCAGTGCTCTCTCTCTCTCTCTCTCTCTCTCTCTCTCTCTCTCTCTCTCTCTCTCTCTCTCTCTCTCTCTCATATTTTGAACTGGATAAACATAAGCACGCTCAACAAGTGTTCAATATTATAGTTTCCGGCCGCTTGCGCGCGGGGGGCTTTTATCCTGGCATTTCTGCGTTCTGGAGGATGGAAACACAAAATCGTTGCTGCAGTTGCTTTAGCCGCGGAGTCAACATCAGCCAATCTAGACCTTCTTGCAGTCGCATCGGTTGCCTAAAAGCGGAAGCCAAAACAGCACTATGACGCTTGCAGCGCATATGCGACTACGGACACAAAAATGCGACTTACGGGATTCAAGGGAGGGGAAAGGAGGGAGGCGGGGAAGGAGGGAGGGAGGGGGAAGGGGGGAGGGGAGGGGGCAGGCCACAGAAGCGTGTGCGTAGGTGCTCGTTCTTCTCAGTTCAATCTGGTACAAAAAGGTATGCCTGTAAACGCTTATTCGGCTCAAATACTTCCTGGAAGGGATTTATTATGCTCTTAAGATCCTTTTCTTCTCCTTCTCCTTCTTTTGTCCGTTGTTTTTAAAGCGTTGTTTGTGCAGCATTATCCATCTAAGCCGTCCTTCGATCAGATTTCATGCTGAACGTCACACGTTTTCCTGACGCACAAAGCACGTGATGCGAGAGCCACAGGAAAGCTGCCACGAGGACCACAAGACAGACGGAGATCATTAGCACAAAGCACGTGATGCGAGAGCCACAGGAAAGATGCCACGAGGACCATAAGACAGACGGAGATCATTAGCACAAAGCACGTGATGCGAGAGCCACAGGAAAGATGCCACGAGGACCATAAGACAGACGGAGATCATTAGCACAAAGCACGTGATGCGAGAGCCACAGGAAAGATGCCACGAGGACCATAAGACAGACGGAGATCATTAGCACAAAGCACGTGATGCGAGAGCCACAGGAAAGATGCCACGAGGACCATAAGACAGACGGAGATCATTAGCACAAAGCACGTGATGCGAGAGCCACAGGAAAGATGCCACGAGGACCACAAGACAGACGGAGATCATTAGAGTTTTACACGGCTCACAGCGACCAGGTTCCTACCATCGCAGTTGTCGAAGTACATCACACACACACACACACACACCACACACACACACACACACACACACACACGCACACGCACGCACGCACGCACGCACGCTTACACACACACACACTCACTCACGCACGCACGTTCGCACACCTACTCACTCACTCACTCACTCACTCACTCACTCACTCTCTCTCTCTCTCTCTCTCTCTCTCTCTCTCTCTCTCTCTCTCTCTCTCTCTCTCTCTCTCTCACACACACACACACACACACACACACACACACACACACACACACACTCACATACACACACACACACATGTATGTATGTACAAAACACACACACACAGACACCGACAATCCACCACACCACACCACACCACACCCGCCATTCTCTCCCACAGACAGAGGCGCCCACACCGAGGCTATCCATGACCGCCAAGACCCCCCCGGACCGGAAGTCGCCCTTTCTCTCCCCTTCCTCCTCCACAGTGGTCGCCCTTTGCCGTCACTGGACCCGCGCAACACGTCCGCGCCTGTTTAGCGAGGTATCATCGTATCCATACACGCAGTCGACAGCAGTGTGCTGCAGAGGGCCCCGGGGAGGTATTACCACCCAATAATGCTGTAGGGATGAATATGCAGCGGCGGTGCCAATCTGATCGCTCTGATAGATTCCGGCTCGCGAGAGGGGGGCCGCCCCGCTCTCTCTCTGTGTGTCACGTCCGAAAAGAGAGGCCCCAGCGAGAGTGGCTATCTGCCGAACCTCAGGCAGCGGTTGCATAATGTTTCTGACACCGGAGATGGTTAGGGTTCTGCCCCCCCCCCCCCTCCTCCCCCCTCCTCCTCCTCCTCCTCCCTCCAGTCCCCAACCCCCTCCCTCTCCCCCCCCCCCCCCCCCCCTCCCAGCCACCCCCCACCCACCCCCCCCCAACCGCCCCCCCAGCCACCCCCCCCCCCACCCCCACCCCAACCGCCCCCACACCCAAGTGCCGTGCGTGGTGGCGGTCAAAACGAGAATGCCATGCCACCCACCGCTTTGTTAGCTTTTTGTTCGAGTCGTTCGTGGGACTCGTGCAGCAAGCAGCAAGCAGCCCCTGCATTCTGCCTGTCCGGCTTGCGGCGGTGGGGGACTGGGGACGCAGAAATTAAGGTCAACTTTTCTGCGAAGCGCATATCGCTATGACACGTTCTGTGTTGATTAAAAGCCTTAGTGGGGTAGGTTTAGGGCAGAGCTTCGCGTGCGTAATTTGTTTTCCCGGTTCGTTCAACTTCATTTTTTTTTTTTTTAAAGCCTTCTCCTTGTTCATCTGCACATCGGTGGACACAATCCAATCAACTTGTAAGTTGTACTTTGGCTCACTTTGGCTGGCAGCAGACAACGAGTGGAGATTTTAATTTGGCACTAGCAGGTAACTCACGGCGAAATCAAATTAATGCTATATGTTACATATTGAAATCATAGTAATTTGCAAGCAGTTTGACTTCCCCTCCCTCCTTCCCTCTCTCTCTCTCTCTCTCTCTCTTCTCTCCTCTCTCTCCTCTCTCTCTCTCATCCTCCCCTTTCCCATCTCTCTGCTCTGTCTCTGTCTTCCATCCTCTCTGTCTCTGTCTCTTTCTCTCTCTCTCTCTCTCCTGTCTTCCTCCCTCTCCTTCCCATCTCTCTCTCTCTCTCTCTCTCTCTCTCTCTCTCTCTCTCTCTCTCTCTCTCTCTCTCTCTCCCAGCTCTTCCACCCCTACCCCACCCCCCACCCCACCCCCCGCTTCTGCACAATTCAGATGCAATTAACCATACCGACAAGCATGTAAGTAAATGTACACCATTTCGATCAAAGGTCGTCGAAATTCCGCACTGCCCGAACTCAAGCGAACCCTCCACGGTTACATGCGATAGCACCGGCACGCACGCACGCACGCACGCACGCACCCGACCTCACGCAACAGCACAAGTGCATACGTACCCCAGGCAGTAGTGCAGGGCTTCGGAGCAAGGGCAGGGCGGCGCTTTGCACCGAAGCGCCGCCAGCGTTGGGTCCTGCTGCACCGCAGGCTTCAGGTGCGCCGAGTTCAGCATCGCCCCGGTTTTCAGTCTCGCACCGGTGCCGCCATAGCTGCACGTGCTGCCGAACTTCATGGAGTGAGTGCGAGCTGGGTGGGGGGGGTGGGCACGGGGTGGAGGGGGGGGGGGGGTCTTTGGGGGGGGTGGGGGAGAAGGGGGTATATACCTCGCAGAGCCGGTACTCCCTGCACCGCACAGGTGCACGTGCTTACTGGTTAGAGCACGATGTTACTCGGTCATGCCGGCGCCGCTCCCGGTGCACGTGTACCCGTCATACCGGTGCTCGGCTTCCCCAATCAGTACACGACGTACTCGTCAAAGCAGTCGACAGAAGGAAGACACTGAGGTTACACACTTCTTCTTTTTTTCCCCCCTCCCTTCTCCGCCCTTCCGCTTCCAGATTTTTGGCGCGGAATCAGTGTAGCAGACACTACGAAGAACAGGCGCTGATGCTCCTGAAGGTCCACACACGATATAATTATCAAGAACGGCTGAACACAATTTCGAGGTATGTGGCTGATAGTGATGTTCCAGGCTGATGGTACGCGATGCTCCAGATTTCTCCAAGGTATTCCAGTGACTGAGGCGCACCACGGTAAATCCAAACTGGTCGGTGATACTCCATCCACGCTGGTTCAAAATACTCCTGAAGGGTTCACAACGCGGTCAGAATTCCCCCAAAAAGGGGCACACACAATGCTGAACAAATACGGTATACCTACTTATCCAGACAGCTCGCAACACGACACACACATACAGCCACGGACCTCCATATAATTATAGGTCCACGCATACATCCAGCTTGTTCAATGTAGGAAAACTCGCAAATCTTCACCAAACGGGGCCGCTGTGGAGTTTCTGAAACAGCGACGACGTTTACGACTCCCACGGCGGTGACGACTGAACTTACGATTCCAGCGACGTCACCTCAGCGCACAAGTATGGCGGCTTGCTAGCGTCAAAAGACAACATTACTAATTACGCGCACCTAAACTGCTCATTTTGTCTTTTGACGCTAGTGGGCCGCCCTACACACGGGGCCAAGCGCTGACCGAACGTGACTCTTCGCCGAAAGAGTCGACACTTTCCGCTCTCACTTCCTGCCCCGCGAACAGACAGACACACACACACACCCGGTGTTGCAACTCGCTCCCGTACGTACCGGTAACAGGTTCTGCTTTCCATGCAAGGCGTGGGCTTTGGGGGTGGAGCTGGGGAGTTGGGGTGGGGTAGTGGGGTAGTGGGAGTGGGGTGGGGAGTGGGGAGTGGGGTGGGGAACAGGCAAAACGACGCTGCTCTGAGTGGCACTGGAAGAACGCCGCGTTTTGGTGACAGCCAATCGATCAAGGGAGGGAATCAGAGGGGCACCTGAAGCTACACTATGCAAGACGCGCCTCTCCTCAAAATGGAGCACTCAGAAACTGTACTCAGAACGGAGTTCTCGCTACTCACAACGCCGGCAGTCAAATTTGGCTCCGGATTTCTTTTCTTTTTTCTTTTTTCTGTTCTGAGTGATTAAGTTCCACTATATAAGACGCTCTCGCTGCTCGAAATGGAGCGCTCAGAAACGACTCAGCACTGAGTTTTCGCTACTCAGAACGCTGGCAGTAAAAAAAAAATTTTTAAAAATCCACTGTTCTTTTCTTTTCTTTTCAAAACGGAGTGATTAAGTTCCACTATATAAGACGCTCTCGCTGCTCGAAATGAAGTACTCAGAAACGACTCAGCACCGAGTTTTCGCTACTCAGAACGCTGGCAGTAAAAAAAAAATAATTAAAAATCCACTGTTCTTTTCCTTTTCTTTTCAAAACGGAGCGATTAATATCCACTAATACAAGACGCCCTCGCTGCTCAAAATGGAATACTCAGAAACTATTCTCAGCACGGAGTTTTCGCTGCTCAGAACTCTGGCAGTCGACTTTTTTCTTTTCTTTTCTTCTCCCCCTTATCTTTCTTTCTTTTCCTGTTCCTTTCTTTTCTCTTCAAAATGTTACACTACACGAGACGCTTTCGCTGCTCAGAATGGACTATTCACAAACGACTCAGCACGGAGTTCTCGCTACTCAGATCTCTCTCTCTCTCTCTCTCTCTCTCTCTCTCTCTCTCTCTCTCTCTCTCTCTCTCTCTCTCTCTCTCTCTCTCTCATCTTTTCAAAACGGAGTGATAAAGTTCCACGGAGTTGTCTGCTCCTGGAGCTTCGGTTGCAATGTTCTTTGCCACTTCAGTTCCAATGTTCTTTGTTCTTTGTTCACATGCGAGTGCAGTGAGTCTGCTCGAGAGCGGAGAATAGCGCTATATAAAAGCGATCAACAACAACTCCCATTATTTTGCATAGTCATGGGACCCCCAGCTGCATTGTCAAGATTTCGTGAACAGAGTAAATCACATGGCGTTCTCTTGAAAGCGCGTATTGGCACGTTATAATGAAAAGCACCCAGGGACATTTTGATTACATTCCAAACCAATCATAAATATCTCATTTTTCACAAAAAGCGGAGAGAGATAGAAACAGAAAAAAAAGTGTTCCTATGACCGACTCTATGAAGCTACAGGCAAGTTCGTTAATCAATAGTTCTTGGATTTTAACTTCCTGTCGTAACGAATTAAAAAAGAAAAAGAAAAAAACACACTATGCTTCAGTCATTCTTACGAACAACAAAAAGCTTTCTTTCTTTTTTTCTTTCTTTTTTTCTTTCTTTTCTTTTCTTTTTCGGTGTGTTATTGCTTTGATGTAACTTCCTGATATAATATTATGTTGTTATCTTGACAACTGTAAGATCAGTCTAATACCACTTATACCGAAAGACTTTAAATAAAACGGAAGAAGTTTCAGTTTCCGTCTTGTTTTACGTCCACAGAAACCACAAAGCTTATTAGGGACGGGGAGCCCAGGACGACCACCTCGACTTTCACACAGCTCCTGACCTCTGCCGGAAGAAGAAGAAGAAGAAGAAGAATGCAGATTACAAGCTGCTGGCTTTCCTTCCCGTGTCCCTGGCAACCCTCGACAGAGCTCCAGAGCCGTCTCCAGCTCTTGAAATACTTGCAGAAGAACGATGACTCCTAACTCCAAGCGCAGAAGCGATGCCAGTTCCACAGGTAATGTTGTATCAACGATAGGTCAATATGTTGAGACTGCAAATGTCTCCCGACGGCGAATGTCAAAAGACCCTTTCAAGTGCTCTTGAACTGAACACAACAGACGAGCTTTACGCTCTAATTAGGGGATAAAAGATCCTGCGGCAGAATAGCAAAGCGAGAGGGGGGTTTCATACTGGCTGCCTCCCTGCCTGCCTTATAGACCTTTAACTGACATTCTTCACTTCTAATAATAGCCGAGTACGACGGCGGTCGAAAGTATTCAGAGGACTACTGCTGCGGTGGTTTTGTGTCTCACTTGACCTTGTTCTGTTTTCTCCACACACGCACACACGTACGCACGCGCACGTGCGCACCACACACACACACGCCACACACACACACACACACACACACACCACACACACACGCACGTGCGCACGCCGACGCACACACACGCGCACACACACACAATGTTGCATGCACCACACACACACACACATACACACCACACCACACACACACACTCAAACACACACACACACACACACACACACACACACACACACACACACACACACACACACACACATACACACATACATACATACATACACACACACACACCACACACACACACACACACACACACACACACACACACACACACACACACACACACCTGATCAATATCTCCTACAAGCAAGAACACACACGCGCATAATACACTAAAACATTCAGACTGCCTAAATGTCGTGAACTCGCACAACGATACTCTAAAGACATTGTATAGAAACTCTCGAAAGACAGACACACTAATAGTTTTAGATTCTTAGTTGTTGTTTTTTAAACAATTTAAAAAATGTAATTAAAAACCTTCATTTCTGCGCCCACGGTTGCCCATAGCGAAACACTGAACCAAACTTCGTTCACACTCAAAATTGCAGTGAGAACAAGCTACACGCGAAAAAGACTTAAATATATATTCAGTCACCGCCATACGAGCGACACTTTTTGCTTGAAGACGTTTTCGTTCGTTCAAGCTGTCACCACTGTATCGCGGAGCCCGGCGCTGCTTCCTTCACGGGCAAATTGACGCGCGGAAGTGTGGAAAGGTGATACTGAAAGTTTGGTGTGGATTTTCGTGCACGAAAAAAAAAATGTCAGCCGCAAAAGAAAAGAAAGAGAACACGAAAAAAACGAGAGAGAGAGAGAGAGAGAGAGAGAGAGAGAGAGAGAGAGAGAGAGAGAGAGAGAGAGAAAAGGTCGAATTTCTCGTGATATCAGCAGATCATGTTTTGTTTGGTTGTTTTTCAATGCTTTTTTAATTGTTGTTGTTTGGTGGTGGTGGTGGTGGTGGTGTGTGTGTGTGTGTGTGTGTGTGTGTGTGTGTGTGTGTGTGTGTGTGTGTGTGTGTGTGTGTGTGTGTGTGTGTGTGAGCGCGCGCGCGCGGGCGGAGGTTTGTACAAAACGTGTGTGTGCTCTCTCTCTCTCTCTCTCTCTCTCTCTCTCTCTCTCTCTCTCTCTCTCTCTCTCTCTCTCTCTCTGTGGGCGGGATTTGCCCAAATAAATCGTCGTCAGCCAGTTATAGAATCCCGAGTTCCATGAGTGCCGTGTTTATGACTGCCTTCAAAGAAAGGAGACCTCAAAATAAGCGAAATGCCGGATACACGACCGAACAAAAGCCACTGCTTGTGAGTGTGTGTGTGTGTGTGTGTGTGTGCGTGCGTGCGTGCGTGCGTGCGTGTCTGCTTGTGCACTTTTTTATTTTATTTTATTCAAAACGTTCCTTTTTCAACAAATCCGTGAAAATGTCACACAAATATTTGCCTCTGTTCTCGTGACTACAATCAATATGTATATTTACGAAACCTAACAGAAAGAAGCAAGTGCTCCGCTTTCGGAGCTTTGTGACACAGTCGCAGGCGGAAACGTTAAGCTCAACAACAGCGTCACCATTCGGCACATTCCGTCCTCCGGTGAATATTAACCCCTTCACTGCCCCAGCCTGTAAACTCTCCGGGCTGAAAGATGCACGGACGCGCCTTTAATTTAAACAGTAGAGTTTCCGGTCCTTTAACCCATCTCCTTTCAAATGCTATATATATTATATGCGTTTTGACGAAAATCTTTTCACATACCAGTGCGAGAAAGAAAAAAAAAGAAAAGAAAAAAAAAGGCTTAAGGGTTTCAGATTTCGCACTTCTTATTGGTCGTTTTCAAGTGACATCATGGCAGTGAAGGGGTTAAAAAAAAAATCCACTAGCTACAGGAATCACTGAAAATGTCAAACGTCATGGCGTACCACAAAGAGGAGAGAGTACGGAGAGGGAGGTGGGGAGAGGGGGCGGGGAGGGGGGGTAATCATGCCTGCCACACTGATGCTAATTAACTAATAAGCCGCACGGCAGCTTAATACGTTCGGTGACTACGGGCTAATGAGCCTGGTTCTGTACGCGGAAAATTAGCATTGTTTCACGAAAAGCTCTGTTCACTGGACGGGTTTCGCGGAAGCTTCCGTCGCCTGGGAGATGAAATTAATGGCTTACGCTCAGCACGGATGAAACTTCTTCTTTTGACTTCTTCTCCCCCTAGGCCTTGAAACTGTTTCTGCTGTCACTTCCTTTCTTCTTCTTTTTCCCCCTCCACTCCTCCCCCCCTCTCACCATCCTTCGTCTTGTTTTCTATCTTTTGCTCTTGCTGTCTCGCCCCCCCCCCCCCCCCCCCCCCCCTCTCTCTCTCTCTCTCACACACACACACACACACACACACACACACATCCTTCTCTCTCTCTCTCTCTCTCTCTCTCTCTCTCCTCTCTCTCTCCTCCTCTCTCTCTCTCGTAACACACACACACACACACACCACACACACACACACACACACACACACACACCCCACAGCGCAGGACCTACGACCTTCACACGCTGCTTAGCCCTCCTCCTAGGGCCCAATTCAGTGATCCACTTCCGGTAAAGTCTTTCCACCTTCACCGATAGCTCAACGTCATGCATTTCACTCACGAATCTCGTCAACCTCTCTCTCTCTCTCTCTCTCTCTCTCTCTCTCTCTCTCTCTCTCTCTCTCTCTCTCTCTCTCCTGGATACTACCCTTCAATTCCCGATGAAAAGAAGGGAAAAAAAACTTTTTCACCTTCGCCGACAGTTCCACATTTCCCAAAGGGGATTTCAAAAGAAAATCCTCGTCCCAAAACCCTTTTCCCAAACCAAAAAAGGGGCCCTTTTTAGGGGCTAAAAAGTTGAAAGGGGGCCCGAGGTGGGAAAGTCCAGGGCTCCACGTCCCTAATATTCCGTACGGTCTTGTGGACGTACAGCAACACTGACAATAATACCACAGAGATCAGGAGCTGTGAAAAGCGAAAGGGGGACGTCCAGGGCTCCCGTCCCTAATATTCCGTACAGGGCTTTGTGGACGGGACAGCAACACTGAAATAATACCCCAGAGATCAGGAGCTGTGCAAAAGCCGAGGTGGACGTCCAGGGCTCCACGTCCCTAATATTCCGTACGGTCTTTGTGGAGGTACAGCAACACTGACAATAATACCACAGAGATGAGCTGTGCAAAAGTCGAGGTGGACGTCCAGGGCTCCCCGTCCCTAATGTTCCATACGGTCTTTGTGGACGTACAGCAACACTGACAATAATACCACAGAGCTCAGGGGCTAAGTGAAAGTCGAGGTGAATGTCCAGGGCTTCCCGTCCCTAATATAATAGTCTTTACGGTCACTGTGGATGTAAAGCAACACTGACCAAACCCAGAGCTCCAGAGGACCGTCCACCCCCACCCTCATCCCCTGCTGCGTCCCCGGGTCTAGGTGAGTGAGAGTGAGAGGGGGTGAGTGACAGCGGCAGGAAATAATGAAAACGAACAGGCAGGTGGCCGTGACAGGCTGACCGGCCGCTGCCCGACGACCACAATATATAGCCATACACACGCGCCCACACACACGCACGCATTCTCTCTCTCTCTCTCTCTCTCTCTCTCTCTCTCCTCTCTCTCTCTCTCTCTCCTCTCTCTCTCTCTCTCTCTTCTCACCACACAACACACACACACACACCACACACACACACACACACAACAAGTCAGTCTTCTCTCTCTCTCTCTCTCTCTCTCTCTCTCTCTCTCTCTCTCTCTCTCTCTCTCTCTCTCTCTCACACACACACACACACACACACACACACACACACACACACACACACACACACACAGAGTCACTCTCTCTTCTCTCTCTCTCTCTCTCTCTTCTCTCTCTCTCTCTCTCTCTCTCTCTCTCACACACACACACCCACCCACCCACACACACACACACACACACACACACGCGCGCGCGCGCGCGCACGCACACACACAGGGAGACAGAGTCACAGACACACAGCGCGGGACAGGCGACCGTACAGTACAGTACGCTGTACGCCACCGTACCCTCCACTGGATCAACGCCGGATCGATTGATTATCGCCGTGCAGTGCAAACAAAACTGCCTCCTGTTCCGCGAGGAATCTCAGCTACTTTCTCCGGGAGGTCATTTGTATCATCTGGCCGCGCTAGTAATTGTTCAGCTCCGGCCACCACCGGTTCTCGTTTGCTTACGGAGGGGATTATTCACTGCATGGCGGCCTACAACGAAAACACATACAACGAAGAAAAGAGAGAGAGAGAGAGAGAGAGAGAGAGAGAGCTAGTTAGTTCTTAGACGCCTACGCCCCGTCAACAGCAATGGGTCACCTCAGCACCAACCGCACATTCACAGGTACTGATTCCTCCTGTGGCAGGTAGAAGCGCAAGTCACCGAAACACACGTAAAAAAAAAGAAAAAAAGAAATATATATATACATATATCTATATCACAGTGTTACACACGACGATCAATAGCAAACACCGAGTCACTGAAATGTTACCATTAGCCTACTCAAAAGAACTTGAATACTGAAAGAACTCGAACACACACACACACAGTTTCCACAAACTCTTATAGGCCACGAAGGCACGATTTCTTTCAAGAGAATTTTCACGAAAAGGGTGCCTTTTCCAAAGCCGACAGGGAAACACCCAGAGAAAAAATGGCCGACAATAAGCTGCACAGTTTCCACATCCCCAAGAAGCCAGGAATGCATGGTTTCTTTCAAGAGAATGCCGGCGTGCGTGCTGTACTAAAAAGGAGCCTTTTTCCAAAGCCATGTGTAACTTGGTGTTTTACGTTCACTCAACCAGGACGGATATAACCGGGCGAGGCAAACACAACGGGGCCACACACAATTTTTTTAACTAATTGGCACATCTCATTATTTACATTTCACTTATTTACAACTGAGAAAAAGATACTTCCAGGCAGCTTCCCCGATATGTATTCAGTATAAAACTGAAACACAACTGACCAAATCGTGTCTAATTCACTGTTATGATGCACAATGAAAGGTCGGGAGATGATTTGAAGAAGAAAAAAATGAAGATGAATGGACCGCGAAGTAGCAATTACATGGAGCCAATGGACGAAGTATGCAAGGATGAGGGAATAATGGGGGCTTTAATTAACACCAACGGTGGCGACACAGACTGCGGACGTTTTGCTTTTAAATCCTTTACGACCAACAACAGAAAATAAGTCAGCAAGCATTTCCTTCGTCGTCGTCGACAGACGTCTTCAACTTCAAAACTGTTTTCTTCACACTCATTTCTAATACCTACTCCAGAAATGTGACCCTTACTGAAGGAACCCGAACATACACAGTTTCCACAAACTAAATAGGCCACGACGGCCTGATTTCTTTTCACGAAAATGCTGGCACGCATACTGTACTGAAAGGGAGCCTTTTCCAAAGCCAACAGGGAAACTCCAAGAGAAAAACTGACCGACAGAAAAGCTGTACAGTTTCAACAACCCCAAGAAGCTATGAAGGCATGATTTCTTTCAAGAGAAGGTTGGCATGCATACTGCACCTCAAGGAAGCCTTTCCAAAACCGACTGGAAACTCCAAAAGAAATATGACCGACACAAAAGCTGTACAATATCCACAACCCCAAGAAGCCGCGAAAGTATTTCTTGGTTTAAACAAAAAATTATTCCAGACACAATATAGATACAATGGATCGCCATCCGCCCATCAACAAACCTTTCGCTTATAAGCGATGAGCTCATACAGTTGGACAAAAAAAAAAAAAAAAATGTATGGCGGAAGAACAATTTCACCTAGTCGGAACAATTTCACCTAGTTCA
>JABMCL010001280.1:297500-300000 GCA_018857735.1 Alviniconcha marisindica
ACAGCCACAGCTGCGTTCCCACTGTCCACACAGGTGTGGGCGTTTGGTCCACAATGGAGTAGTGGGTGCCCCTCTTTCCGTCCACTCTCACACACACACCACGACACTGACACACACACACACACACAAACAACACAACACAAAGAACACACACACAACACACACACGGACACACACCCAACTCACAATACACACACACACAACACACACACACACACACACACACACATACACACACACGCGCGCGCGCGCGCGCTCGCACGCACACACACACACACTTTTAATTGCCTCCTCTCCCAAAGCGAAACTCTAATTTCACTCTCTATTATTTAAGGAAACGTCGGTTCAGCGGCTGGGACCAAAGAATGCCATTTTTCCCAGAAAGCTCTGCGGTGTCAAGTAAAAGGGAAAAAATCCTGCAATCAAGACATAATCAGATTCTACTCTCAACTCAAAACCCTGCCAGACTTTGCCGTTCTCTCTCAAGCTGCAACTCAATGAAGACCTAAGCCGATATCCTCCTTTTCTTTCCTCTCCGGACTTCAATTGAATGAAAACCTAAACTAATATTCTTTTGCTCTCTCTCTCTCTCTCTCTCTCTCTTCTCTCTGGTCCTTTTGTTTTTATATACGTTGCCCTCTCTAACGCTCTCTCTCTCTCTCTCTCTCTCTCTCTCTCTCTCTCTGTAAGTGTGCAATTTCTTCCGTCAAAATTCGACAAATTTCCAAGTCTTTTTCGATTAAGCCTGCTGCTGGCATCCACCAATGAAAATATTGTGAGAAATCTATCAGTATATTTGTACAAAGCCCTTAAGTGGCGTAGCTTTTCGGGTTCATAACTCAGTCACACTGTCACTGTCTGTACCTAGTCAAGTACATCGTCGTTAGTTTGTCGGTTTTCTTGTTCACAGGCATAATTATAGTATGTACTGTGGCGGTAGGTCATCCACCTGCACCACCTCGTGAGAGGCAATGGCCTAAATGAATAAATCATCCGTATCCGTATCTCTGCCACCCTCTCTCTCTCTCTCTCTCCCCCTCTCCTCTCTCTCTCTCTCTCTCTCTCTCCTCTCTCAATCTCCTCGTATCGTCACAAAAGTCTGCTCTCTAATCCTCCTCTCTCTCTCTCTCTCTCTCTCTCTCTCATCTGATTCCACGTTTCTATCTCTTCTCTTGTTCTTCTGCTGCCTAGTCCTGCTGCTCTTTGTGTCTCGTCCTTTTTCTGCTAATGGCCCATTCTCCTAGGCTTTTTCCCCCGGACAAGAATATTTAATATCTTTCGAAAAGATATAAGCTTTTTTGTACAACTCTCCTTCAGCAGCTATGGAGATCTATGTTAGTCGGTCGGTGGCACGTGTATTTCGTTGCCACGTGGCACTGGTATTTTGCCATCCCTTGTTTTTTTGTTTTTTTGTTTTGTTTTTTACGTATTTCTTTCTAACCCCCTTTTATTTTAACCTGTTTTCCGGGCAGAAAACTGCATGGATCCCCTAAAGTTTTCCCTTTTGGTCCAAAACCATCTTTTTTCAATGCTTCTTTTTGATGAACACCCTTTTCCGTGTCAGTGGGAAAAAAAAGACAAAAAAACAAGGGTTTCAAATTTTGCACTTTTTGGGGGTTTTTTTTCACGTGACATCATGGCAGTGAAGGGGTTAAATTCTATCGATAAATCTGATGGACAGGGAAAATCGAATGGGTAACGTTTCTAAAAAGATGTTTGTGTACCCCATACCTTATGTTTCGTTAAAATCTACCCCTTTTTGGGGCGGGGTTTTGTGGTTTTTACTTTTAACGTGGTTTTTTGGGAACGTTTTTTAAATTTTTTCAGTTATGACAAATCTCATCGTCCTGGGGGACCCTCTGCCGTGGTTGACAACCGTCAAAAATTTTTTTTTTTTCTCTCTCTCTTCCTCTCTCTCTCTCTCTCTCTCTCTCTCTCTCTCTCTCTCTCTCTCTCTGTTTGTTTTTTTTCTGGGAAAAACAATTCAGCATGGAGCCCTTTTATCCACAGTAACCTTTTGGGCCCCTTGTTCCCGGCAACGAAAAACGTATTCCGGGAAAAGATTTATGTATTTTATTTTTAAAAATTTTTTTTGGGCCAAAAGGGTTTGGAATCTCTCTCTCCCCCCTCTTTTCTCCTTCTTTTCCCCTCCCCTCTCTCTCTCTCTCCCCAACCACCCCTTTCTGGGGAGGGTTGGTAGAATGAGAAGGGGAAAAAAAACAGATCAATAAAGTAGAAAAAAAGAGGTGGGTTTCCAGTTTTGACTTAACAGGTGAAAACGAATGCCTGACAAAAAGGGAAACCAGTTCCCGATCACAGGTCCGATGTCTTGAAAAAGTCTCTCCCCCAAAGGGGCCTCCTGCCCCTCCAGGGGTCACGGAATATCTGGCTTGAGAACTCCTCCCTTTTAAAACAAAGGAATCCCCCCTCTTTACAAAAATTTTGAACTCCCCTCTAATGTGAAGTCCCCATCTATACAGCTTTTTGAACTCCTCTCAAT